>VZTN01007736.1:173-45409 GCA_013400515.1 Erpornis zantholeuca
GGCGGACGGAAGCGTCCCTCGCACCGACGGGACCCACTGCCCTCGGCAGCCCACCGGACCCGACAGAAGTGGGTCTCTCGGGCTCAGTGGTGGGGCTGCTACCGACCGCCACAGCCCTCCCGTGGGCAGAGGGCTGATGTGGCGTGGTCAGGTCCGTCCCAGCGCGCCCACGGCCGTCGGAGGGGTAAGGGGTGGGAGAAAGGAGACCAGGCAAATGAACTGCTCCTGTCCGTGCTGACAGGGCTTGTAAAAGGACATCAATGGGCAAAATGACAGGTCTGATGAGATTCTCCTCCTAGCCATCTCTTCAAATCACACTGTTGAGGTCTGCTTTTCCTGCTCCATTGCAGGTGATCAGAGGTAAGACTGCTGAAAATGTAATAGCTAGTGACTGCATGTTTGGTGGTGCCGGTGTACCTGAGGATGGTTGGTCCCATGTGGCTAAATGTTCAGGCAGTAGCACAGCAAAGGACTTAGATCAGGATCCCTAAATGGGTGCAAGTCCTGTGGACATGGTTGGTGTCCTCTGTTTAGGGGCATGACATACTGAGCAAGCCTCAGGACATGTAACAAAAGTTGAGATAATGGTCATAAGGAAAATTAGTCAACTCTGCCCTTCTTACTGGGGTTTTTCACTGCCAAGGGAGAAGTCTGCTTAGAAATGAGGATACATGTGACATGAAATTGTTATCTTTTCTCCCCAGCAATTCTGCTGGAGTTATGTATCTGTTTTCTAGCCCCTAAATTCTGATTTCATTTATGGAAAAGAGAAGGAATATACCTCTGCCGGAATGATAAAAATCATCCCTCTCCCCACTTTTAAGGGCAGCTGGGTGACTAGAATAATTCTGGAGGTAGAAGACATGAATTTGACTAGTTCCTGAACAAGCTGAAATGGAACTCTGTCACATATAGTCTGTGTGGATACTAAAAAAATCGGTAGAAAACAAGTAGAGGTAGCTACTTCTCTAGGCAGTTCTTAAAAGTAATTATCTGCCACTGCTTCTGCATAAAGCCGAGGCATTTCCAAAGGATCCATGTTTTGAAAGTTGATAGCATAATAGGTTTATAAGATAATTTCAACCCCTCAGTTTTTAGAATTTCGAAAATTAATTTTAAAAACGGTTTGTTAAGATGTGCCTAATGATCTACACTATCCGACAGTTCTTACTGTCTTACCCCTGCAGTGTCTCTAATGAATAAAACAATGCAGTTAGTTTCAGCATTTAGAGATGTTGAGACAGTTCTTAATGGGGACCATACAGTCAGCCTTGGCAATTGCTCTGAATTCAGGTAGCTGATAAAATACTCAGTGACCTGTGGTCCAGCTGAAGGCTTGGAATATTAGTATTATTTCTAATCATTATTAAAAAACAAGCAATCATGCATATGATAGGATCTGAAAACCATTGGTTGTCTACACATGGGAAGCACATGGATCAATGGCTTACTTTTATGGGCCAATAGCCATTTTCTCTTATTTTTCACGCATCTTGGAGAAATCCTGATAAATGCAAATCATAAAAAAGGTTCCTTAAAATATTAATTTTTTAAGTTTTAAAGAAGGAATGAACTTTAACTGTGGAAAATGTAAATTACTTGAACAGCAGCTCTGCCCCTTCCAGCCTGCCAAAGATTTATAGTGAAGGATCAACTGGAGTTCATTAGTATTCAAGAATCACTCCTAAATTTACATCATGAAGAAGTAAAAGCTGGAATGAAGAGGTTTGTTTCAACCAAATAGTATCCACTATCGATTTGATCTTTTCCTATAACATAACAACAGGCACATTTTACAGCTCAAGAAGGGACACACTTCTGCTCTGAAAGTTTATAATACAAGCCCTTGAAAATTGTATGAAAGTATGAAAATTACGTAACCTGGATCTTAAAAGGGAAATGATAAAAGAGTTGTCTACCAGCTTAAAGGAGTCAACCACTTTCTGAAGGTTGGATCTCAGATCTGTGTTTTTTTTCTCAGATCTGTAAACAGAATCACTTCATGTAGAAGTGTTAGACTTTTCTTACTTCCCTGCTCTTCTCTGTGAAAACAGCTGTTCAATTCATGTCTTCCTGCTTTCATATAGTAATCACTAAACCTGTCAATTTTGTCTTTATTGCTCTTGATTGCCGCAATATTGAGAATCCAAAGACATAGACAATAAAAGGAAAAATGGAAACAATGTTTCTGAGCAATGTGAGCTTTTTCAGAGTGAATCTGAAAAACTGTCTGCTTGACCAACTATCCATTTAAAAAAAAAAATTAATTGTTTGCATACCTCATCTTGCTCTGGGTTGTATATTTCTTGCCTTTTTATCTTTCTTCTTCTCCTTCATCTCACTCTTCACAGTATAAACCTCCTTTAGTCCCCTTGTCTTAAAGGAACTGGTTCTTGACTCCAGTTGTCACTCCGGGCAAAATCCTTCCCCTTCCTCCATCTCACTAAACAATTTCACTCACTGAGAATTGCTTCCATCCACTAATTCACTAATCTCCAGTGGCACATGGTTTTGCCTTCTGGTTGTCAGGTGAGCTCAGGGTCATGAGTATAGACTGAGCTAGGGTAGAGAAATCTGATTTTCTGTTTGCGAATGTAGTCCAGGAACTGAAGGAACATGTGCTTGGCACATCAAATGGAGCAGTGTGCTGCTTCTTTTTCTACTTCTCTGCTGGACAGCCCCTTACAGATGCTGCATTTTTGTCTCCTTTGGGGCTACAGAGATGTCTACTATTTGTGATTGTGATTGTAGCACACAAGTAGAGAGAAACATGGCTTTGAAACATCTGCTCTATTCCAACTCTCTGGAGAAGATTAATTCCTTATTTGGTGTGCTGGCTACTAATGAGAATGAACTTCTGTGCTCTTTTAGGCAAGACCTGTACGCACATAAAGATTCAGTAAAACTAAAGATATAGAGCCAGTTACAAATTTAGGTACTTTAAATTCTGGAACCCTTCACTATTATTATTATTATTATTATTATTATTATTATTATTATTATTAGTAGTAGTAGTAGTAGTAGTAGTAGTAGTAGTAGTAGTAGTATTTTACATCCTTCTAAAGGGGTAGAATCTATTGTGTAAGAACAGATTGCAGTCCATGTGGAGTGCCTGAGCAAAATATTGCCATGCTAAACAGATATTACTGTAAATCAATGATTTTCACCTTCTAAGCATCATATAAGTCAAGTGGGAAAATCAATATCTTAATGTTTTATTTATGAAGTGATTTATTTTAGGATGTTGTATCAATTTATTTTTTAGGAGGAGACATTTCTGTTTTCATCTCCATTGGATTCAGTGGGCCTGATTATATGTGTGAATTTAGTTCTATCTGATAGAAGATTTACTTAATATTGATTTGGAAGGACAGATCAAATCACAGGGAAAAATAGGTTCTGTGAAAACTCTGATCTTCACTGAAACTTGAAAGATAATACATGCTATGAAATCTTAACTTGGAATTTTAGGTCCTTTTCTACACAAATATTTGTTGGTGAAATGTAATTATTTCAAAATTGCATTATATATTTTATATAAGGTTTTGTATATATTTCAGTTTTACAAATAGTCTTGAATGTAGCCTGGAGAAACAAACAGGACTTGAGCATGAAAAGTAGATTCTATAATTAAAATATTTAATACTATTTAGATAATGAAACTTTAGGAGAAAATAAGTTCTGCATTCTGGGATATTCAATTCCATTGAAGAATGCTCTTACCTATAAATGCAAAATATTTCTAAAATATAAAAATAGATTTTAAAAAGAGAAAGGCATAATTGAATCCTACTATTTGAATATTTACAGATGTTCTTACTGTCTTAACGTTACTGAGAGGGGTGAGGTGTCATATTTTACCAGCTGCAGATTTTGGGAAATCCTACAATTGAAGTCCATTTTCCTTTAAACTACTACAAAGGAGACCAGTCTTCTCAAAAGAAGCTGCACCCTAGCTATAAAAGTGCATCATCATCCTTTCTACTTCTTACAGTGTCCATATAGGGTAGTCTATATCGTGCCTCTGATGTGCTGTAATAATACTAAGTATTTCAAGCTTAGCTATATTTTTCCTGATATGAAGTGTGTCACTGCTGTGTCAATAGTAGTAACAATATTTCTGTAGAGAAAAATAAAATTACGTATTTAATGTTTGTAAGTGCATCAAGCAAAAATGCATTATTTAGGTCATGATTAGAAATTGCCTGGAGATAAATTTCAGGCACAGTCATTACTTCAGTTCTGAGAATTCTGAGGAAATACAGATATCTCTGTCACGCACAGGTGGCAATTTCAAGGCAATGTCCCTGTGCCCACTCAAATCTGAAATCGGCTTTGGCTGATGTTATTAAACACTGGGTTAGGCCATCATGCTGGTGTAGCTCCACTAACTTTGGTGAATATACTTTTGGTTCACTGATGTCACAAATATGAGATTCGGGTCCTGAGTCCATATTATTGATAAGCATTTGCAGTTGGAAATGAACTGAATTAACCCCAGGGTTAACTCTGTAATATCTATCTGGAAAGAATACATGCTATGTCCTCTGTTTAGGAAATCAAGTTCTTTAGAGCATTTAGTGAAGTAGGGAAGAAGACAGCAGGACTGTCCACAGATTTAAAATAATGTTTTACTTAAATTTTAACTTCCTATCTGCCACCATATCACTGTAGAACAGAATCTTGTCAGAGGTACCAAAGGCCCAAGTTTTTATGAGTGTAGTATGAGCATAACCTAACTTTAGTTCATTGAACACCTGGCTAGTGTCAGGTATTGCCAAGATATGCCTTCCCCACTGACATAATAATATTTTACAGTACAGAGTAGATGGCAATATCTCAAGCTTTGCTTTTTTTCATAGCAGGACTCACAAGAAAAATGACATAAATATAAACGTCCTCCATTTTTAAAAATACTTTGTATCTTAGTTCAAAAGACAGGTGTCTGCTAAGGAAGGCAGGAGCCTCCCCTGGAATAGAAGATGTAACCCCCTTCCCTCCAAATTATTATAATTTTGAAATTAAGGGCTTTCAGGCACAGATATGAGGGGTAGGAATAGCAGTTCTTTACTAGGTGTATATATATATATATATATATATAAAGCAAGGCAAACAAACAGCAGTGACCCTGGCAGTGACACCAAGCAGAGCAGGCCCCAGTGCAGCCTCTCTCGGCTCTCAGGCAGCGATGTTCCCCCCGCGCCGCCAGGGGGCGCTCGCAGCGACCTCGGCCCTCAGGCGGTGATGGCGGAGGAGAAGCTCCTGCACAAAGCCCCTGGGGCAGAGGGGAAGGACCCTCGGGAACAGGAGTCTGGAGCAGGAGAGATGGACCCAAATCCCGGGCTGTAGATGAGATGTATCAGGGAGCTGCAGCAGGGCCTCGGGACGTCTCGGCAGGCAGGGCATGCTGGAGCTACAGTGTAGCAAAAAGCTTGCGGAAGCCACAGAAAGCAGAAACCGAAGCAGAAAGCGGCGGCTGTGGGAGAAATGGCAGAAAACAGCAGGGACGGCAGAAAGCAGCAAAGACGGCAGGAGCAGCAGAGGAGCGGCAGGGCAGAGCAGCCTCATTCTCCTCCTGATGCCAGCAAAACTGCAGCCAGGCTGTATCTCGCTCCCCTTTTCCAGTTCCAATCTCGCCCAGTTCCAGTTTCTGCCCAATGAGAAAAACTCCAGGCAAAAAGAGCTAGCCAGACTCTCCCCTGTGGCCATGTCCCTTTGTTTCTCTTAAGTACCCAGTGATTTGTTCCTTAGCAACAAAATATGGGGAAAAATTCCTTTAAGAGGGAGAGAAAAAAGAAAGAATGGGGAACTTCTAAAACCCCAACACTTTACAATTTCTGCTACATTATTTTCAAATATTATCAAGGCATTTGTTATTATAAAATGCTCCTTGCTGAAGTTGGAAATACTAATTATGCTGCGGAATCTTCCTTTGCCCTCTTTGAGTATAAAAGCTAATACCTTTAATGACATGACTGAATGGTGTTTTTTCTCATGGTTTCTACTTTGGCTTATTCAACTGAATAAGTGGCTATTGGATTTTGGTTTTTTCCTGTTCATTGTGCGCTCTCATGCCTCATTTACTACCCTCTGTTCCAACCCATTCTGAATACATAATAATTTTCCTTTTGGAATTTCTCTATTGCTCTTGAATATATGTCTGTTCACGCACATTAATTAATTTACTATCCCAGCATATTCCTGAGGTGGAGGGATGCTATCATGCCCATTTTGTATATAAGTGAAGAGGCACAGTGAAATTACGTACTCATTTGGATAGTCAATTTGCCATTCAAAGGATATGAATAGTTCTTCAGGAAGAGCATCGCATCAGATTATTAAAAGCTTCATATATAAGTAATATCTTTAATGAACTCAGATATAAAAAGTCTTTTGTTTAGGTCCCAGTCCCTCACCACAACCACAGGGGAAAAAATAGCTGGTTTCACCCAGCTCTGCTTGGAGCCCTGAGGTCTGTTTTCAGGCATTTTTCTTTTAAGGTAAGAAGTTGATAGCAGTAGTAAGTTATTATTCATCTTTGGGGAAAGAGTAAAGATGTTTGCTGACACTAAGGTGACGCTAAGGGAGATCTGGGAACATTTTGTTCCATCTCAAGCTGTAAAGGGCCTGTGCTGCAGTTAGACAGAACTGTCAGTCTTGTCTCCAGTGTTAAGACATCTGGAGACAGATGGTAAGTATTCCATTCACCAGATATTTCTACTATATGGGTATTTTCTCCAGTTCTTCCCTGCCTTCTGTTTTGAGATACTGATTCAACCTGTCGCATACTTTTTCCTAAGTCTTCTAGTAGTCTTTCTCCTCAGACTTAGTTTCTAGTTATCCTGTCTGCCTCATTAATACCTAATTTTCATTCTCTTCCTTGCACTAGACTTTTTGCAAATACTAGACTGTATTTGCTTTCTCACTGGTCAGGCCTGAAGCTTAACAGAACATACCTGAAGCTTGGAAGGACAAATTCAGGTCCTGCTGTCCTCTATCTGTGCTTCCCAAACTGCTCTTCATGGGACCTGTACACATCCTCTCTGAATTTGAATTGGGCAAATTCGTGTTTCAGGGTCTCAGAGCACAGCATGGAGGCAGAGGCAATGCAGATGAGATGGTGCATACTCTGAATTAAGTGTCATGGCCAAGATCTTTTATCCCTTGGTAGTTTAGAGCTGCATCATCTCTGGGATGAAGGATGTTGAGTGGAGGTGGGGTTGCTGAGAAAGTTTACAGCTAATACAAAGAAAGTTATATTTCACGTATACAGAGTGTTTTCCTTTTCCAAAGGTTACAGATCACCATAAGAAGGTGAATTTGCACAAGAATAAAAAATACCTAGCTGAGCTCTTAGTTTACAGTTGACCTGTACATGGCTTCTGTGGAAAAAATTCTGTTCCCTTAACTCAAAGGCTTTTCTAGTCCCTGCTCACCCCACCAGCAGTACTCAGGGGTTGTGGGAGGCAGCAAAACAGATCTTATATTCCTACGAGATACTGACTATGCGCTATCCCACTTACGGGTTAGGAGATGTGTTTAAATCATTTATAGATCAAATAAACACTGAGTGGAAAAGTGATTCTTCCAAGATGGTGCAAGGAGTTCTCCTTGTTGGGAATAACCCTCATGCCTTTCAGTTCCTGTGCTCTAACCTCAGGAATCCTTCCCTTGTCAGACTAGGTGCTCCATGCTGAGAAAAGACTAGTGCACATGCTTTTGACATTTATATTACAATAAATATTGTATAAAGTGACAAATTATTCAGAATCAGAAAAGAAAAATTGCTCCTTCTTGTTCCCTAGAGGTGTTTTTTGTATGTGTGTCTTTCCAAATCACTGACTTGTACTTCCATTTATATTCACATGATTATGGACTTTATTCTTGTGTCATCCCCTGACTGCAGCCATGTGACAGCATAGCAATAGCGAGAAAGCCTGCAGGTTTTCTTACTAAACTGCTGCAAACCATTTAATAGATTGGAATAAGTGGCTAACTTTCCACTTTCTTATGTAAGATGATGAACATAGATTATTTATAGAGGCTGCTGTCTCTAAATTTGTTTACTGTCACATGGAATGTGTGTCTATCTTTCACGTGTCTCTGTCAAACTCCTTGGAAAAAATAAACCTACTACCAAATGTTAAGAACCCACTGGTCCTGTTGTGTGTTGTAGCTGACAAGGATCAAATACGACATACTTAAAATAAAACTAATTGGAATGAGTAATGTGTATATATGTATAATTATCATGCTCATATGTTGACATCTAACTCTTGCCAAAGGAAATAATTAAATAACAAATTACTGTAATGTAACTTAAGGCTTCATTCCAGCATTTCCTAATAATCCTTATTGTTCCCAGGACAGGAATTATTAAAATAGGTGGCCAGAATATATTTTCAAAAGGGAAAAGCAGTCACGAAAATGAAAATTTACTTTCCCCTGTGTACTTGCTCTAACTGACCTTTTTGCGAAAGAAGTGCAGAGAAATAAAAATCCTCCTACCCTGAACCAGGCATAACCAGCCAGGAGTACAAGACCCTTCCAGTGTGCTCTCCTCATCTTTGCATCTTTGTGAGAGAAGGAGTAATCATCTTTACTACTCTCCATCCTGGAACCATAGGGCCCATGTAACTGCAGGGTTCTTCTGGACTGTGCTGCAGGGACTCATGTGTCACTTGCCAAGACCTCCACAGCTCTTGGGAGCAGCCCTTCTTGCTCCAGCCAAGCCCAGGAGCAAGGGGAGCTGGAGGCCAAGCATTGCTCTTTCTTGTGCACTGGTCCTCATCTGCTGGTCCTCATGTGCCATGGGCACTGTGGCTCTGTGCACACCAGTGTGCTCAGTCCCGGCAGGAGACACTGATATTTGAGTGTCAGAGCTTAAACCACAACTGATGGGAAGAGTCCTTACCCTGAAAATGTTTCTGAAAATGCGTGCCGATGTTCCTGACGCAGACACCCTGCCACCTCTTAGTACATATCTGCTGACAGGGGTGGGTTGTTGCAGCTGCAAGTAGGCAGGGTAGAGCCTGTCAGAAGAAAGGGAAATGGAAGCTTCAAGCAGACCACAGCCAGGTGCAATGCTGTTACAGAGACTCCTGCTCTCCCTGGCCACAAGATGGAATAGAAGAGAAAACATGAGCAAAGACAAAGGGACCATGGAAAGGCCTGCTATGGAGCAAAAAGGTTTGTGTTTCTGATTAAATCTGTGATGTTTTAAGATTCCAAACCGAATCAGTCTTGTGGTGTGGCATGAAGTTGAACTGCCCCATTCAGCTTCATCCCTTTCTCAGGGGTTCATAAATCTGTCTAAGGGGTAGGTGACCGGCTGTTCAGTAGCCCTAAGACATATCCAAGTAACATTCAGCTCTTTTCTTGCTGGTGAATCCAAAAAGATAAAGCCTATTGTACTGAAAAAATGAAAAAAGTAGAAGAAAATTTCTGAAAATATTCGCTTGTGCTAAGAGACAATCTGAGAAGGAAAAAGTAAACAGTGTTGCTAAAAACATGAGCCCAGCTGGAGGGAACTAACAGCCATTCCTGCAAAAATGTATCTAATTGCTTTTCCCTGCAATGACCAATTAAAATGTGAATCCTGAAAAGAATGGGAGAAGTAGGAGGGGAAGCAAGTTTGAGGCTAGAACACCTGTTAAAAGGAGGAAGACCCCAGACGGCCCAAAATTTCAGCATTTCAAGCTCAGTGTCCAAACTGGTCCATCACTCAGCACGTGAGAAGAATGAGCAAACGTTTCTTCACCTCTGACACAGGCTAGAGAAAGCTTCGTGTTCTCATCCCTTCTGATTTAAGTTTTCAGTTTACTTGACAAGTAGACTGTTAATAATGTGGGGGGTTATTTGC
The DNA here is from genome assembly GCA_013400515.1 of Erpornis zantholeuca. Taxonomy (NCBI): domain Eukaryota; kingdom Metazoa; phylum Chordata; class Aves; order Passeriformes; family Timaliidae; genus Erpornis; species Erpornis zantholeuca. The sequence goes on from VZTN01007736.1 coordinate 10,036, forward strand.
TTTTTTTTTTTTTATTTGAATGTAAGTTGAAGAAAATCTGTAGGAAATAAAAAGATAAGAAAATCTAACACTGTGTTTTCTTAGTGTTATCTGGTGGATGTGTTACTGGACTTTTCAGTTGTTCTTAGGTATGCAGGCATTTTAGTTAATGTTTGTACAAAAAAGAATGAACCACCACATGGTCTGATGGAAAACTGTATCTGGCATGAAGAAATAAATTATAACTGTGCATCACCAGCTATCAATGATCTTTAGGAAATGACAATTTCTGTGAGTGAAAAATTGTCCTAGACTTTGTACTGGAACATGTGAACTCTGAAGGAAACATCATAGGCAGACTCATTAGCAAATGCTCATTTCTTTAAACTACAAACAGAATATGTTGACAGTGAAACTTAATTACCAAAAATGTATTTGATTTAGAATTACTGAACAAAAGACTGTGAGGTTTTTATAGGGAACCATGTTGTCACACAATCTTTCTTATTTATTTGGAGCCATTAATCATCATACTACAAATCTAAGGCTTAGCAAGAAAAATGCTGGTTGGTTTTTTAAGATGTATAGATTTTGAACTATAATTATTTCCTCATTCTTCTCTCCTAACATGAGAGTAATATTTTCCTCTCTGTCTCCCACTGTAAAGTCTATCGTGTAAGTGCATGTAAATATACAAGTTGCTAAGCATGATTTTAAGTAGCCATACTGAGTCATAGTAACTATGCTTGAATAGCAATATGAGCCTGAAATAATGTAATTAAAATGGTATGGTTGTCTGTTTCTTTTTTTGTGGCAGAGTATGTCTTTAGAAAGGAAAAACTGACAAAGAAAATGAGTACAAAAACATCGGCTCTGCAGAATATGAAAATATATGTGTGGCTATGAATATATGCTACTCAGACTGGTCAGTCTGACAGCTGCAGGATTACTTAAAGTTACTCCTGAGTACCTTTTGGACTTGAAGCCTGAAGTTTTAAGGCTATATCCAGATAAGACCTTCTGTAGCTGTGTAGAATCCAGGCCCAGTGGTGTGATGTGAAGGACTAAATACTCACAGTTGAGATTTTCCATTGTACTTGGGATTCTCCTTCACATCCAGCCCTAATGCAAAATTAACTCCAGGCAAGATTTTAAACAAATTCTTCAGTTGAAATAAACACTATTAATAATACCAGTGATGTGACAAATAATATAAACTAGAATGAGGATTTTTGAAGTCTGTAGTGATAGTAAATAGGTTGATATTCTCTTTTCTTTGTAATGTCCGTTCTATATCATTTAATGGAAGAGAACTGTGCTTAGGAGTCACATTTTTATCTAAGTAATCTGACATTTATCAGATGATTTTTCAAAGGGACAAAAAAAGAGAACAGCAAAGAGATGGGAAAGTTAGTGGGAGCTCAGATCAGGGTCTTTGAAAATGTTCTCTTCAATCGTTTTTTGGTAATGTATAAATATCTGAGAAGCTCAGCCTATTGTTTAAGAAGTTAATATTTTGTCTTTGCCCATTAGCAAATATTTGACTCATACAATTCAAATCATTAAAAGTGTGCTTCAAGCATGAGCACGTGTGGAACTAATTTTTGTCTGGTGTCCTTATCATGTGGTAGATTTTCAATGATTAGGAGACATTGAATGAGTCACTTCTTAATGCAAGGTTAAATAAGGATGATCTTGACCAGAGTTTATACTATCTTGAAGAGAAGAAAATCACAGAACAGGTTTTTCTCCATTATTCTATAAATTTACCTTAATTTTGACCTGTAGAAGTAGCCTTTAGTTAGTCAATAGGGAATTTTGGCTTTATACTTAATTAATTTTCATTCATACTTTGTCATTGGCCTCACTGTTTTTTGTTGTCATTCGTGGTATTTGTCAGTTACATGACAAAGTGAAGTTGGTATGAACTAAAGGCTACCAAAGGCCACTAAACTCAAGTCAGCCATAAGCATATAGTAGTAGTGGTTTATCTTGTAACTAGATTTTTTTCCAACAGCCAACATGTTTCTTATCTATTGCACATAGTATGTGTAGCCTTTACTGTCCAGTTTTTATCACTGTAATTTGACACAGCATCACTGACTTCCATGGGGCTATGTTTGCTTAATAGCAGTGGATCTTCCAGCTCTGACAGGAAGATTTGATAATTTGCCTTGTGGGTTAGAGGTTTTTTCCTCTCTCCTACAGATAACTACTCCAAAACATTTCTGAAGAGAGAAAATCAAGGAGACCAGTGAACTGAGAGCTGGATGTTGGACAGCAGAAGCAGAGCAAGGCTGGGTATTATATAGCAGCTAATCTTTAGCTGTGATCCTTTACAGCCACCTTTACCCACACCCTAGTCAGCCCTTGACTCGAGTCAAAGAGTGATGGCATAGCATTTTACACTCAATTTGAAGTCCTTAAGGAGGACGAATGACCAGGATGTCAAGTCTGGAGGTAGGCAAATGTCTCTGGTGAATCAGGAACTGGTACTGAGCAACATAATGAATACAATGACACTGAAGCTGATGAAACACAGCATTAAGAGGAACAAGAATAAAGAGATGCAGAAAACTGTAGTGGGAATGGGAAGGGAGGATGGCAAAGCACAACCGGCCCTGAGGAATGGTGTGACTGTCTGCCCTGTGGCATTGTCAACTATCAGGATACCCTGACACAGAACAGGAGCACAGATATCTTCAGCAGGGTCTCTGGGAAGCAGATGGAGCTGACACAATACAATGGAAATCCAAAGGGGAAAGATGAGGTCATTCAGTCAATTTATGAGGATATTTGTTGACCAGGTTAGAGAGAAGAGCACTATTAATGGAGAAGAAATGTTCAGGGTTGTCTCACTTATGAGCAGAGTGGGTCACTGGGGGTGGCAGAATTACTAGAGATGAACAGATAATGTTTGCTTTGGCTTGCTGAAGTCAGTATGTCACCTGCTTTGATAAAAGTTGCATGACATTTTAGCAACAAGTGAAAAGGTAGCTGAAATTACATGGAATTCAACATCTAAAAGCAGAATAACTTTTCAGTCCTTCTGGGAGGAATAAATCAAACACAAATAAAAGTGGTAGTTTCCAAGTGCAAAGGAAAGCATCAGTCAGTATGATTTCTACACAACCAAATATTCATCTGGTCGTAGCAAAAAGCCATTCAAACAATGTGTCCTCAGTTGAAGGCAAACATACCAAGGCTCCAGGATACTTGCAGATGTTTTGATTTAATGTGTATATATGTTCCCTTTTCTTACACAGAAATGTAAATGGTAAGAAGGGGAAGAATTGCTTCTAAACAAATATTTTCATTGTTAGAGGAGTGCAGCATTTATTCAGTTATGAAAAAATATATAAAATCATATTTACAGCCATAAGGCCATAACTGAAGAAGACATTTTTCATCTTCCTAAAAACTTCACCAAAGTCCACCCTTTCTTCTGTTCTCAATTACATTGTCTGATTTAATGGACAATATTGGGTTTTGGGGACAGCTTTTCCAGCAGTGTAGGTAGTAGGGGAAATAACAAGAAACACATTAAAGCTTTTGTAGACATTCTTGTTACAGGCTGTAAATTGTGTGAAATATTTCTAGAGAAAAAAATTCTTAAACAGTTCAACAGTCTTGTTTCCTTTCAGGAAAACAGCAAAAGAAAGAGTGTTTCGATATCTAACTCTGCATTGTGGTCACAGGCAACACTTGTGTTTGCAATCAGGTAGCTAAATGCCAGCATACTGCTTTTTATTCAGACACAAATTCAGAGGTCCTGGTGAGGGCTCTTCACGTATTGACCTACATGTCTAGTGTGTTACTGATAATAGATTTTTAAAGACAGAAAGGCAAAGGAGAAATTGAGATTCAGACCTAGATGCAGCAGTTAAAGCAAAATGGTTGATGGGAAAAGGGTCATGGCTTCAGGAGTTGCTTCACTGCAAATTTATGCCTCCTGCCTGTAAATACAGATGGATAGTTAACAGAGGATTGGCAAAAGTACAATGTAACTCAGAGTAAAGAAAAAAATCCCAGTCTCCCAAAGAAGAAAACACTTTTATAAAATAATGTTTCATCTTTTTTCTTTACCAAGATTTGTGCTAAAGAGTAGGAACTTCATTTCCCTTTTCTGTCCTTCTTCCACTTAAAAAAAAAAAAAAAAAAAAAAAAAAAATAGTTTTTAATTTGGAAAAAAACTTCCAGAGAATTTAGAGCAGAGGGTTTTTTTCCATCAAAAAGTTGTATTTCCATTCAGACATTTGGTTTTATTGACTTTGATCTGATAGATGTCTCCTTGAATCATGCCAAGTATTAGGGATATACATAAATATTTAAATGGCTGGAGCTTTACTCATTGTCTTTAATTTCTGCTGGACCCACTGAATATAAAAGCATGATTGTTTAGAGAAGTATGACAAAGTTATGACAAAATATACAGTGAAAGAAATCTTCTCAGGGGAGACTCTCAAATTTGTTATTACTTTGTTTATACACCTGTTCTTTCAAAAAAATTCAGTTTTACTCTTTTTCTTTTCCTTTTTTTTCTTTCCAGAACTGTTTTGTCTTTAACAGGTTTTCTGAATTGCTGATCTTTTCATTTTGATGTACTCAAGGCTTTCATTAATAATACTGTACTTCTATTCCATGACCAGATGATATATCCTCTGTCTCCCAAGTAAATGTTTAAAACTGTTGTAAGGTATCAGCAATTTTATCCTCTCTCCCAATCCATATTACCGTAGTCCTGCAATGTTACATTTCATTTTCACATTTTGCACATTTTCTACCTCTGTTTCTTTTCTTCTTCCTCTTTTTTCATTTTATTATCTGGTGTCAGAGGATGGTTGGGCACTGGAACAGGCTCCCCAGGGAAGTGGTCAGAGCACCAAGCCTGACAGTTCAGGAATTTGGACAATGCTCTCAGGCACATGGTGTGACTCTTGGGGTATCCTGTGCAGGGCCAGGAGTTGGACTCGATGATCCTTGTGGGTCCTTTTCAACTCAGTGTATTCTGTGATTCCTCTGCATGTATCTGCATCCATGTGAGACAGAAAGAGGAGGAAAGGATGGGGTCAAGATGTGAAGACAAGATGGTGTTGGGATCATCACACAGAAAAGGGTGTGTGGAGTTTCTGTGCTGATGTGAAGGACATGTATCAGGTGTTGGACACATATGGGCTTACTTACAGGTCTCTGAAAGTAGCCAGGCTTTCTGAAAGTGCAGTGGTTGCCAAAGATGTGAAGTTAGGAGTGCTCGTTTAGAGGATGGTGCTTCAAGCTGCCGATATTGTCAAGAAGTTTGTGAGTTTCCACTGTTTAAAGTTTTGAAGATCTTTTATTGATGGGTTTGACATCACAACTCAATGGAAGAAACTCTTGCCAAAAAGAGACCATCTCTAACCACTTGGAAAACCCTTGGAGAAAATGTGATGAAGAGTGGAGAAAACTATTATCTTCTATCCCCTTTTATATAAAACCTCTATCATAGGATATTTATTCGTCAATTCATTTCCTATGTTAAATTTTTTAAGCTTTTTGCTTAATTTCCATCTCAGCCACAATCAGTACTCCATTTTAAATGGCTTTTTTTGCCACAAGATGGCAGTGCAATCCTTTAGATAACAACATGGGACGACGGCAAACTTCATTCTCTAGAGACAAACTTTCAGAACAAAACACTTTGAAGAGGCTGCTTTCAGGAGATCTTATAGTTTAAGGGAAAAGGGCATGCTGGTTGTTTTACCTCTTGTCATTCATTATTCTGGCCAAAATAATTCACCTGATGGCTCTACGTGCACAACTGCTGTTTAATTATTGGACACATAAAACTTGTTCCATTAAATAGATTTGTACAGCAAAAGGGGGATTTTGTGGTGATACACTTTATATGCATCCCAGATGGTTGCAATATATGGATGGCTTATTATAGTACATTTCTTTTGCATGTACCTAAATGCAATCTCCTGCTGCCTGGAAGAAAGTTGGATCTCAGAGTGTGCCTAAGTGCTTTGTGGAATCAAGATACCAGACCACTTTGCAGCTTGGCATCTGGCACTTCCTTAGCTTCCCCAAATTCCCTGCTGCAGTGTAAAAATAACTGCAAGAGCATTGTTGGGTTTTATTTTTCTTTTGTGAATGGCCCAGACGTTTCCATCTAGATACCAGCTGGGATCAGCTCTGTGAAAAAATGAAGGATCATAGCTCGGGAAATGATTCAAAAGCAGCAAGGTAAAAAAATGAGTCCAGGACCATAGTGCACTCCTTAAAATACTTTCTTCATAGAGCTGTGGTAGCTGTATGGATTTAAAGTTCCTTGATGGAGCTTTCCATACTTTTTACATACAACCAAAGGCACTAAAGATAGTTTAAAATGTGAACTTAAAAACCTACTTTCTTGTTAAGAATTTAAAACACAATGCCTGTCATCAGCATGTAATCAGCATATAATAAAAGCAATTAAGGAGACACAGTTCTATCTAATTAAGTATAATAAGGTATGTCAAAATGTCTAATTTTGTTGTTGCGTTGATTTGCAAGAGCTTCTTTAGGTAGGGAATGGTTGAAGCCTGGGCTTGGCACTCTGAAGCAGCTGAGCTCAATTCTGCTCACTGCCATAATTCTGTGTGACCTTGGTGTCAAGGAGACAAAGAGAAAAACAGGGAGAGTGGTTCTTCTCTCCGTGTCTCAGCCCTCATCTCTGAAAGGAGAATTACAATTCATCCCTACTTTCTCATCTGGGTATCTCACCTATTTTGAACATAAGTGCTTTAAATGCTATTGTTTCTGTACTTTTACAAAATTAACTCAGCTAAATTGCATCTTCCAGCAGTATGACGATACTGCTAACATTGTAATTAAAGGCACTATCATTGCAAGAATTGAACTTGGATGTGACTTGGCAATCTTGTGTTAGAGAAGACATTTTCTCATGGATTTATTATACTAGTTCAGTGTTATACACTGTACCTACTCAGGTGCTTGCTGATACGGGGATATTTTTTCCTCCCAGAATACTTTAGCTCGCCATTTTCTTCTGACAACAGCACATTTTTCTGGCTGCATAAAATGTTACAAGCAGGCCTCTTATTTAGCTGAATTACTCTTGACAGCCAGGACAGGTGTAAGCAGGGTTAACAGGAGATACACTGACATGCATGGAGGATTACAGTCTACTACATGCTCTACAACTGATAAAACAGTTCAGCTTTTGGGAATTGCTTTCATGAAGTTTATCCTTGTTCATAAAAACAAAGCACTGTTGATGCATGAGAGGCACTTTTATCTTCTAGTTTAAACCTTTCTAGGCAAGCAGGCCACAAACCTTCCTTTAGTGGCTGGAGAGGGCCAGATACCACAGTCCCTGCCCCATGGTCTGCCTCCAGCTCCTTGACATACAGAATCATTTAGGTTGGAAAAGCCCTCCAGGATCATCGAGTCCAGCCTTTGACTGATCACTACCTTGTCAACTAGACACTAAGAGCCACATTTTTCGGGACACTCTACAGCTGTCCTGTGCAGAGTTCGTTGCTCCTGCATTCACTGTGGGTGTGTGCAGGTAAACCCCAGCTGCTGCCACTGTAAGAAACAAACAGAGCTGAGAGCAGAGGGGTTTGTGCACCTGGGGACAGAGCCGGGAGCAGAGGGGTTTGTACACACGGAGACAGAGCCAGGAGCAGAAGGGTTTGTGCACACAGGGACAGAGCCGGGAGCAGAGGGGTTTGTACACACGGAGACAGAGCCAGGAGCAGAAGGGTTTGTGCACACAGGGACAGAGCCGGGAGCAGAGGGGTTTGTACACACGGAGACAGAGCCAGGAGCAGAAGGGTTTGTGCACACAGGGACAGAGCCGGGAGCAGAGCGGTTTGTGCCGGGTAGGGGTCTGGAGTGGACGGAGAGATGACCTGAAGGGAACATGGTCACTTTGTTCCCAGGATTCTGCCAGGCTCTGTGGCCACACTGGCCACTAGAACAAGTAGGTAACCCTAGGCATTGCCTTTTCACTGCAGCAGAAATTCCTGGAGTTCAATGTTCCTTTTGTCTTACACTAGGGAGTGTAAGAAACTAGCCCCTGCATTGCTCAATTAGAATGTTAAAAGAGTCAACCCCTGGTTGATTGTCCCAATTGTTCAGTACTCATCTGCCTAACCTTTGCCAATTACACTCAGTTTTTCTTTCTTGGATCTTGTCCTGGCGGAGCCTGAGTCCCGGAGGTAGGCATATGCAAATAGAAGAGACCCTTGGCACCATGGGATAATTTTTATGGAATAAGAGCCCCTTAGACAATGAGCCGATACACAATCAGAAGATCTAAAAGACACACCAAGTCGAAGAAAAGATAGTTGCATCTTCTAATCTTGATTTAAGCTGTCACACTGACCTACAAGGAACTGGACTAGTGTGGGTACCCCAGACTCCAAGCTGAGGATTCAAGCCTTCTCGGGTATCCATGAGGGCAGAATGCTGGCATATGCTGCACTGCACCTAAGCAACAGACCTGCACACTGCCTCCTCCTCCTCTGGTGTTGCCAGTGGGAGCTATGGCAGTGGGAATGTGTCTAGTCAGACCTACCTACCCAGGTGATTTATTTAATAAGGAGCTGAATATTAATAAAGGCTTTAGACTTTTCACCATGAAGTTGACCCTGGCAAAAGAGGCAGACAGCAATGGTGTATTAGTTACAAAATAATCCCAGAGTTCCTTCCCAGCCTTCCCCAGTCTCCTGGTTTGGGCAGGTCAGGGCCATGGGATGGTTCAGCTGCACCTTCCTGGAGACCCCGTGCCACAACAGGAGATGGACAAGATATGGAGCAGCCAAGCCTCAGGAGAAACAGCGAGCCAGTGCCACCTCAAAATGAGGTCTTTAGTTTGGGAGAGCTGCTGGAGAGCATTCAAGGGGGCTCTAGAAGAAGAAGGGATGTGAGTGCGTGTGCTGGTTTGAAAGTAAACCAGCAGGAGAAATTAACCCCACATAAATATGTTGTGAGAGATTTCAAGTTAGAAATTACAATTTAATAGCAAGATTACAATAAGTGCAACAATACAGAAAAACTGGTTTAAACCCACAAAGTTAGAGTACAGCCTGGCCCCCGTTGGTCAGGGTGGTGAATGCAGTCTGATTAAGCGATGGTTGCAGTCTTGTCAAAAGTGGTGGTCCTGTGGGAAATGTGGTCCTCCTGTGGAAGTTTGTGTCCTCCTCTAGATGTCCAGTGGTGGGTGGTCCCAGTCCCCAAACCCCCAGATTATATATCCTCAAATCCAATAATGTTTGATACCTTGCCCAGGGCGAGGAGTTTCACGGTGGGATGATGTAGCCCTGTGAGACACAGAATACTTTTGGGGTCTGTGATGGTCGTTGCAGCCCTCTGTTCTGCTGATGCCATTGAGTTCATGATGGCCCATTAGCCATCCCTGCAGGATGGGTGGAACTGTGCTGCTCCTTCCCTGGAGGGAATTATCAGGGCTGAGTCATCAGTGTGAAGAAAAAGAAACATTACCCTGCCTCGAAGGGTTGTCTCTTTTTCCTTATACAAAACACAGCTGGTAGCCTGAGGGGTGGGCTGTGCACTAGGAGCTGTTGCAAACGACCCACCATTAACAGTTCACCAGGAATAGTGTAGATGGGTGTGGAAGACATAGTTTGGTTACTCTCACATTGGCACTCTTTCTCCTGTAACCATGACAGCACAGGACATGCTGGGTTGGTTGGTTGGTTGGTTTCCTCACACAAAACACAAATTGATGGCGATTAAAGTACACAGACAAAACATCAATGATAGAGAAACATTTTATTGAAAGAAGCACAGATATTTATACTGTTTAAGCTTCTGTAAAACAATCTCAATTTGTTCTGTCTATGTACTAACTAATGCACTGGTTAGTTGCTACTAACTACTTATGTACTAATGTACTAACTAATGCATTGGTTAGTTGGTTGCAGGCTGACACCTCCATCTTAAGGAAATTGCCAACCTGGGAATAGTTTGTAAATAGAAAAAAAAAGTTCTCGGGCATATGAATAATAAGTGATGTCCCTTTCTTCTTAATATCACCTTGTACCCCTGTTTTGCACTGTAGGAGGAAGAGCAGGAATGCATGAGACCTAATTAGAAAGAGCTGAGGTAGTGTCAAAAACACCTACACTTGTTAATGAAGCATGAAATAAAACCATGTATTGCAGCAAAAGAAAATTAATATTGGCCATGAAACTTTCTGTTTTATAAATCGGAATAAGTGTATCTGGTGCAGTATATCACTTTCAATAGATAACTTTGCTTTAGTAATCATATGGCACTGACTCTTCAGTATACCTGGGGCCTGTAGCACAAAACCTGTCTGATTATAAAAGACCATTTTAACCAATTTTTATGACCAAGTTAAAGTCTGTTTTGTTTGAAATTCTCCATCCTGAGATTATAGCCTCTCAGCAAAATGATTTTAACAGTTTTGGTTAAAGCAGCCTAGCCTTTCATTGAGAAAGATGTTGTTTTGCCCACCAGCATGGGGAAGGAGACCAGAGACTAGGGAGTAAGCAAGGACATAATGAAAAGTTTGAATGATTCTAATATGACTACTGAGACTGCGTATTTCTTGGCAGGAAGAGACAGACTGGAGAGAGATTGAAGAGAGGAAAGAATTCTTCTGTAAGGAAAACTAGCAGTGAGATAAGAAATTTGAGATATGAAAATACAGATTTTCTGTAAAAGAAAGCACAGTTGTACTGAATGGAAAGGAAAGAGACTGACAAAGAAACTTAAGAGAAAATCAGAGTTACAAAACTAGCAAAAGCACTACTAGCAATTTGCACTTGTTAGTCAAGAGCTTGAGAAGAAATAGCCTTAGGATAAGGACAGGTAAGCAACAACTCGGAAGAAAGTGGAGGAAATGGTCAAGGAAGATCACATATCCCTCTGTACTGGAAAGAGAACCTTAAGATTGACAGCAAAGATCTTTAGTATGTCACCCAAAACTTGTTACCAATTTTATAATGTACAGAATTTCATTTCACAATATTCATTTCCCTCTTTTGCTTTTTTAAAAATAAGAACATATATACCAGACTCCAATGGAAAGATTTCTCAGATTAGGGCAGGAATTATTAATCAGGGAGAGAGAAATACATACATGCAGTTGAGGTCAAATTTCTTACACACTCTGAACCTTCTCAACAAATTTTCATTTCCATCTTGACTTCTATTATCACATTGAAACATCCCATATATGCAAAAGATCTTCACAAAATTCCTATGAGATGGGACATGGGGTAATCAGGATACTCTTCCTCAGATGAAGACTATGATCCTGAAAGTGTTAAGAAAAAGTACCCACAGGTTCTGAGATGTTCAGGAACTAGTATTCAGAACGAAAGCTCTTTTCATAGCACTCTGACCAGCAGCTTCCACTCCAGAATCTGCCTTATGTTTTGGTTGGGGCATAAAGAAATTCTCCAACAGCCCTGATTTTTATCTAGCTCACTTCATGAAACACATCCTGCCCCTATCAGAACTAGAACTTTATTCTTTAGTGAGTCCACTTATCACCATACCTGACAGAGAAGGAAAATCTTAGATCCATGTTCCTAGAGTCCGGCCCAAAGGCATGAGGTTTTTCATGTTGTTTCCTCCCCTCCCCATTTCCTCACTCTCTGTGGGTACCCTGACTTTTCTGTTCCTGAAGTATAAGTTGATACAAATCACTTCAAGATGGTGTTTCCTGTGTTTTATCAGTCTTGTTTCCCCTTTCTGACCTTTTCTTCTGCAGGATTTGTTAGATGCAGAGAGCAGTGCATGCTGCACATGAAGTGCCTGTGGATGTTTGGCTGCACATCTCTCCCTCAACCCAAAGTTCCTTGTCAGGCACTTGAATAAACATCAGGCATTCCAAATATACCTCTCTTCAGATTGCTTTGTGCTTTTTCCAGAAATCCCCTGTGTATGTTATATGCAGAGGATCAAGTTAAGTAGGTGTAAAGAACTGTCATATTCAGAAATGTACTGAGATTCCAAAATACCTGTTTACTGTGCATGAAAACACCCACAGAGAAGAGCATTAGATTTAAACTATGTGCATTTGTTTTCACTAATGACTTCCCTTATGCTTCTGCTAAATGCTTACTAAGCAACAATGGTAAGTTCACCAGTGACCCACCCCACGCACCTGCTGTGATCATCTTTACTGTTTACTGGGCTTTTGTCCTCTCCTTCACTGGCCAGCCCAGTCTGATGCCATCTGTCAAACAACATCCTCTTGCAACAAGTCTCTGTGCCACTCAAGTCATGCAGGTTAAGAGACATCTGCAAAGCTCTCATTGCATTTTTTTCTTGTCAATCTCTAGTTAAAAACCCCCACTATTTCAGAACCCTAAACCTATGTTAAACAAGGTTACTATGTCTAGAGGCTAAAAATTCACATTTACTGACTTAGGCTGTTTTTGTTTCTCTTACCTGTGAGCATGTTCAACACTAGCTGAACTTTTTTTGCAGGAACTTCCGGTGCTACAATATAAGCATGCAGAGAGAGTTAGTAAAGGTTTCTAAAACTGCTAGACTGTTTTATTGTCCATCCAGTCATAAAATGGCTTCAGCAATCAATGGCTATATTGACAAAATTTGGAGAAATTTTTCAGGAAATGGATAACTCTTGCTTTATTTTTTCCTTGTATTGTTTCTGTTTAGGGCCAGGAAGGTCATTAACTCAGTATAGCAAATTAAATTTGGATGAATTGCATTTTTACTTTCTGAACAAGAGTAATTACGCTGCTGCTGCACTGGCTGCAGTCTCTCATGCTAATAAAAGCTTGGAAAACAAAGCTACAAAATCCCAGTTGATTACACAATATTTGTTTTTAATAGGAGGAAATTGTAAAGAAAGTGTATTGACCATACTCACCAGCATAACAGAGAAACATATACTGATTCCTGCTTTGATTTTGCTGAAGCCAGTTGAGAAAAAAACCAAGCCCCAAATCTATGAGCCCTCCCCTTGCATCAGGGCAGCAGAACACAACTAGGCTCATGGTTAACCATCGGAATGATTTAAGCCAAAAGCTGATCCCTTCACTTTTCCTTTTCTGTACCACTTCACTGTTTCTTTTCTTCAACCACTCTCTTCCTTCATCTCTATTTGGGATATATTGGGAATGATATAAAAAAAACCCATAAAACACAAAATGACTGAAATGAGCACAAGAACGGAAAGAAAAGGCAGCTGCTAGAGGACAAAACAGTCAAAGCAAATACACCATAAGGAAAAAATTCAAAGAGCATATTAGAAATTAAGACGAATTCAGCTGATGTGTGATTTGTCATTTGGGACGTTTCACCATTGCAGCTGAGAGCCCTTCACAGAATGAATTGTAAAGTGTTTGGGTACAGTATTTGTTACCATTTCTAAGGGGATGGAGATCTGAAAATAGGTTTAGTTAGCTCACAGATGATATTTTCACTAGAATAAAAATAGCTGGTGTGGGGGAAGGGATCATGGAGAGCAGCAAAAAGCAGGGGCTAGTGGGTGTAAGCCTGAAGGACTGTTGGAGAAGTTGCTCTCTCTGCTGCAGCAACCTCCTTCCAAGGTGAACATATGCTATGCAGCCTCCAAAAAAGCAAACAGTTTGTGGGAAGTTGTTTATAAATCACATTAAAAGAAGTTTTAGCAAACCTTCCCTCTTAGCAGCAGAGTGCACAACCTCCCTATGGCCCAGAAGACTCATCAGTGAATCACCACCTGGGACTAAAAGAAGCTGCAGGCTCTGAAGCTGAGGCTTCAGCAGGCTGGGTTGGAGGAAAACGAAGTATCCAAGTGACCTTTCTTTAAAATGTGGTGTGAATCTTGAATGTACTCAACATTCAATTTTCTCACCTCCTCTGCTGCCATTTAATCTCTGACACACCCCTCGCTAGCTATGATTTCTTATTTATTTGTAAGAGGATTTCTTTGGAAAAGTTGAGCTTTTGGAGATTCATCGAAGTCTAGTAAGAGAAATCTAGTTTTGCTTTATCTTCTCTAGAGCTTCAGGGAGTCTAATTCTTTAGTTTGTCTGGAAAACTTGGGAAATTTTATGGTAAGAAAGAGAGAATGATTTTGCCAAGGTAGCTGGGCTGCAGAAGTTGACTGTCCAGTTCATTGGGCAAAACTGAACTGAGTAAGTTCTGCTACAGTATCTTTTTGAACTACCACATTTTACTCGAACTCCAGAGGAGAGCCTAAGTTGATACTTGGAAACTGGACTTAGAAGTATATGCTTCTTGTTCACCTCCATTTAAGGAGACACCATTCCTTAAGAGAATGCAGTGTGGTTGATAAAAGCTTCATTTAAGACCTTTAAAATGACTCAGTCTTTCAGAAGAGACCCACACATCTCTAGCCAATACAGGTATCTCATTGCATAAGGCAAAGGTGGTGATAGCTTGCTTGATGCTGTAAAAACTTGCTCTGCCTGATGATGGATGGATTGGTATACATCTAGGTCTGAGCTGGTGTCATGGTTTAACCCCAGCCAGCAGCCAAGCCCCCCACAGATGCTTGTTCACTTCCACACCAGCAGGATCGGGGAGAGAACTAGAAGGGGAAAAGTTAGAAACTTGTGAGTTGAGATAAAGAATAGGAAGAGCAAATGCTGCACTTAAGCAAAACAAAACAAGGGATTAAGTCACTACTTCCCATAGGCAGGCAGGGCTTCAGTCTTTTCCAGGAGAGCAGGGCCCCATCACATGTAATGGTTACTGGGGAAGACAAACACCATCACTCCAAAAGTCCCTGCTTCCTCCTCCTCACTGTGTGTCCTGAGCATGATGTCCCATGGTCTGGACTCTCCCTTTGGTCACCTGGGGTCACCTGTCCAGGCTGTGTCTCCTCCCAACCCCCCAGGCAGCCCCAGTCTCCTGTGTAGTGTGGCAATGAGAAAAGCAGGAAAGGCCTTGGCTCTGTGTAATCCCTGCTCAGCAATAACAAAAACATCTCTGTATTATCAACCCAGTGCTCAGCACAAATCCAAAACACACCCCCACAACAGCCACTGTGAAGACAATTCATTCTAGCCCAGCCAAAACCAGCATAAGCATTCATTCCTTTATAGAGAGAAATTGGGTCTTCCGTGCTTTTATCATCTCACCCTGAAGCCAACATCTAAAGTGGGTCAGATGACTCAAAACCTAGAAGTGCCTCCTTCAGATGAAGGGAATTCAGTGTGATAAGCTCAGCTGGAAGCACTTGTATTGTAAATGTTTCAGGTTAGGTGAAATGAATATACCTACCTACCTTTCTTTCCTGGGTTGTCCTGTAGAAGACTGAGAAGTTTTTACTAGAATTCAATCCTTAATTTCTTTCTAATTTCTTTAGTTCTATTGGGCCATGTTCCTAGACTGTCTGTTTGAGATCAATAATTGCAAATAAGATCTTAATTCCCTAGAGTGCTCAAATATCAGTTATATAAAATTATTTTCTCCAAGGATCATAATACAGTTTGTCTTGAACAATGTTTTGTTGCATTCTTAATGTTGATCCATATTAGCCAAAAATTATTCAGTTTATCAGCTCTTCTGTGACAAGAGA
Source organism: Erpornis zantholeuca (assembly GCA_013400515.1). Classification (NCBI taxonomy): domain Eukaryota; kingdom Metazoa; phylum Chordata; class Aves; order Passeriformes; family Timaliidae; genus Erpornis; species Erpornis zantholeuca. The sequence continues at coordinate 25,559 of VZTN01007736.1, forward strand.
AATATGAAAAAAAAATTGAATGCTTTCCTCCACAGAAAGATAAAGCTGCAACCCAATCAAATGCAAACAGGACGGTTTTGTTATGTCACAAGATTTTATGCCCTGAGATGAGGTACATACATGCTGCAGCAGGTCATGCTGATGGTGAAGTACAGTGGTTATAGCCCCTATGAATTTTCACTTCTTTCCATCTAATAAATCCATACCTGCTTTACTCTCATCGATGGAAAGTCAATCCCATCGAGAGCTGGTATAAAAACATGGTGTGCTATTCATCAATTGTAATGGGGGAAATACTTTTGGGAAAGGCACAATGTCTGTCACCCACTTGCCTTTCTATGTGACCCCAAACTCATACAAATGAAGTGCCAATCTACCTGCCTCAGCTTCCAAAGTGTCCCACTGTGACACTCACCTAATGCCCCAATGCATGCAGTGATTATAATTGGATATGAAATATTATAATCTTTCACAAAAATTCTAACTTTCCCCCCAGGTTTTTAATCAGGTCTGTGTCATACTCCAAGGCACACACTTATTCTCTTTTCTCACAAGCAGCATTTGTATGACACAGAAGTCTAAGCAAGTGGAAAGCTGGCACAAATAATGGATAATTGTAGAGACGCTTAGCTGTCAGACAGGAGATTGAAGATGCAAAACTCTGGACATGCAATTTATACTGTGGTGTGGTTTTCATTTTTAGAAACAAGTGTGTAGCATGTAGAATATATACTAGAAGATGAAATACAGCTCTGTCTTCCTGAGGAAAATAGAAGTCATGTGGAAAGTTGACTAAATTATTATTTCTTTTTTTTTTTTCTCATCTGCAAAGGAAAATACAGCTTTTTTTCCTGCTCTTCTAAAAGATTGATGAAAACAATGCATGACATGCACATCAGGAAAATGCACCCTGACATTTTTGCACAGAATATGCATTGCATGTTGAGAGATTTTTGCTATAAAACTGACAGTTTTGGTGCAAGCTGTTCCTGCCATAACTACAGGGAATGGAGTGCAAAAGGGAAGTGTATGATTTACACTATGCACATTTGAAATGAACCTGACAGGCTAGTAGGTGGCTCATGTAAAGGTACCAGAAGGTACCTAAAACTAGTTCCCATGCCTTTTATAGAACAGCATCCCTAAATATTGTACTTGTAATGTGGTGAACTGATTACAGGAAAATCACACATATCTTTACAAATTTTCACGTGTATTATCAAAGTACTGGGGTGGACCAGTGAATTCAAGGCTTTTTGAGGTTCTGTATCTTCCCTCAAACACTCATAGCACAAAATCAAATTTCCTTTAACAAATTTACATGAAAGAAGACTGCTTGCTTATGAAAAGATTAACAAAGGTGACCATGCTGTGTCTGCATAGTTCTAAAGATCTTTTGCAAGAAAAAAAAATGGTGGCAGTACTTTTAGCAAATTAAACATTTGGCAGCACAGAATGTATATCTATCAATTTTAAATGAGACTACTTAAAAAAATATTTCTTGTTGTATAAAGGTTATCATCTAAATTATAACATTCAAATTCAATACAAAATGTCATTTTACTAATAAATTCCTTCTGCTTTGAAATTTCAAATAAGTGAAGAGATCTTTAAAAAGCAATGATTAAATATGCAAATACAACCCTTGCAGCTTTTTTCTTTGAGAGATGTACCTTTTAGAAAACTATCTGCAGAGAAATCTTACTTTTTTTCTCATTTTTCTTCTCCGCCTCTTCCATTTTTAATGATGGATTGCTGTACAGTAGGCTGAACACCACACAGCTTCAGTCTTCCCTATTAAATTAATCTACGGAGAGCATTAGATTTCTAATCTTGGACAGTCTCACTTCCGTTCCCTCATTGCTTGAGGGCTCACCTGCTGTCACCTCAAGCTAAATCCTTCTCATTTATTCACATGAACCACCAACTTTCATGAGACTGCCAAAAGAAATAAGAGCAGTAGGATATGGCCACATATTTATTTCAGTAGTGGATTTCTTCAGTATAACTACTATACCGAATGACAGTAGGGCTCTGCTCCTCACACTCACTTGTTTCTAGAAGAAGATCTTGATTTTTGTTTTCTTACTGCACAAACTATTTAGTAAAGTTGTAAGAAATATGTAAGTTACGCATGTCTTCCAAACCCAACTCAATATGTGTCTTCCTTGGTATTATGGTCAGCTGCTATTCTGCTCAGTACCTCCTGGGGCTCTCTTTTTTCTTTTTGACTTTTACTTGCCTGTTCTAGTTTGACTCCTTTTCTAGAGGTCTCCCAGTAGCCTGCATTTGGAAAGACACATGATTGATAGTGCTACTCCGATGAAGTACTGGGGAATCAAGACTGAAATTTTAAAGCTCACTCAGAAGGTGACAGAATATGACCAAGAAGAAGCAAAATAAGAATAAGAAGAGGAAGGAAAAGAAGAAAATGAAGAAGAATCCTTCACATTCAGAGGAGCTGCTGTACAACAGCTGGAGTTGGAGACCCACAATGGAGCTGGAGTTCAGTTGCATCCTTTGGTGCTCATCCCACCAGAGTGCAGGAAGTGAGTCCTTGATTACACAAAAGAAAGCTGGGACTACAGACATAAAATTATTTAAATGCCCCTGTAGCAGCTTGGGATCCTCGGGACCTCACCTCTTGTGGTCTTTTTATTGGAGCCCAAACTGTATGTCTACTCTATGAATCTAGATGTTCTCCCGCCCCTTGGTGGCTCAGCAGTCAAGACATGATTGTGACCAGAAGCATTGGAAGAACTGACATGCTTGACATGGCCACCTTTCCTTTCAAAACCCTAAGTCTGAATAGTAAAGGCAGTCCAGGGCATGAGAGAAGACTGAAACAGGGCAGAGAAGTACTCTGGATCAATCAACAGCAGAGTCCTGGTATCCCATCTGGTTGCTTTGTTTAATCACAGAGGAATGGTTCTCTGATTTACTAAAGGAGCCCATACAGGATCTTTCTTCTCCTTGCTGGAGACGCAGGACACAATCAGTCTCCCAATGCTTCCTCTCCCTCCCTTCCCTTGGCATTTTACTGGAGCTGCTGTGCTAAGTGTCCCAGCACTGATGCTGCCTCCCTGCGCCCCCAGCACAATCAACAGTGACTCGACAGGGCTACAAGGCAAAGGGCTACAAGGCTACAAGGCAGTGACACAGAAGGGGAGGGAGGAGAGGGGGATTCAACACAGCTGGTCCAGAGTGTGTGGGGAGAGACTTACGCTGAGTAAAATGCATCCCTGACTTTTGCCTTTTCCTAATGCACCTAGTCAATGCACTGTGACTTCTTGTTAAAAAGCAGAAGTAGGGCTAGAAAAGCTGCTGTTGCTGCCTATCTTCTTTTCTATATTCAGTGTCTGGTGGTCTCACTGCTAGGCAAGACCCTCTACTCAGGAAGCTGCTGCTAGTTTTGTAAAACCAGCAGTGGGAATGCAAATCCTCTCCCAGTCTATACCTCTCCTACAGGAAGATGATACAATTAGATGGCAGATAAAATTCTAGAACTGCCATCTGCTTCTGCAAAGCTGTAAGAAAGAGCCGCTTGCAGGTCAAAACCACAGGAGTCAGACCAGTACAAGACAGAAATGTGTTAAGCAATGCAAAAGAAGACCAATTTCTCTCCTAAAACCAGATCGCAATAACCATTCAGAAGAAATCAAGACTGTGTAGTAAGCAGTACAAAAATTATATTTTGAATGATATTGAAGTATGGGATAATTATGAGTTGGAGAGCTAGAAGTTCATTCCTCACTTTTCTGACCTCAGTAATTACAATAGCTTCATCTTGGCTATCTTCACCAACACAATCAGAGGTTCTCCATGTCACGAAGTTCCCCCACAGCACGTCGCCTGGAGAGCAGAGTTACCATTTCTCATAGGCTGGTATCCAAAAGCATCTACAGCAAGCTACTGGGTTTTTGCAGAACAATTATGAAGCAAGTCAGGAGGAGGTTGGAAGAAGTAGGAGTGGAGGGGAGAGAAAGAAGTGATACTTATTGTCATGGAAACATTTCTCCACTCCATTGTTGCCCAGCACTGACAGATGTGGCTTACCAAATAGTGGCAGAATCCATCAGCACTGGCACACGGTTTAACGCCAGACAGCAACTAGGTACCATGAAACTGCTCCCCAGCTCCCCAGTTGGTGCAATGGGGAGGAGAACTGGAAAAACTTAAAATTCATGGATTGAAATAAAAACAGTTTTATAACTGAAATAAAGTAAAATAATAAAATAACACCAATAATAATATCAATAATGAAAAGAGGCAGGGGGAAAGAGAGAGAGAGAGAGGGAGAATGAGAGAGAGAGAGAGAGAGGAGGGAATAAAACCCAAGAAAAACAAATGATGTGCAATATAAGTGCTCACCATCCACTGACCAGTGCCTAGCCCATCCCCAGGCAGCGACTGGCAGCTAGTAGCCAACTCCCCCCAGTTTATAGACTATGGTATGGAATATCTCTGGCCAGTTTGTGCCCTGGCCATGTTCCCTCATGGCTTCTTGAGCAGCTCCTCACTGGTAGAGCATGGAAAACAGAAAAGTCTTTGTCTTAGGCTAAGCATTACTTGGGAAAAATTAAAACTTCAATGTGTTATCAACATTATTCTCATACTAAATCCAAAACACAGCATTGTACCATCTACTTAGGAGAAAATTAACTCTGTGCCAGCCAAAAGCAGAACAGCATCCAGCCATTATTCCATACAATTTTAGTCATGCCAGGTCCCAGGCTTTCCAATACATCAGAGCTAACCATCATCACATTTCCAGTCCTTTGAGATATATATATATATATCTCAAATATATATATATATATATATCTCAAATATATAATATTTGCATATTCATATGCATATGTGTTTACACACAGACAATATTCCCATATGAACAGACCACCCCTATTAGAGTCTGTTGAGCTCATTTAGTCTGTGACTTTGGGGTCTAGCTGGGTGTCTGCAGATTTGCTACCACTGCATAGCTACTTGTATATTGCAATCAATAAACTACTTGATCCCAGTACTCCAAGACACTTTCAGTAACTTGGATACTTCACGGCTGATGAAGACAAATGCAGGATATCTGCAAAGACCAAAATCTGCTGTGGGGCTGTTCTACATTCTAATGGTTGATTCTCAGTAATGTATTTTCTGACCTTGAGCTCTGCATTTATTTTTGAAGAAGCTTGAGAATCAGTTTCAAATTATTTGAAGCATAGTTGTAATCTCCATTTTCTTCCAAGTGCATTGCTTTCAATTCCCATCTGTCCTTTCAGACACTTCCTCTATTAAATGGTCACAGAAGATGAATAACAGTAGTGTGAATTCTTCAAAATGGCATTATATGTTATTCTGCTCCTTATTAATGTTCTGTGTTCTTTTATTTACGATAACCTTGTGAACAGTAAGGTAAGATGGCATCCACATGGTCTCTACATCCAGCTGAAAAATGACACAAGTGTATTATTAACATCCAAGGATGGGAAAAACTATAAAAAGTAGGATAGCAGAAGAGAAAGTATGTTTTAGGTCAGAAATTAAAGGAAGACTCTTATTACTATGTTTATGGATGAGCTCTTTCTTATTTGCCCAGGTTTAAAAAAAAAGGTTGTGTAATTAATGTAATTGTCAGAAGTTTACACACTTCTCTTGTAACACCTAGTGTATGTTAATGTGTCTTTTCCAATTGGATTTATTCAGTTATTTAATACATACAAAAATGAACACTGCAAAATTTGTATTGCCTTTACAGCCTCCAAACACAGTGTATCACAGAGAGCTTTGAGATCAAGGGAAGAAAGGTTTTGTTTCTATGTATTTTCTTCATCTATTGGACTGTTGCAGCATTTTCACTCTTAGGATGACACGATCCATGTTGCTTATTTAAAGTACCATAACAGTAGGGTAAACCTTCCCTAGATTAGGAGCACACTGTAGTTGATTAAACCATTTTCTACATCACTGCACCTGTAGTAAAATATTTCAGAGTCTATTACATATGAAACTATGTTCTGTACCATTTTCCTGGCTTCTTGGAAAGACTTTCAGGTCATGAAATCTGCTTCACCTCATGATTCCTGGTGCTAATGAAGGAAGATAATTTGTAATATTAATACAGGGATGTGATCCTGCAGGTCACTTCTGTGCACAGGTTCACCTCTCCTTTTCCACAGTGCACACAGGCATTGAGCTGGCTTCAGTTGTCTCTCCCTCCATATATCACAGTATTGCCCCCAGGTTCAATTGTCTAAAACCATGGCTCAGGCTCCAAATCTCTTGACATTGCTCATGCTGGCCTTAAAAAAAAAAAAAAAAAGAATTTAGGTATCTCCTCATTTGATTTCTTGCTTTAGAGTGTTCAGGTGCATCTGAATAATATTTTCAAACATTTATCTACAAACATAAGTGTTGAACACTTTTCTTGTTTCTTTTTAAAATTTTTTTAATGAAAGCTGATAGTCTCATGCAAATCCTTGCTGTTAGCCATGGCCTTCAGAAAAACAGCAAACATCCCAAGAGTCAAAGTAAAATATGAGTGCCTCTGAGATAGCCATCAAAGCTTCTCTACTTTTTAAGTGTTTGTTTTTTTTTAAATGGGGAAACTGTATAATCGTGAAGGGCAAGAAAAGGTACTACTAAGTCATGCAGGGCTTTATGGTGGGAATAAGAGGTACAGGAACAGAAGCTTTGTGATGAACAGAAGGCACAGAGAAGAAAATATGTTTCTGTCAGAGCCATCTGTTGTGGATGTCCCCAGGCTCAGCTGTGGGTATGGTGGAGATGTCTGCAAGATGATGGAAGAATTATCTGTTGGTAGGAGTTTTTAGCTTGTACATATAGTCTGGGAAGTTATGCTACCAGAAATTGTAAAGTCCTCGTATTTTTGAATGAGAAGGTCTGCATGTTCTGCTAGAAGGTCACTATATCAACCAGAGGTGATCCTGCTTTAAACTCAGAATCTTAAAGAGTTACAAGGCAATCGGCTGTCAAAAATAATCTTTGATGAAGCTATTGTAAATCAGTTGAAACAGGTTGGCAACTAAGGTTTTGGATTTAGAATGGCAATTTCTGTGTGTGTGTGTGAAATAAGGCTCTGTGGGGTTAAGAGCTCAAAAATTTTACTGTGAAGGCTTGGAGTTAATTTAAGTCAGTGTATTATTTAAGAGTTTTCTTGTATATTGCAGGCACAAAGGGAAAAGGGTGGGAAAGGAAAGTTGACCTGCCTGGCAAAAACAAGCACCCACTGAAAGCGTTTAGGGGAAGAAACCTATCTCTAATGGAAAAGGAACTGAAAGCTGGGATAGCTAGGACTCAAAGGTCAGAAAATGCAGACACAAACAAAAAACATTCAAAAACCTTGCTGAACTGCATCTCATGAAGAAAACGACAGAAAAAATAGCAGGAGATACTATATCTTGTGAAATAAAAAGAGAACAAGAAGAGCTGCTGACTGACAGATAGAAATGAAAGGTTAATCCAGGTATGGCCAAATAGTAAATGAATCCCATTCCCTGGATCTGGGATGGAGATAGTACCGGGATGTGAATGAGGCTGGCAGGGTGATGGAAGTTATCCCTTCCTGAGGCAAAGCAAACAAAGGGTAATTCACACAATATGCTGCTGTCAGGTGAGAAGCAGCTCTGCTGCTGCTGCTGTGGCTTGGCCAGGTGGAAGGCAGCTGTGATGTGGGCTCTGCTGGGCTGCATTGGAGTGGCTGCAGAAAAATAAACCTGGCTCTCATACAGTCCCTCCACCCAAGGCTGCCTGGCAGCTTGAGAGGCTCCATCCAATTTTGAGCCATCCTTAGTGAAAACCTGAAGTAAGGCTGACTTCACCACCCACTTGGAAATGTGGGAAACCTAGTTCCAGCCTGGGCAAGCAGCAGGTGACACTTCCACATGCCCAAACTGTAAGTTAGGCAGATGGCCTTGAGTAAACAGAAATTTTATTATAGGGTTTGAACATACAAAAGAGGGGAAACCTTGGCAATCTGCCACGGGCAGGGCAAACATTTAAAATAATTTTCTGGCACTAATCCTGACTATATCTTCTCCACTGCTGTGTTGGGTGAGGTGAGAAGTGTTTGCTGGCTGCTGGGTTGATTCTTATATTGGGGCCGTGAGAGGCTTGGAGAGTTGATATTGCTCTGATCTATACAAACTAAGTTAGCTGCACATATATAAAAAACCTCAACAAGTCCTGAGCTGTGAGAGCCCTGCACATGTATCTGAATGGCAACCCAATTGACTCCCACACCTGGCTGATGAGCTGATGCACGTGGGAGCTGGTACCTTTGAGCTTCTCCTGCTCACTTTTTGGTGGATGAGCATACCCATTGTCATTGCTCAGAAGTCCTGTCCTCTCTTCCCTCTCCGTTCTCTAAGCCCTCAGGCTGCAGTTTCACCCTGCTTTCAGCATGGCCTTCAGCCCTGCCTTTCCCAAGCATCCTTCCCTCTATGCCCCAGCCTTCCTTAGTTTTCGAAAAACCACAAGGATTTATATGGAGTCCTTGCCAGTACAGGGAGCTTTTCCTGAATGCACTTTTCCTTCAGTAAGATCTCTCAGGTTCTTTCAAAGAAATGCCCCCAATAATATTGAACTTACATGTTTGTTAAACCTATTAAAGATTTAGTGAAAAAGAAAAAAAAAACAAAACAAAAAACAACACAAAAGTAGGGCTGGGTGATGACCCAAACATTACTTCTATTTGTCCTGACACTTTACCTGATCAGCAGCTTCTTTTCTCCCCAGGAGATGGTGGCAGAGTTCTTGTCCTCTGCTGGCACCATCCCTAGAGAGAATCGTGCTGCTTCATGAAAAGAGCAAAATCAAAAAGAAAGGAGTGGTGGAGGGAGGGAGATAATCACAAATCCTGTTTGAACCCCAGAGAAGATCTTAGGGAAGAAATAAGGAAGATAAAAGCAAATAAAAAGTGGAGTGAATCTCTCTAGCCTTAAGGAAAGCATTGAGACTGGGTGTGCTTCACAGGAACTAATATTTGAGTAAGAAATGACATGGGATTAATTCTGACCTTGTAGGATGGAGGAGGCTGCTGGATAACAGGAGTGCAGAGCAATAGTTATGTTCCTTGTGGGTCAGCCTTGGGCCCAGTCTGGCTCATTGTTTTCCTTGGTGACCTTGGTATAAGAACTAACGTGTGCTTACAAAATCTGCCGATGACAAAGCTGGTATGTACAGCTAATACAGTCCAGAGGAAGACTTGATTACTATGCAGGAAAAATTAGATGACCTTGTGGAACAGCAGAACAGAAACAGCATGAAATTTAATAATCCAAAGTGCACAATCATGCCCTTGAAGACTAATCACCAGAATTTCTGCTGTAGGAAAGGGATTCATGAACAGGAGGAGGGAGAGATGAACAAGCTGATTGACCATAGGATGGCCATGAGCTCCCCCATGTTTTATGGCTGTGAAAACAGCTGAAGATGATGCTCCAAAATGTACCCAGTGAGAATATGCAGCAGAGTTGTCAAGAAATTAGTATCAGGGTAAAAGGTATTGAGCTCAGATAATATTCATTTCTGCTAATCTGTCTTCAAAAGGTACTTTAAGCTGTAATAAATGCAGGGAAATGCAGGTATTTACAAGCAGAAAAGGTCAGATGAGCTAGCAGTGATTACCATTTCTGTGTTGTGTGCCCTTTATTCTCCTCCTCCCCCCAAGATTTCATAAATGGTTTCCTGCTCTGGGTTAATGTTTTCCTTATTGAGTCATTCCCATCCCCTAAGGAATATTTCAGTCAAAGGGTGAAGAAGTGAATTCCCCTTTCAACTGATGTAAAACTTCATGACGAGGGGGAGAAAATGTTTACCTTTATTTAATTTATTGAAGCATGGCGACAGTAGGATATTAAAGCAAGAATGTAGAGTCTTCTCATATTCCTATGAAATAAGTCCAAGCCTGTCAGCCATGTGCCCTTTCTGCTCAGGATTGAGCAGGAGAGATGGACATGCCAGCAGCACCCATAGTGTGGGGCTGGGTGCTGGCAGTGACAGCTCAGGACCCAAGTGCTGGTCCTTCCACATGCTGCTCTCTCTCCTAGCCCTTTTGCCGAGGCATCTCTGCTGGACTTTGTGGCGTTGGCTTCACGTTTACACTAGTGCAAGGAAAAAACAGGCTGAAACCTACCATAAGATTTTCTGTGCAATTCTGGAATTTTCTTCCTCTTTCTTCTGCCTTTCATGTTTTCTGGAGTCACTTGAGGTCAGGAAAAGAGAAGGAAATTCTTCAGTGGATTGGCCAAGAGGAGCTTCCAGCAAAGCCCCTTCCAACAGCACCGTAATCTGTGAAAAATATCTTGCCATATGGAAAGGCTGTTCATTTTTTTCCCTCTGTGCAGAGTTTGGCTTGCCCCATGTAAGCAGAGGCTATCTTTAGCATGTTGTCGGTGTTTTTTGTGATGAGATATAAAAGCTCCCACAGCAGGAGTCCTCTGGCTCTGAGACTGGGTGATGGAAGGAGGCTATGACAGACTGCTTAGCTGGCCCCACTGTTCAGCACCATCTGCTTGCCAAGGTTTCTCAGCTATGAAGAGAGAGGCAGACACTGCCCTTCTCAGCGGTGGTATGTCACTGTGAGTATGGAGTACCACTCAGAGAGTAGCAAAGATTCAGATAAAATGAAATCCAAACTATTTAAATAGACAAAGAAGAGATATTTAGTATTATTTGCTATTTTAAAATAGTCCCTGTAGTTGTAAATAATCAAGAAAATATAGTAGTTCTGTCCTACATGCAATTCAGGGAGGCTCTTCCATAATTCATTCAGACCCCATTAATGAGTATAAGCAGTTTAAGCAGTTCGTTTAATGGCCATATCTCTGCAGTTGCTTAAGCTGAACATAATTTCCTTTCCTGTTGCTAGCTTTGCAACAAGTCACAAGAGTTATTTACAGACACCTTAGTTTTAACTAATTTAACACCTTTGTGTTGTCAGCAGTTTTGCTATCTCATTGTATTCCCTCTCTTCCTAGTCATTAATAAATAGATGGGGCCGGAGAAAGAGTGGAATTAATCCCAGCAGTGATCCTGTGGCAGAGTCCCTGTGGCATCACACTCTTACCACCTTTTCATCCCAGTCATCTGCCATTTATTCCCATCCTTTTCTCTCCCTTTTAACCCATAACAAAACCTTATCTCCCACCCCAGGGTTACTGAGTTTCCTTAAAAGCCTTGTGTAAATGATACTATCAAATGTCTCTGTAACTGCCTATCTTGTGATTCTCTTTTAGCCAATATTTTGCTACCTCTTCGTAACGTTTGAACAGGTTAGAAAAACACAGTTTATCCTCACTGCTAAGTACATCAATTTATCTCTGCAGATCAGTGCTGACTTGCAATTTATTCATCCTGATTTTTTCTCTCTCTCCTACATATCATCCGTAGGTGTTTTATAAGTATTTTAAGTGATTTTCTCAACTATTTTGCCCATTAATGAATTAAGCTTCTTTAGATTTCTGTTCTGAGGGTCATTCTTAAGAGCAAGTTTAAAGATTGCTACAGTGTTGGCCATTTTCCCATTACCCAGAAGAGTGGCTGTTTTAATGATGAATTACATATCTTTAATGATAAATTATGATAGGCTGAAATTGTGCTCCATTCTTAGGGCTTCCTCAGAGTCTCCGATAAATTCCATTTGCTACTATGAGTTATTGGAACACATATTTTTAAAGTTGTTACACCACTGATAATTTTAATATCTTTTACCTAACAAGGCTTTCACACCATTACATGTAACTTCAGAGTAAAGATTGACTCAACCCTTCTTTTCTGACACCCAAATGAATAATTTACCTTCATTGCAACCTTTCCCCACCTTCTGAATTAATTCTTTACACTTAGCAGTCCAGTAAACCTATGCAGCTTTCCATATGTGATTTACTTGCATTGCTTCTTTGCCATCATGCTTTGACTGGTTTTGTGTACTTTTTGAGGTTCAACTTGCTGTATGAGTTGTATCTTGACTGCCAAGTCTTCCATTTTATTTGCTATGCTTTAACGGAGTATCCTTTCCTGAAAGATGCTTTGGGGATAAAAACTAATCCTGGAATTTTACCATTTAATTATCCTATGCCTTCCCTTGTTTCTTTGTTCTGAACTGTGGAGATCTGCTAAAGCACAGGTTATAAATAGCTTCCACTCTAAAGTTATAAATAACATTTTTAAAAATTAATTGTTTCTCTGGGACAAAAAGACCTGGTTAAAAGCTGATATTTTATCTTAAAATGCTGGTATTTTGCTCAAGTTATTGAGCTTGAATATGAGTCTATTCACCCAGACTTGTAATTCTATCATCTTCAAGGTAAATATTCATGTAAATCAATCATAATTATTCTCATTGTAATTATTGTACTTGGGACCATACTCTCTGAAACAAATCCAGCAGTTAATGAACTCCATTACACATAGTATTTCTTCATGCTTAATCATTTTGATTCACAGTATGTGCTGTGTTTAGAGCACTGGATTTATTTTTCTCAGATCTAGAATTTATGTGCTAGGAGTCAGTTTCTCCTACACACGCTGAGTTTTGTTCAGTGGTTTACACAATTTAACTCTTGCCTTTATCTTCCTCTAAACAAACTAATCATTGAACACCTGATATTCCCTTCTAATAAGAGTTTCTTATTCACAGTTGCTTCATTTCTTCCCAACTTATTACTGGTTTCTTAACCATCAGTAACCCTCCCCTTCTGTATCTCTGTAACATTTTGCTACTTACACACCTGTGAAGAGTCTTTCTCCCCTTATCCAAGAAGATATTATTTTAGATGTCTAAATTATTTCACAATATTACAGTTATTAGAACTCAAATCCAAGAAGGCAAGGAATTCTCAGTTTCTAAAGTTGTTTTTCCATCAGTGGTTATCTACTGAAGACATTGACCACCATCTGTCCTGATTAACAGTCTGCCTCCCATACCCAAGCCTGCTAAAATACACAATCTCTAGATTTATACGTGCTTGAATAAGTAATAAGTAAAACTACAAGTGATGTTCATGAGAAATGCCTAGTGCTCAGGCTTTTGAAAAACAGACCACTTAGATCAGGACTAATCAAGCATTTTATGGTGGAATAATTTTCTGCTAGAAATAACTGAAGAGTTAGGTGCTCACTAGCAATAGAGACAAGCCAGGGTGAAGCAGATGTTGTAATCAGATGAAGCAGGTACTTGAACGTGGTCATCCCAGTCCTACATGCATTTTTTTCTGTTAAGGGTACAAGGAATGGGATCTAAAATACATGTCTATGGATGATTATTTTTAAGAACACACTTTCTTTTCCTTTTGTTTGTTCGAAAAATTAAATAATGGAATTTATTTAGTATCATATTTGGTAATGCTTTTGCTATATGAATTAGGAATTTAAATTTTGTGGTTTAAAAAGCAATGCCAAAATAATGTAACATTTAAACTCTAGAATTTTGTATCAAATTCATCACCAGACTGTTCTGGCTCTTTGGAATTGGGGTTTCTTTTATCCCTGTAGGACTAACCCAGGAAGCGTGTGTTTCTTCTTCCTGATGATGCAACTCAGGGGTCCCTTTGGCTGCAGGGAGATTTGGCGAGACTGGGGCTGGGTATGTTTAGTCTCTGCCATGTCACAGGGTTCAGAAATCTCCAGGCACTGTTATGCCAGAGTGGAGTGCTCTTCTAATGCACCTCCTGGTGTGTGGCAGGCACCCAGCATGTCCCAGCACTGCAGGACCTCAGCTAACACAGCTTTAGAGGTCTCCTAGCAGGAGAGTCAGATGTGGCTCAGGTGTCTCCACCAGAGTGTAAACGTGTCCCTCACTACCCAGGTTGTTCCCTCTCTTCTATGTTTTTCTCTTTAGGCAGGAGAAATCTAAAGTCCTTTAAGAATTGGAGTTTGATAATGTGTTAATGCTACTACAGAGTACTAACCCGTTTGAAGACCTTCTCAGTTATTTGATAGAGTAGTAGAATTGTTGAAACTATTCCCATTTGCCTAATATATATAACATTGGGAGTGAAAATGGTACAAATCAAGTGTGAAAAGCCTATTGTTTGTCAGGCAATGTAAGAGATCCTGTGATACTTTCTCTCCTGATATTGCAGAATCAATTAGACTATATTAGGAGATGTACAATTTGTACCTTTGAGGTCACAACCATGTTTTAAACTATTTTTCTCCTCTCTCTACAAAGCAAGAACCAAAATCTGGCTTAGCTCAACCAAAAACTAAATGGATCATGACTGTTCCATGGCAGTCCCACTAAGGAAACACCAAGAGAACTGGATTTTTTTTAAACTATCAGTGTTGGATTTGGCAAATTAGTTGATATGGCTACTTGAGCACATAGAAAAGAAAGGGGAGGCCAGCATCACAAGTGTCTGTTGCTCTTTCTGAGTGAGCAGGGTCTGGGAAAGGGGTTGAGGTCTGGGTACAGGGTCTGGATTTGGTCCCTGATTCGAAGTTGCCTGAAATCTGTCCACTGACTCTGACCGTGGCTTGAAGCTGTAAAAAATTCCCCCTCTGTGTGTGTGTGAAATCCAAACCTGTGATCTCTAAATGGCATTTTCTTTTAATGGCAATAAAGTCTGGAGAATTCCTTGAGCCTCTTGTGGTCATTAAAAATTCTGCTGTCAAATATGAGTTTGTTCTAATTTGATTCTTAGATATTAGATGGTGTTTTTCCTTTTCTTTCTACAGAAAGTCTTCTATGACCAGGAATTCTCTCTCCACTTTAGTACTTTCAGATGGAATTATCTTATTATATTAGGTGGTGGAACAAAATTACACCCACCTTCTTTTAGGGGTGTGTACTCCAACCAGTGTCTGGCTGTAGTGAGGGCTGCATAGATTTTTTTCCCTATTAAAACAGTAAAATATACAAGATTAAAGTCTTTTCATGCCAACTTTGTTATCATAAATATCTCTGATGGATATGCTGATTCATTTTTTAATAGGGGATAATACTTCAGATGAGAAAATGATCAAAACACAGAGCACAGTTAGGTCAAGGTAATTTAACTCTAATCTTGCCTAATTGTTATTGTGATCTGGACTGACAAAACTGAGATAATTAAATCTTGATCCTGAACTATCCTCTTCTTACTTCATATGGTTCCATGTGCCAAATACAATGCCAGCAACCCTAGCTGACATTTTCTGTGAAAAGACATTTTTAGGCATCATAATGTGTGAAGGCTGCCAGCAGGGCAGTCTATCACTTCTACCTTACATCAAAGGGATGTGCACTCTCTTGGAGGAAGAAAATAAAGCTAGTATAAAAAACAAGACTTTAGCAAGGACAGTTAATGTGGGGACCTTGCAACTAAGTTCAAATTTGGGAAAGAGAGAGCACAACTGTCACTTTCAGCCTTTCTTCCCTGACCTTGAATCAAACAAGAATCTTTGGGAAAACTTCTGCAAAATACCTTCATCTCTATCTCTCATTAATGTAATTGCCTCCATTCCTTTTTCTGCACTCAGAAGAATGAGGCTGCACAACAACATTATGATTTCCACCACTCCTAGTGCTGCTTCTCCACTGCAGACTGCACCAGTTCACTTGCCAAAGCTGCAACCTTAGGCTCAAGGTGTGAAGCATAATCAAGTGAAGATGGTATAAAACCCCAGGAAGACATGAAACATTCAGAGACTTAAGGTGTGTTCCTTAAATAGCTATAGCCTTTGTTTCACAGCTCTATTTTCTGATAGCAAGTAAATTTTGCAATTACAAGTGGAGCGATATCAAATCAGTATGAAACATTCATAACTGTAGCTAAAATTGGGTGATGTCTCCTCAGCTGACGCATGCTTGAGAGGGATGTCTTTGATGCCAAGCCTTTTTAACAGGGCTGGTACTGTCATAGTTGGGTGTGTAGCTACTCAGTTTGTCAGTCTCTGCTGGGGCTTTGCCAAGTGCTGGATTTAAATCCCAAGTTCTCCTGGTCAGAAAGGCAAAGTGTAGCCTGCAGTGTGAGGGATGCAAAAACTGGTACCAGCTTTCACCTCAGGGAGGCTGCAAGACTAACAAATTGCAAGGAGAAGATGAGCAAAGTGTGCTCACATAAATTTGTGTGAGAAGGATGGGAAAGAGAGAGCACCTGTGTGAAAGGACTTTGCTAAAGGGCAGAAAGCATCTGGGGAATCAGGAAAAGAAGACTGTGCACAGTCTTCTGTGCTTTACAGATACAAATAGAGGGGCATTTGTGCTGAAGGGAGAGAGTATCCCAAAAGAACTTCACAGATCTGGTCAGCAAGCTGGCAAGGAAAAACTATCTGATTAACAACTGGGGTTTATTCAACAACAGCATCTGAGCTTTGTTCTTCACTGTTGAAGCCATCATTTAGAAAAAGAGTGAAAACGGGGATGGTGGTCTCACTTAAGTCCCTCACAGCATTTCACACATCACACAACAACTGTACAGTTTTTACATATAACTTCTTTCTTAGACAGAAAATGTGGATCATAATGACATAATGGTGAAGAGAGAAGTCCACATTGAAGGGTATTAACAGAAAGCGCTGCAACATAATTTGCCTCTTGTGTTTTCCCCGACTGTAACTAATAAAAAGCCCTCACCCCCAGCAGTATCAAATTTACTCAAATTAAAAAGCTGCTTCTCTATGACAACAGACTATTCTTTTTGTTCCACTTCAAAAAGTATTAATTATGGAACATCGTGTTTTACAAATTTTTTTTTGTATAAATGCTGCATTAAAGCACTATTACAGTGTTGAGTAAACAACTCTGCGTGTTTTGCAATATACTCTCAGAAAAAAAGTTGCATCAGTGTTTTATAAGTAGGTCAGTGACAACTCCTTATGTATTTCTTAAATTCACATGGACTCTCCAGATTCCAGCATAGAAATACATGGATAAAACTACAGTAAATAAAATATTCATGTTTTTCTTTAAAAATAAATAGACCCACATAAGCTGCAGTAAGAAAGGTAGTGCTTTCCTGGTGCAGGATTGTCTTCTGCATGCATTAAGCACTCTACTCGGTTCAGTTTATTACCATGTAATTAATATGAATGTAATTTATATGAGTGTAATTAATATGAGTGTAATTAATATGTGCATAATAAATATGAGATTCCCTTTGCAATTAAGTCATTCATGAATTTGGGGCTTGTAACACATCCCTTAATTCTTCATTTGATAGGAAAATTGTCGTGAATATTAGATCTGGTGACTGATTCCAGGGTTGTCACTTCAAGAGGACTTTTTGCTTATACTTGAACAGAATGTGTGTGTGTTATTGTTGACATGTCCATTGCTGTGGGATTACAGAATTCCATTTCATCCAAGAAGTTTTGTAAAGAGAAAGCCTTTCTACTGTAGATGTAGTAATACCTGTGACCAGGTGGCATTTCAAAGAAAGCCATGGGAGAAGTCCTGTAGCAACTGCAAAAGATTAGTCTTGTCTTCTACGGATGTTTCCTCGAGTAATCTCACCATTTGTAGGGGTACAAACTCTTAACTCATCAAAAACTAAACCAACCAAACCAACAAAAAACCCCAAACCAACTAAAAAACCCCCATCAACCAACCAAAAACCTCCCAAAACCAAACAAAACCCAAACTACCTCTGAGACAGCTAGTCTCTGGAGAGCCTTGAAAATTGCTGAGACATGTAAAGGTTAGTATCTGAAATGGGCTTCTTTAGACAGAAACCTTACTTAAGACAGAAAACACTTTCACTGATGCATGGTTATTAGGGATATGTATATGCTGCACCATATTCTTAGGTCTGTCGTCCTTTCCATGTGTGGAGTAGATTATGGTGAGCCTCAGTATGAAGTGTTTGTAGTTCTCTTGGCTAGAAGACATAGTTTCCCTCCAAAGGAACAGCATTCCAGCCATCTGAAGGTATAAAAACCATTTTCTTACAGGTATTTCCATAATGTTAAAATTTAAGAAGGGACATGCCCCAAAAGACTGTGAAACTGTATGTTTTTAGAGTGATTGAAAAGTGATTCCATGGTTAGACAACTATTTGAAAGATTTAATCATCAATGTAATATTCCTTGTGTAGGTAGAAATTCTTGTTTTGCTGTTCACTTACTTCTTGGTTAGCTGAATACTGTCACTATTGACATTTCACATAGCAGGAACAGCTCCTTGTAATGTGTATAATGTCTGCCCTGGGCTCCACATAGATCTGGGAGAATACATAAAGCAGGTTGCATGGTGTTTTGAGTGATTTTTCATGTATGCGAATATGGGTGGCCACACCTTGGAGATCTACTGAGAAAGAAGTTATTAAAGGGATGGACTGATTTACATGCTTATGTTGTTTTGGCAGCCTCAACTAGTGGAAAATGTCACTGTCTACTGGCAGCTGCAAAGGACTTAGGACAGATGTTTGCCTCTTTTGGTTTGTTCACTTGCCACTCAACTGGTGGCAGGGCTCATTATGCACCATTATTGTTCTAGATTTTGAACCTATTTCTTCTTGAATTAATTGCTTCTGGCTGACCTATCTGTAACCAACGTGATTGAAATAGCATGAAAACAATCACTGATTTGTGGCTGTTGCCCGTCAGCTCTCCCAGGGAAACCCATCATTTGTTAAGACTGCTTTGGCAGCCAGTGGATTTCATGAGTGTGGAAGGAGAGCTCCATCTCACCAACAGGCTGGAGACAAAGCTTTGATGCAGGAGAGGTGCTAGGCTGATTGGGATGGGGGTGGAATGTCACTGATGACTATGACTATGCAAGATACAACAGTAGGGATGCTGTGTGGCCAGTTACACAGGTGTTACCAGCAGCAGGGTTCCTTTTTTTTTTGGTTTTCATACCAGTTGCGATGTGAAGTGGCTATACTGGCTCCATCAACTGGAGAAGAAGCCTGTAGCTCTTCTGAGGGTGACAGGGGCACACTGGAACTGAACTCTAACTCCTGTGCTCTGGATTTGGCTTAAGGGATGGATTGCATTTCCCACTTCCATGTATAGACACTCCTCTGCCTTTTTTTTCCCCTTTCTTATAAGAAAGAGGATGTTTGCTTTGTATGGTGCTTAGTATCTCAATTGGTTAATTTAGTCTGGAAAGGAGATTTACCATTGTCTCATCTTGGGGGAAAGAAAAACAACCAAGAAACCAAAAAAGCAAGCTTTCCCTTTCAGCCTTCATAGTTATTGTTGAGAAAGATGTGAAAGGTTACTTGTAAAGATTTTATTATTTCCAAAGACCATAGAGGATGAACTTGGGACAGGTCAATAAACAATACTGGAATCACCAGGTGACGTCAGGGTCTTACTGACATGCATGTGAAATTAGGGAAAAAAAACCAAATTAAC
The DNA here is from genome assembly GCA_013400515.1 of Erpornis zantholeuca. NCBI lineage: Eukaryota > Metazoa > Chordata > Aves > Passeriformes > Timaliidae > Erpornis > Erpornis zantholeuca. The sequence goes on from VZTN01007736.1 coordinate 44,858, forward strand.
CCCCCAAGCCTTTATTCTGCAGAATTTGACAAACTGGCAACAAGACATTTCTGCCCTGCACATTGGGAGTCTATGAAAGGGAAGGGAAGAATAAGGCTATTCTTAGCCCCCTTTATAGGCACACAAAGTACGGCACAGAAATGTCACTTGCTGGGGCGGGAGGAGGGTTTGTTAAAGAGGACAGGACCGCTGTGTAGAATCGTCCTTTACGACAGGGCAAGCGAACCTGCTGTTGTCAGCCCCGCTCGAGCTCTGCACATTCCCATCTCAGTCAGCTACTGCAAACGTCCTGATTTCTCCCCTTCCCTTCCTCCCCCCTCCCCGCCCCGAATTTCCCAAATTATTTTTATTCGTGCTCAAAGATCAGGCGGAGGCTTCGCCAGACCCTGGACGGCACCACCTCGGGACGGGAAGCAAGCGGTGACTTCAGCAGAGGACCGCCGACAGGCAGGAGAGCGCCCCGAGGGTCACGGCCGGGGCCGATCCGTCGCTGCCAGCCGCGGCCTCCGGGGGCACATCGGCCCTTCCCGCCGGCTCCCCTCAAAGTTCCCA
>VZTN01007736.1:45655-61320 GCA_013400515.1 Erpornis zantholeuca
GTGAGAGGCGGGGAGGGACCCCGCCTGTGCCCCGGAGGCTTTTCGCCCGCAGCAGCCGGAGGAAGGGGACTATGGACTGAGCGCATCGCTGTACCATGGAGTCGGGCATCCGCTTGAGCACGCTCTGCCTTCTCCTCTGCCTGGGGCCAGGTAGGCGGATGCCGGACCCGCCGGGAGAGCACCCGGGAACGGGGCCGGCGGAGCTTCGCAGCGGCGATGCTCTGGCCCCTGAGCAGCCGCAGGTGCGGAGAGCGGCGGCGGGGCTGGGGGGGACTCGGGAAGTTGCGGTGTCGGCGGGTGGGTGACGGCACTTTGTGGGTCAGTTTCAGGCTTTGGCGTGGACCCCTCGTTGCAGATCGACGTGCTGTCCGAACTACAGCTGGGAGGCTCCACGGAGGGCGTGCGCCAGGTGCCGGGGCTGCACAACGGGAGCAAAGCCTTCCTCTTCCCAGGTACGGCCGCCCCGGCCCGCCCGGCCCCGCAACTCCGTCCGTGGGTGCGCCCCGCCAGGTCCCCAAACCGCGAGAGGCTTGCTGGCTTTGAGACATCGGGATTCCGTCCCTTCCCTTCCTGCTCGCTTTTCTTCCACTCTTCGTTACATCTCCCCTCCCATTCTTTTAAAAATTTTTTTCTCTCTCACCCGCTTTCTTTTTTTCTTTGACTGGTAGACGCTTAATTAAAGTACAGCAGGAACGGGGATGGCAGATGGCATGTTTTGTGAGTCGTGGGGTGCGGTGATGAATAATAGCACCACCCACTCTACTGCTTTACTTGGGAAACGCTAAACATACCCCAGTTCCAGCTAAGGAAAACCTCACTGAAAGTTTTATGTGAATCGAGCAAATTGCTGAAATGAAGTGCCCCGGAGGAGGGAGGCAGATGGCTGGAAATAGGAAATAAGAACACCCTTTTTTTTTTTTTTTTTTTTTTTTTTCCAAAGGAAAGTGGCCCTTTGGAGCTTCCATGACATACCCCTCCTGAGAAACAAAGAATGAGTTTTGGTCTCTTTTAGTGCTTGTGATTGTTTCTTTGTTAATATTGGGAATATAAATAAAATAGTAGTCTTCCATCTTTCAAAAATGTATTTAGGGGTTTTATTAAAAAATAATTAAGCTTTCTTATATTGTAATTCATAAAAGACTGTAAATAACTCTCAATATCATTGGATATCTTGGCATTGGTTACATTCCATACACTTGCTCATTATTTGTGTGTTTTTTAATTACACTTTATTAACATACTTATATATTAAACGAAGTTGGAGTCAACAATATTTTCAGGAAAAAACCCCTAACTCTATCTTAATTAAAAAAAAAAAGTCTAAAACTGGCCTTTAGAACCAAGTCTTTTCTCTGAAAGATGATTAAATGCTCGTTATAATCTATGAATAAACAAGAACAAGGAATATGGCTCAACATCTGCTGAAGCACAAGCAAATCTCCACATCAGCTTGTGCTTTTAAGATAGGGGAACTTGATTGTGTCATGGGAGGAGTTTCAGCTGGATCTGAGATTTCTAGTGCAACGGGCAAGAGGCTGTGTTTCACGAACAGAAGAGTTATGAGTCAGGGGAGATAAGATCTGGAAAGGGAATTTCTTTTTCATGTTTGCATTAATGAGATAATTTATCAGAAGCTAATAGTTGCCAAAGGCTTTTTTTTTTCCTTTCTTCTATTTTTTTTTTTTTTTAAGATGACCTCTCTAGCAGTGTTCTTCCCCGGAACAGCCAGCATGTGTCACTATGGACATGAATGTGGAGACACATGGGCATATGCATCCAGAAACACTGGCACATGCTGGCTTAAACGTCTGTGATGGGCTTGTGGCTGCAGATCAGAGCCCTCTGTGAAGGGGGTGACTGCTTAGAATGGCAATGCATTTGTATGTCAGTGTAAATAGGTGTAATTTTTAAGCTATGGTTCTGTGTTGAAGCCTCATTGTGCTATAATGGGTTGGGCTGAGGGAGCGGGGGAAAGTTAAAACTCACTTTGTCTTCAGTGGTAACAGGATTAGAGGTTTGGAAGAATAAGACTTCCTTGTATATTTTCCCAGTGTCAGGACAAAAAATTACTGAAGAACGATTTTTTTTTTTCAAGTTTTTTCCTCTTTCTTTGCAATTATGAGTGTACATAGTTCCCAAATGGATTAGCAGTTTATTTGTAACAAAAGAAGACAGCAGTTTTAATTTTTCAAAGCAACCTTTTTATTTTGTTGAGAACAATCGAGGGAATAACAAGGAGGTCACACTTGTGTCTAAATGGTGGTTGAAGTCACTCAGCGTCCCTTAAAAAGTCTTTAATGACCTGCAGGACTGGAGTTAATTTTCCCTGCTACTGCATAAGATGACTGCTGATTTTGTTACAGTAAATGGGGTCCTTACTGAGCAGAGAGATTTTCATTTTTGAACTTGCATTTAGAAATAGAGAAATCTCCTTCCTTGACCAGACCACTGCGTCGACTTAGTCGTTTTTGTTCTGCTCTTAGAACTCGCACTTTAGGAACACTGCTGCAATGTGTGCCTCCTAACGTATGTATTTGCAGTGTCTGAATTGGAAATACATGTATGTGTCGACTTGAAATTTGGTTTGTCTCTGTGGTTTTTTCCTTATTTCAGCTAAAGCCTTAGTCCTAGATAGGAAAGCTTTTGTGAGAACTACGCAAATGACTTTAAAGGATCTGTGGACTTACTCTGGAAGTTCTAACTTGTGATCCTTTACCTCCTGGCGTCTTCGGATAGCAAATCTTTTCTTGTATCATATACATATTTATGACACTTTAGTATGTTGCCTTTTTGAGAGACCACATTCTCAACTGATGTAAAGCCTTACTTACATAAGCTTAAACCATTTAGAAGTCCTAAATGCTGTTCTATATTTTAGAAGGAAATTATGGATGTGGCATGTTGAACTGCCAACAGGTAATAGACAATTAAAGATATATGATGGGAAAATTATACATATAGTTAAAGCAGAATAGTCTCTTCAGTTTCTAGGCAAAAAGTCAGTTTTGACTGCTTAATTAGCTGTAGTATCAATTTTCAATATAGGAGTTTAGCATCTAATTGGCTGTTCTGACAAATTCTCCCTTGTGTAATTGACTTCTCAAAGGTACTTGTATTTGTAGGCCATATAAAACAGTAATCAGTTACTATCTAAAGGTAGTTTTAGTCTGTGACTGTCTATTTAGGTTGCTCCTTATACAGTTCCTGATTTAGAAATAATTTTAGCCCTTTGAAATTTGCTGTTACTTGAACTTTTTGTGTGTGTGTGTGTACCTGACACCAGCAGATTTGGGTGCTGGATTCTAAAGCTTTTTAGATGTTTGATGCTCCTTGGTTGTCATGGATGGTAGCAACAGAATGCTACTGTAATCTGGCTCTAGTTAGCTGCAGGGACTTCTTTTTCTGGAAATGTGTTTTGCGAAGTAATTGTAAAACGTTCCAGTGTAGCTTGTGGGAAGGTACAATTATGAATAGAAAACAGGAGGAAGTCTTCAAAAATGTTAGTGTTGCTGTGTGTGAACATCTGCCAGCACTTCCTAGCCAACAGCAGATATTACCATGTCAAAATATGTTGAGAGGGAAATTATTCCTTTGCCGGTCAGAGCAGCAGAACAGAAGTCAGAATATCTATGTCAAAAACGTCTCTCTGTTGGCAACTGTTTACATAAGTCAGTGAAATTTTCAACACCTTTGTTCTTCTCTTTGCAAAACCAGGATGACACTTGGGTAAAGCCCACACCAGAAGGGTGGACTGAACTGTAATTAATGTAGTTAAAGAAGGCTTTTGGAGAAATCAATATTGTTGTTCTCATAGCTCTCTTTTTTTGTAAGTATACTGCATTAATACGATTCGAGGAGATAGGTGAAGGTGAAAGTCCAGTGTAGCTATTTTCCTATGCAAATATGGAAATCAGATTGCTATAAGAGCACTTGTTGCATGTGTAACTGCAGGGACATTTGAAGATGTAGGCAAAATCACAGCAACGGGGCTGAAGGATGATGAGCGTTTTGGATGACTGACTCAAGTCTATGCCAGGAGATACAGCAAGGACCCAGTGAAGCCAGATACTTCAACTGTAGGAAATGGTGTTCTGAAGTGTGACAGTCCAAAAAATTGCTGCAAGAGTAACTTGGTCTCCTCTGGCATTTCATAAGGCAATAACTTTTTGTCACCCTCCCTTTAAATTCTATATTATATGTATTTTATAGATAAGAGTATTTTGAGAGTCTTTCTGGGTCTTTCTCTTTGAGAGCAGATACTATGCATTAGACTGCCCAAAGAGTATGTGTGTGTATAGTAATGGAGACACCTTTCACCTGCCTCCAGCACCAGTGGAAAGTGGTGGAATGTACACTGCAAATCAAGTGATGAGAAGCATAAAAAATGAAAGCCAGGTGAGGTGTAAGGACAGTATATGCCTATCAAAAGGTGTATATTCTCCTCAAAGAGAAGGCTAAAATATGGACAGAAGAGTGGAGTCAGATGGTTACACACACAGGAACGTGTATTTAAGGAAAAGATGAAAAGGACATGTCAGTCATGAAAGTGTGAGAGCTTGTGTACCTGAATGCAGAATTTGAAATTTATTCAGAGGTTGTTTGCTTGGTTTTTTTTTTTATTATTTTTTTTAAATTTTCTGTGCCAGTTAGGGTATGTAACTAATAATATGGTTATAAATAGTATTTTGATATTTCCGATGAGGAAGGACGATTTTAGAGGCAAAATATAGTATATTCTGATGAGGATCAAGATGTGCTATAAAAGACCAGAAAATAATTTAATCTGTCAGTGGGATGAATGAAAGGACTCAGCAGTACTGTTCTTTGAATTGGAGCTGGCCAGCACAAACTGCTGGCAGAAAAAAAAACCCTAAAATAGGCCTCTTGGTGTAAGTGATTTATTACCTGTTGTGGTATGACTGGAGCATCAGCACATTATTTTAAAATACTAGCAACATAATATTACTCTATCTTATATCCCTTTGGAAAGTTCACTCTATTTTGTCTCATGATGTCATTTCTGGACATTTATTAAATAAAGGAGCTAAAAATAAAGCCTTAAAAGCAGAGGTGAGTAAACTTTCTCCCACAAAAATAGGATTTACATTGCCTATGCACTTCACACACACTGATTTTTCCTTGCCACCTGTCATTGAAACTCTGGACAGATGCTTCCTCCAGATTCCAGCTGAGCCTGCTGAAAATATTTCTGTTCCCAGCTGTCTGTTACTGCCCAGAAGCTAGAGGTTACTGTCCCCACAACTTTTCCAAAGCAAGAGATTATATGAGTGTTCCCATGTCTGCTGATGGCAAAATCAGCCAGGTTCAGGAGCAAACCTGGCTGACTGCAGCAACACGGATTAGAGTGTCCCATAAAATCCCCTTTCTCCAGCTGTACCTCCCCCAGAGGAGTGGTAACAGACAGCTGGGAAAGAGGATGCTAATGTTGCCAGCTGGCTTAGCTGACTGCACAGTGAATACCTATCTGCAGCTTTTTCTTGTCTTGCATGCAAACTGATATCTCTCAGAAACACTGAATCCTCAAAATGTGGGACCTCCAGCACAGAGATCATCTGTAGATAACAAAAGTTTTAATCAAAGTTTAATTTCAGTAAGCAGTGGCATGCTTTTTGATTTTAGAAATGGCTAATGTAAGGAATTGCTCTATGACAGTGTCGTAGCCAGAAAGGTTTCAGTGTATCTGGAATAACAGCCTAAGCTTTCCCTCTGCTGCCTTCCACTTCTGGAACTTTCTAAAGTTGCCTCTGCACCTGTGCAGACAGTAATCATTGTGGTAGGCCACTGCCAGGATTGTGATTGATGCTGCTGGTGAGCCAGGCTGGGTGCTGAAGGAGAGCCCTGAAAAGCTGGACTGCTTTTTCTAGAGCCTGCTGGTCTCGCTGCTTCTTTGAGACATCCCCTTGCTCCAGAAGAACTTAATATTCAGCATCCTCCTCTGGGAAGGGGGAGTAGTGGTAGCAAGAGGAGGTGTTTGTGAAGTGGCTGCTGCCTGAGGACCCTGCCCAAAAAAGGAGATACCATGTGAGGATCCTGCATCCATTTTCCATCCTAAACCATTAATTTTAGTGCATAGAGAATATGACACAATTACCCTAGCTGAATATTCATGATATGCTCTGTACTGGAGATTATGTTGCATGCTAACTGGTTTTGGTGGTTTATCTCTTAAATAAAGGGGAAAAAGCTGTGGAAGAAAGACTTAAATATCATGGGCTTCTTATTGATGCTTCTAATAGTACAACAGAGGGTAGGGCTGAGAAATGGAAAGCTAATGAGGACATAATGAATGGCAGATAGAGAAACTCAGAGAAGAAAAGCTTGTAGTCTCTGAATGTAGTCATAAGTGCACAGTTGATACAAGATAATGTTAAGGAATGACATAAAATTTGGCCTGTGGCATTTGGGGATTGCAACTGTCTTATGCTGAAAGTTTAAAATAAATATTGTTGCTCAGAGTGTGTATTAGGCATTATTATAACAGAAGTAAAAATGTTAAACAATGAAGATGTTTTAAGTTCAGCTCTAAAAATTGTCATTATTCATCCCAAGGAAATTTATACAAAGTGTTATGTTGTTGTCCTGTTTTTTGTTTTGTCTTCTTTTGATTTTTTGCAGTGGGCTTTTTCTGGGGAGGGAAAGAAAATAATCTCGGAGAGATTAAATGTTCCCTCTATAGCCTTTAGGGTTGCTTTTTTTTGTTTGTTTGGTTGGTTGGTTTCTTTTGGTTTTTTCCTACTCACATCTCTTTCCATGTGTCTTGATGTGAGCTCTTGTCACCTTTCAGTCTTTTAAATTCCAGCATGACTTTGGTGGCTTTGTCTGTAGGACAGCTAGCATCTCCAGTCTCTGATACTTCAGCCTTTGGAATGAATTAATACCTGCATTTATTTCTGAGCAGGGTGTGACTCCATTTAAAACAGTCACACCCACACACATGTTTTATTGTGCTTTTCACAGCCAGGTTGCATCTGATACCTGCAATAAATTGAAGTCCCTGGGGGTCTATTTTCTGCTGGGACAATGATGAATCTCTAAAATTTTTTTTAACAAGTGTCTGGTTGTTCAGGTTAATGCAAATAACCATGTATTGTTTATACATTCAGTATTGCCCCAAACAATTCCTACTGATGAATGGCAGACAGAATTGCATTTGCTTCTTCCTGCGTTTACAACGAGGCTTCTTCTAAAATATTGCATGTACAAAATCCTTGTTCAGGCTTATATTACCTCGGGGCTCAACTTGGCATTTTTGTTGGAAAGCTGAAGATGAGTATGATGTACAGCTCTAGGGCATGTATAAGAGGGGAATACATTAAGATGATATCAGTGTGGTGATGTGAGGCAGAGCCCTGGTTGGTACCATGAGAAGGGACCTCGTGGCTGGAGGAGTGGGGCCAGAGAGCCTCTCTCCATGCTGATTTCCCCATCAAGAGCAGGCAGGTGCAGATGGCTGCTCACCTGGCAGCCTCTCCTGGCAGTGTGGCAGGGGACTGCTGTTGGCTGAAGTTAAAAGATGTGGTGTTGACAGCAGGACAGCATCTGTCCTGCATGCCAGAGAGAAGGCAGCACATGCAGCACGAGAGAGAGAGGACAGTGACCATTCTAGGTAGCTGTCAAGTGCATCTTTCCATATTGCTGGGGGAGGATTGCATTAGCAAGAGGTAGTGACAGGGGAAAATGAGGTCTTGCTACCCTTATGTAATTGCTTTTGCTGTGGCATAGTTCTGTAGTCACAAAGTGTGCCTGAGACTTGCTAGGTTAATCTCTTTTTTATGGTTTGTCCCCACACTGCAGCATGGCTCAGTCTCCAGTGAGATGTCACAAAGGACAGCAGCATTTCCTACACATCCTTTTTAGATCAATCTCAATGTCTGTTTTTCCCCTACCTTTTGCTTATAAGATGTGGGAAATAGGTTTTCTGCTCTCCCCTCCTCCCCAGCTGATGTTCTAGTCTGTATCCTTCAGGGTATACAGGTACTGGCTTGGAAAAATAACTCCAAGTATGGTTAACTTTACTGTTTCCACTGAGTCTTAAGGGAGGTACAGGACTGAGTTCATAAGTTATTTAAAACTGTTGGATAAGAGCTGGAAATTTTATATAGCTGTCATGGAAAACGGTACTTCTGTGTAGTGACTCTTCCCTATATTTTGTGCTGTTTGGTTTTGTGCCAAGGTGCAGATCCACTGAGCAGTTGTATTCTCTTACCTGTACTGCTAAGGTACAGCTGAATAAGGGGTGAAAAAGGATTTTTCACTCTTTGGCTTTTTTTTCTGTTCCTCTCTTTTGTCCAAATTCCTCCATATTTTGTCTCAAAGTTTAAGAAATGCTACTTTTTTCCCATCTTGGCATTGTTCAAATGATTTCCTCTCAGGAAAATATGAGGAGAAATATAAGAAAGGGTACTTTAGTTTTTAATTTTTTTGCCTGGACACATTTTCCACAATAAATATCTATTATGAATGTTCACTCGGATATTTCAGATAGAAAATAATTTCTGTAGCCATTTTTAACATGGAGGAATTTTACAGCAAAAAATTCTTCTTATTTGTTAACATTTTATTTGCTTTTCTTTTTTGGTGGGTGCTTTTTTGGTGGGGGTGTGTTATGACTTAAGAGAGGTGCAAACTTAGAAAACTGACTTTTAGGTTGAGGCATCTCATGAGCTGCTGCTCGTGGCTCTGGGCTGTTGCAAGGTGTTAAAGCAATGGGCATGGTCTGAAAGGACCAGTAGACTAAAAGAGACTTCTGAAGACACAATGTTCAAAAGGCTTTTTAGCAGATTAACATGTTTTCTGCAGCACCAACATTGCTATGATAGACTGTAATGTTTCCAAGGGAGCCATTACAATCAATATTGCTAGCGATCCATAACTGAGCACTCTTTTAGTGGAATTTGAGTGGCTATTTCCTTCTCTGAAAACATGGAGCATAATAAGGAAAAGACCTCCAATTGTAGAGATGCTCACTCTGTTAAAGCAATGTTTATACAATTTCCCCATTATAAATGCTTATTTAAGTATAATTAGATGGTGGTAACATCCGCAGTGTTTATCCTAAAAGAGAAGACAACATGTACCAGCCTTGACTCTGTCTGGAAGTACATCAGTCTCTAGATACAGCTGTGTAATGATCCAGAAGGGTTCCAAAGGATCTTATCTAGTTTTGAGGTCAATAATCTGTGTTTTAATAGCTCCCTAAGCATGTATTTGCATATTGTGCCCCAGCTGTTCCAAAGGCACTCTTAAGATTTTCTTTAACATTAACTAATATGCCTTGAACTTGAAATAGTCCCTAGATTTGCTTAGCTCTCGTTCAAGGAAGAGAGTAGACTTGAGGAGACTTGAGGAAAAACCTTGTGTACCCTGTTCAGTGTTTCTTTTATTAAGAATCCCTGCACACACCATTAGCATAAGGAAAGCATATGGGAGTAAGAGATCTAGGAGTTTGAATTATTTTTTAAAGACTGTGTCTGGGTTATTGCATTTACTCTGGGTTTCTGCATTTCAGAAAAATATCAGTGAATTGCAGGGACTGAAGAGAAAAACAGCAAACCTGATTATACACTAACAAAAGAACTGGCTTAGTAAGAAAGCTTTTGAAAGAACTTGAGTATGTACAGCTTGTCCAAGAAATGACAAAAGTGTTGTATGATAAGTGTCTAGTATTAGAAGATTCTTAGAGGTTTAAAACGAAGGAATTATTTAGTATTCAAAGAGCTAGAGGTAAGAGTAATGTAATGATACTACAAATGGAGAGGATTTAAGATAAAAGGAGACTTTCACAGTGAACTAGTTTAGATATGGAATAGCTGCTGAAAAGAAGTGGTGGAAATCTCCATACTTTTGATTTTTTAGAAGATAGCATGAAATAAAATATCTAGGTAACATCAGCTTTGTTGTAGTCATTGTGTCACATTCACAGGCTAAGGTGGATGACCCTTTAAGTCTTCATGTATGCTTGAGACTGCGGTGTTGGTGAAATTGTTCTAGTATAGTGAGAGTTTTTCAATGACACATGGTAACATCAAACACCTGGTACACAGTTATCAAACCAGTGCCTTTGTACTCTCCTGAAACCTGTTCTTTGGTGCACATTAGTATATTCTGATGATGCCTGAGTGAAATAAGCCTACAAGACCAAATTAGGGTTTGGAAACATCTTTTAATGTTAACTCATCCAAGCTTATAGCTTCTAAATTTGGCATTAGTTTAGATGTGTAGCTGGTTCATGAGGGCTGGTGGGCACATTCACAGAAGCATGGACTCCATTGATACCTGACTTAAATGAAAACTTCTGGACAATCTGAACTCTGGTCTTTTCTCAGCTTTCTTGAAATCTCTGGTGATGGTTGGCTCGAGTCTTCCATATATCTTCTGCCTGTCTGCCCTGTTCAGAGCTGAGTTGTGTATATGGTATTCCTTGGTTTCTCTCATCTTTGATGTTCCCAATTCAAAACCTTCTAACCTTTTCCTGGCATCAGAACAGATATCCTGTGAGTAGAGATTTTTCTAAGTATGCCAGTATGGTTGGTGGCATTGGTGTCCTTCCTCTACTCTCAGGTGCAGTCTCTCTGCCACTTTCTGTTTCTGCTGGTGCTTGAATTCTCTTTTCAGTTCAGTCTTCTGCCTTCTCCTTCCATCTGCTCCTGTTTGCTTTGTGTCTGTTGTGGCAAACAACAGAGGTGCTGGATGTGTCTGGTGTGCTTCAGATACTATTTTTTCCAGTGGTGGCCTCCCTACCCCTGCCCTGCTCTATTTTTTGCTGTTAGGATACAGGTTTAAGCTTTCTGGAGCTTTCTGTCAGTGACTGTTGGCCATTCTCTTGTGTCAGAAGCTAATCTTTCATGCAGACTGCATGGTTGTGGTCATCTGTGAAATTATCTGATATTAATGCTTTCTTAAGATCAGTGTTGTGTGAAAATAAATCAGCCCTTGAATTCTTAACATGTAGAGTTTTGATGAGCTGAAGGCAATTAACTGTAAAGTGGGCAAAAAATAGTTGCACTTCTAGAAAGCCAGAGATGAAGGAAAACTAGGATAAGAGATCCAAACCACTACCAAGAGGAAGAAACATATTCTCCATGGAGAAAAAAGGTAAACCCTCTAGGTCATCCACAAATGATTACAGTTGGGCTAGATGATCTCAGGAGGTCCTTCCCAGCCTCAATGAGTCTGTGAAACACAGGCTGTAGGAGTTATGTCCTCAGGAGCAGCGTTCTGGTCGCAGCAAAAGGAGGTTTTGAGAGAAAATGACTGAGCAGAGAGTTTGAGTAAGTCTTACTGACACTTGCACAGTGAGAACCAAGTGAGGGGGAGATCTGGTGTGTTGCTGAGAGGGTATTGGAGTGCCTACACCAAGCATGATCCTAATTCAGAGGTGCCATGGTAGGTGCTGATCTTTTACATCATCATATGATAATGCAACTGCAATAACCACTGCAATATGATATATTTGAGAATTTGAGTTGTGTCATATCTTCAGAGAGAAGGGTTGGGCATGTAATGCAGCTTGATCTACATCTAGCATAATCTGCTTGCATGATTTATTATTGCCATTAGGTTTGTACTTTATTGTTTTTAATTGATTAGGCTTTGTTTACCTTTGTTACCTGCCTTTTCATTTGGAAAAGGCTGGCAACACTACCTCCTCCTCCTCCTCCTCTTCCTCCTCCTCTTGTCCTCAGATTTGCCATGACTTGAATGGCTGTTAAAGTCCTGGGCATGCGATGCAATGAGGGACTGAAAATAAAATCAGTCCTTTAGAAGTTCGCATGTGTGTCATGCCCTTATTACAGTACCAGTAGGGTTTCAAGGTGATGCATTGTTTTTCTTCTGCTCTTCAGTGCCCCAGTGTTAACAGCGTTTCTTGGTGTGATATTTTTGTTTGTTGTTAGGTCAGTTTGACACACAGTGCTCATGTGACAGTATGCAGCCAAGCATAACTAGGTGCATATGCCACAGATGGCAGCTGCAAAGAAAACAAGGGAGGCTTGATTTTCTCCACAGGTTTCAAGGTATTCTCAAAGCAGCTTCTAGAAAGCTGCTTTTTGCCTAAAGGGAGTTCTGTGTGTGCATGTTTATATACATATATATATACTTATAAAGCTATAGTAACTATGACCTTTTAAATATAGCTTCAACCTCCACTGAAATGAAGAAACAAAAGAAATCCCACTCTCTGCTACATCAGTGTCCTTGTTCAAACATAGTAGGTTTTATAGTGGTATTGGCTATGAAAAACCTAAATAACATAATTCTAAGTAGCAGTACTTGATTCTACCTATGAGGGAGCGCATACAAAGTGTCTTCAAAACTTAAAAGGGATTTAAGAATAGTGTTGGTGGTAAAGGCTAGGAAAAAGTGGTAATCAAAAAAGGTATTGCATCAAATAATCGCCAGAAAGCATTACAATAATAAAGACATGCTGCAGAGCATACCATACAGCATACATTTTAATTTCCTAGGGGTTGAATTTCAGTAACAAGAACAGAAGTCTTTTATCTTCATTATTTTGCTGTCATGTAATAGGTCTCCTCTGAGTAGCACCCTCTCTCCTGGTGATAGTATCTAGCATGATGACATAGTGTCTCTGAAAGGGCTAGTATTTCTGGTGTACAAGGAATAGAAGTTTTCTGTGTCATGTATACCTTTAAAAATTCCTGATAGTACTTTTGTATGTGTGGTGCTTCTCTGTGTGTTGATCTCTACATTTCTAAAATTCCTTTCAGAGATGCTCAGGAGAGCACATTCTCATTTTCTGTGGCAGTTTGGTAGGAGATGTTTTATTAACAATCTAATGTGGCAGGATCTGTATTGCTTGTTAGGAAGTTGGCTGTTTCAGCCTTCTGTGCTGAGAATACAGACTTCTGATCTGGAGTCCTACACATTCAAAGTTCAGGTTTGCCTACGATTAGGATTCTTATCCTTTAATTTGCAAAAGATTAAAAAAATTGTCAGAAATATGCTATTGCAGATACAGGCACTAGAACCTTTTCTCCAACTATTAATCTTTTATTTACTTTTTGCCTACTGAGTCCAAAAGTCATGAAGTCCTTGTTCATGGACCTGACATTTTTGGAAGAGCATGCCTGACTTTTTGTGGTGCAACTGGGCTGCTTTACATTACAGGAAATTATTCCCACTCATAATCCTGGTGCAAATTCCTTTTTTGCTGAAGGGACAACAGGCCAAGGGAAGATGAAAGATGTCTAAGTAAGTATCTTAGCACTGTGCTCTGGCAGGTTAAGTCCGAGATTGAGAGAGCAGTGGTACCTAATCCATCTCAGAACGATTCAGTCACATCTGACTTGTCTTGGTTTCTAGAAGTAGCTGATTGGTATAGAAGTTCAGAGGCTTAAGCCAGCCACTAGTATAATCACCCCCAAACTAGTTTTGTATCATCTCTCGTGGAATGCTTCTAGGCAGATTTCAGTGGTATTATTGTCAGTTCACAGGGAATATGTATTATATTACAGCTGTCATTTTCCACAGACAGTCATGGATTTGCAAAGTCTATCCTAAAGAGTCATCCAACTAAGTGCCAGGAGCAGGCAAAAACAGTTGAGGGTTTTCTACCATTCAATTATCTCTATCTACCATACCAGGTAGAAGGTTCCTCCCTATTAAATATGTTCTATTTTTTTTTTTAATAGTTGACAACTGTTAATGTTCTTCTAGCATAAAAAACAAGTTAAGAGAGCAAACAAGCTTAATAAATCAAGCAAAAATTCTCTGGGGACTTTGACCATGGAGAAGAAAACATTTCAAGTGAAGCACTTAAAATGAAATCATGATAATTTAGACAAATGTACCAATTACTACTGATTAAATGTGCAAAATTAGGTCCATAATAATTTGGTTGTTTCAGATCAGTAACAATTGCCTTCAAGCTTAGTTGCCCAGGGTCTTAGTACCTTTCCCTGCTCTTGTCCCACAGTGGATTTGTGTCCTCAGCTGTGCCAAAATGACTTTAAACATCAAAATATGTAGCTTGTAGGTGAGCCAAGAGTTTCGGCCAGAAGGGATATGATTACAGTTTTTTAAGGATTTAAGTATGAAAAGCCAATATAAAGGGGAAAAATGTGTTCAGAAACAGGTCTTAGAGTCTTTTGTGTAGTCCACTGTGACTTTTGGGACTTTGCATATGGTTTGAACTGGAGAAAAGGCCTTGCTGGATGGCACACCAAAGATGTAGCTGACATTCAGAACAGAGGAAGCTACAAAGCAAAGGCAGTTGGAACCTTCCCAAATGCTGCAAGAACAAACTGTGACATTTTTCCCCTTGTTTTTATTTGATTTAATGATTTGGCTTCCAGTCAGTTTTTGTTTCAGTTGTTTAGTTTCAGCTGAAGAGCATTTTGCCCTATTCCTTTTCTCCTTCCCATCCACTGCATTTCCATCTGCAGGCATCCTTGCTGAAGCATTTTCTTCACCACAGCATCGTGGTGTCTGAACTACAAGGGCAGTTTGTGGGATATGTTCTTAAACAGTCTGTGGGATATGCCAAGGTCCTGATCATACCACTTGGGAAGTTAATTATGACAGTCCTTGTTCCTATTTGTGAGTTTTTGTTCTGGGAAGACCAGGCTGGATGCAGTTTATGGGAGGCACTTGGGTGCATAGAGGTCTGGATGTGCCTGGCTGTATCCTGACGTACGTTTCGACTGTAGTCCTAGAGTTCACCCAGGCTTGGGAACTGGGCAGTGCTCCTGGGCCCTGCAGTTCAGACTCTCATTCCCTTTGGGAATGGCTCCAGTGGGAGTCTTACAGTGTTTACCCTGTATCTTGTAGTCTTTTAAACTATGGGTAGAGCTGCAACACCTTTTCAGACTCTTGCAGAGCTCCTTCCTACAGCCTTGGAGAAACCAAGTCAGGTTCATGTGGGTTTGGAAAACTACAGCTGCTTGTTTTGCTGTTCTCTCTGAAACAACTGGGAATTTATGAGAAGGGAATGGGCAAATTTATAGAAACATGAAAAGGCAAAGTAGCTCAAAGTGTTTTATGAGCTGATCTTATGTATCAGCTCAAATAGCAAAACAACCAGCCTTTCTACTGAAGGATGTAATGCATGTCACGTCTAGCAAGGTTTTGGTCTAATAAAGGTTGTTTTACTTCTTTCTATCTTCATTTTTCATTACAGGAATGCAGCTCCTGAATTTGAATGCACTGTGTTCCACTTAAAATCCTGCTGTACTCTGTCAGCCTTGGAAAGATTCTGCTTTTGGATTGGCTTTGCATGCTGCCCCATTGGCCGGGTGCAGCTTATTACTATATTTGTTACTTAAATAAGAGAACAATATAACGTAAATCCTTTATACCCTTTATAAAATATTTACTTTATATTGTTCTCTTATTTAAGTAACAAATATAGTAATAAGCTGCCCTTTGTAGGGCAAAGTTGCCCTTTGTAGGCTCTGTGAAATCCCTAGTTAAGAAAATATTAACCAAAATTCGACTATGGGAAAGTGATGGAATGTGAATATATGCTTGTGACACTCATCCCTCCTCGTGTAGGAAATAGAAATAAAATTGAGACAATTATATTTTTCAGCTTCATTTTAGCCCTCAGCCCTCCTTTTTCTCACAAACCACTAGAATTTAACTTGGATAGTGCAGCAGACCCAGAGTGTACTAGTTTGAAATCA
>VZTN01007739.1:2994-35570 GCA_013400515.1 Erpornis zantholeuca
TCCCCTCTTGAAACTCAAGGTTTCATGTAGCCTCCTTTCTTCAGATTTTGCCAAAAATTAACTTGATGTCTGTCTGCTTGTAGTAATAACTGTAGCTAATAATCAGACTGAAAGAAAGAATGTTCTTGTTTCTTGGCTGTATCTGTCTTCTTTTCAATCTCAAGCATTGACAAACAGTAAACAAGTTGAAAAATTTATATGTAGTTATTAAAAGCAGAAAATATTGATTAGGCAAAGATAAGTTTCTCAGACAATAAAATCGATTTAATTTTCTTAAATTTAAAAAAGTAATTTAAAAATTTCTTCAAGTCTCAGTGGAAGGCAAGTTAAATAGTTTGACCTGATATACCTGAAATGTTTTCGTTTCGATCAGTTGGTCCATTATTTATTTTTGTTTGAACAAGTATCTCATGAAAATGGGAGCTGTGGTCCCTTCCATCCCAGGACTTTATCTGTCAAAATGCACTGTAATTTTTGAGCTGGTTGAATCATGTCTATGTGTTAGTGGCAGGCTATGTCTATGATGCATCACAACAATTGCACTTCTTTTCCAAATGTGCTGAGGTCAGAGGCATAAATGGTTCTCAGACTGCTTCTGTATCATTGTTAGTAACTTGCTGATCTTACTCTTTGTTGTAGGATGTCTGAAGACCATTAACGGCATGAAGAAGATATAAGGGGGTTGAGAGTTTTGAGTCTATACTACATAAAATGAAATATATTGAATTGGAAAAGAATTCATTCAGAACGGTCAAAGTGGGATACTTTGTAATACTCATACTGTCATTAAAAAAAAAGAAAAAAGTTTTGGATTAAACAAAATACTGGGTTGCCAGGATTTCTTACAGGATGGCAGCTTTTACTCTTTATAGATCCCAGTTTCAGCTCAGCTTGCTGATACTAAATGAGTCCAATCTTGGGAATAATATTAAACTACTAAGAACTTAAATTACTGTAATTGGTGTAGGCTTTTTTCGTTAAATGGTGTCATACATGACATTTGAAATTCTTTCAGAGAATACTTAAATCTGCTGAAGCTTATATTTGCTATTGTTGATCGATGCCAAAAATACTGCAAATTGAAAAGAAAATTGTTTGTTTGTTTAGGTTTGGAGTTGCTTTTTGTTTTATTGATCTCCCTGTCTTGGCGAGTATGTTTAGTTGACCAAGTGGAGCCAGTATTCATCCAGGTTTCTAGTCCTACAAATGCAATGAAGTCTGAATAGCTGTCTTAAGTGTCTACTGTGTTACTGATAGTGATGCCATGATGATTTTTTGCCTTTTCTTTTATATACCTTTTATATACCCTTTTATTTATAGAGAGCTTTTATTTAGCTCTTAGGTGTCCTCAGTGCTTTTAGCATGCGTACTTGTAATTCCTTAAGTCCAATAACTTAGCATAGTCCTAATATTCTTTTAAGCAAGAAACCAGAAACCAAGTTCCTCTCCAGAACACATCCTGTAAACTCAGATAGGCCCATCCAGGGGGGAATTCCTTGGGATGGAGGGATATCATGCTATTCATTTAAGCTTCTCATTGGGGAATTTTTGATACATATGCTAATTTGCAAGGCATATAAATTGTATACACAATCTACAGTGTGTGTGCATTTTGGCACATTCCACATGGACAAAGTGGTGCACCTTTAAGGATCCTTAAATAAATACCAAAGTAAAAACCAATTTTTCCCTTAATAGTGTCTGGTTCTTAATTTTAAGACCAGACAAAGGCAACACTAGTCTGTACAAATAATACAGAAGACACTGTATTCTTTAAAGAAAAAAAAAGACTGTTTAAATTCATGGCTTCAACTTAAGAGAATCATAGGCAGTGAGGTGTGCACACCCTTCACATTGATCTCTTTGGTTTTCAGTTTTTAGAGAAGGATGACACTATGCACTCCACTAGTGCAAGATGGGGAGACACTTTATTGCTCTGGCCTGGTAGGACATGTTAGGCTAACAAAGGCCAGGAACTATACTTGTTCTTTGCTAATGCAGTTCTAAGAACAAGAACTGCATATACAGCCTGTTTAAAATAAATTTAACATCAGATTTTTGTTTAAATCATAATTTTGTACTTTTAGGCCATAAATTTTATCTTTTAAATTTTGAGGCTTTCTTATAGAGTGGGTAAGCTGTACCTGCTTCGTGGACAAGTACATAATTCGTTCTGCTACTTCAGCACTCCTTGTAATTAAGAAACCTCCCCAAACTTATGTTTGCATCATCACTGATTCACAAAATTTAATGGGTCTTTCCTATAAAGGTACAAAAACCTTTTAGATTGTTTTTATTCTACACTCATACTGCCAGATGAAGCACAATACACCCACAGCCTTTCTAAACAGAGTTTTTGGCTTATCATGAAAGGCAGAAAAAAACAAAAAAAACCCCAAGCCACAAAGGCAGAGCAGTGCAGTGAGGGGGAGTGCTGGAGCAGCCCGGAAGAGAACTCTGTCAAATACCTGCTTCCCACACTCAGTTTGCTGCACCCCTTCTGCTCCTTCCATTGGGAGCAATGGGACAGCTATGGCCAGGAGGGGGAATGGTAATGCAAAGGAAAAGTATCTTAGTACAATATCATAGAAGAAGCAAAGATAACCAAAATGCTTTATATGAAATAGTGTAAAGAATGGACTGGAAACAATGGACAGTAGCTTTTTCCCAGACTAAGCATCCATGCTTTCCTGCTCTGAGGATAGTCTCCTCATGCATTAGTACAGTTGTGCCAGAGTTACCTAGTAGTGCTTTTCAGCTGTTCCCATGTTGCCTAGGGTACTAAATGGGTCCCACAGATGTTTTCTTTGCTGTTTCATTGAGTTTCCTTTGTGGGGGAAAACAGCCCATACTCAACAAGGGAAAATACACTCTTTCTACCCATTCAGGAAAAAAAAATAAAGGAAAAAAAGAAACTTGATATATATGAAGTAAATGATGTAATCCATTTCTGCCCTATAATTTGAAGCTTTTAGGATCAACAAAAACAAAAAAATTTAAAAATTGCTTATATAGCCAGTGACAGTCAACAGTTTCTGCAGCAAAATGGCTATGCACTTCCAAATGTATGGGCTGATTATTTTAAGAGTGCCAGTTATGCTTTCAGATAAGAACACTTTTAATTTCTGGCCATATTTTTATTAGTAGGAACCAGTAAATTTATTAGAGATAGAACAGTATGTGTAGGTAGCTGGTTTCCATCTTCCTTAGCTGCATGGTTGAATAAACACAAACACATTTAGTAAATTGCGGTGCTGGAACTGTGAGAGTCTACATACAGAGAGGTGGGATGATTTGTAGGAAAAGGTTATGTCTTACTGTCTACGGTGAGGGAACAAAGAGTGGGGGGGGTGGAGACAGAGATGAGCTTTCAGGCATGCAGAGCTGTATAAGTGAAGATTGGAAATGTTGCTATAAGCTCAACCTAATTATATCGATCAGTGAGGCAAGCTAGCATGCACTTATGTGATCATTTTAGTGTAGATTGGTAGGGCAATTTTGAAGAGGATCCCTAAATCAGCTCCACTTACAGTACTTAATCCATGAAAAGGAATGAGCTCAGAACTCATACCATGTATTCATGCAGACTAAAAGCAAACCAGAAGATGAACTGTAGGAGTGCATTTTAATACTTAGGGCCTTCTCTTTTCTGGACCATACTAAAACGAATCCAAAGTAGTCTTTAAAATGCATATAGTGTAGACACTGGGTCCATTGCACCAATTATTTTGTTCAATAGATCAGCTTCTACTAAACTACTTTGTAAGACAAATTTACATTTAAGTAACTTGTTCCCATCATCTATTTTAGTTTTAGGCTTGCAGCCTCTGCTCCCAGACACAGTTCACATGTCTTCAAATCTCCTAAATTTAGGGAGAAAATAGTTTTCATCATAATAATAATCATAATCATCATCATCTGCCTATAAATTTTGTCTTGCATTTTTAATTGCTTAAAAAGAATTATTTAAAATGCTAATGAAAAGCAGTGGTGGAGGGGTTAAATATGTACTTTCACTAAAACATTGGCATTCTTTGCTCTGTTCTGAGACATGCCAAGGTAAAGAAATGTGTGAATTATCTTCCACTAGTGTGAAACTAGCAAGAAAAAAGAAGACAATATGTTCAAAAAATCAGTTTCACAAGATTTGGAATCACAAGCTATGAAAATCTTAACAGAAACCAAATGGTTTCTTTGTGGTGTTACTACAGTACAAGAATTTAGATTGCATGGGGATTATGCTGTGTGTTTCTCCCTTAACACACTTGAATTTTTTTACAGTTTAACCTTCACATTGACTTTTGGGGATATTGTAACAATTATAGTTTTTCTATCATGTGCTTTATCTTAAGTTTCTGATATGCATTTTCTGCTGTAACTGACTTCTTTTTTTCTCAGCGAAAGATAATGAAGGTTATACCAGAACTGAAAAAAGAACAGTTTTCATGAAGGACATATATTAGTGTGGACTAAGGGCATAATTGAAGTTGTTTTTGATGTAGTTGGAAACAGCCGAGTCTGAGACTGCTGTACGCACATGAAAGCTCTGTTTCTTACAGTTGTGCTTACTGCAACACTTTTCATTGCAGCACTGAAGTACTGGCATATCTGAAATACTGAGATGTCTGAATTTTGTAGCAGAGACAGAAACCAGAATGAAAATTCAGTGGATGTGGGATTCTGCGGTCATTTTTCTCACTGTGCAAAAAAAGGGGTACTGTAAGGGAAAGTGTGTGTTTGCCTACATCTTGCCTTTGCTTCACTATTGGGAATTGGAAATATTAATTAGAAATATTAAAATATTTTTACAGATCCTTAAAAGTATCCAAGGCAAGTATGAGGGAATAGATACTCTGTACATTGTGAATAGTTCTTGTCACATACTGTGGGCTTTCTAAGGAAAATGGCATAGGGGACACCATTTGAAAGACTAATCTGAAAGAGGAAACAAATAATTTTTAACATACAAATGCACAGAAAGGCAAGAATGAAAATCCTGAAAGGATGAGTAAGAAAGACTAGTCAGGCGTTAGCTTCCCTCCCACTATGTACAAATGACAGGAGTCCATGCTTGGAGAAGTTATGTTTACTGAGACAGATGGCATGGAAGCATAGAAAATGCCTGGTTGCAGAGAGCTATGGTAGCATCAGATGTCATTGAAACAAGTCAAGGAAGGATTCTGCCAGAATTTTATGTTGAAAAGGTGTGGGATCAGAGAATGTCCTCAGTCCTAGCGCATAAAAAGATTGAAATACTCTAGACAGGAAAACATCTGACATCAAAATCAAAGCAGAAGCACTAAGACTCCATCAGATCAATAAGGCAGTCCAGTATGAATCCTCAAGGATTAATTAGAAGCAGGTACCATTTTTTTAAAAACTCTATCAATTAAATTTAAAAAAAGGGAAAGCAAACAAACAATCAAATAATCAAACAAACAAAGCTTTCTTACAGTGAGTAACAGCCAAGCAGTAATTAACAAATTCTAGAGAACTCTAATGGGGAATGTATCCTGCAAAGCAGGGATTGAAGACAACTCATGAACTTCCTTACATAAAGTACAAGAAATCAGCTCTATGCAACCAGAAATAAGAAGCCATTTTCAGAGGAAATTGCTCTGTCCTGGCAAAGCTGTGATTTGATGTCCATGAAGAACCATTACTGTAGAATCAGAAAATAATGCTACTCCATATTGACTAATCATTACGGTGGTTGTAAAACAACTGCACAGCAAATTATAGATCTACAAACAACTGAAGGTACTGAAACGGACACTGCTGTCATTGTCTGCTTCATATATTGATGATAATCTTGTGTGACCTTTCCAGAGAGGGAATATTTATATCCTGTGGAGTCATAAATCTGGCACCTGACATTTAGTTTTTGCACATAGAGCTGGATGAAATGTTCAGAACACTGATGTCTTTGCAATGCTATTTTGTCACTACAGATGGCTCTGCACAAGCACAGAGGGAAAGAAAAATTCTGGTGTCTTTATGAGGATATCAACATCCATCCAGGAGAGGTTCAGTGGGATGAAAACATTTTAACTACCATCCTTCGTGTACTTGTCATAAGCTGTGACAATGAGGCAGAAAACAGCTAAGGATGGTAATACTTACAAAGAGGGAAGGACAAAGAACTAAAATTAGAGACCCTTTCTTCTTAAGATACTAGGATTTGGTATCCTATTTATCAGAATGAAGAAAGTGAAGTGTGATTCTAGTGGGTTAGGGCAGATAAAAATAATGCCTGCTGCAGAAGTGGAAGTGGAGAACAACAGTATAGAGATACTATGACACATATCTAAATTTTGGCCTCATTAGTGGGCAAGAGAATGTAGATCAGTATCTGGGCAAGAATATAGAATAACAGAATAACATGGAGCATTTGAAACTGAGAGACACGTGGATGATTCCATTACATTCCTGCTCTGAGCTGCTGGACAGCTGAAAAGATGGAAAGAATACTGATGGCAAGAAAGTTAAAAGAATAGCCAGATGTTTGTGGGAGTGTACTTTTTAGTGGGATTCAATGCCTCCGTGGCTGTACCCAAATATAGAAAGAGCTTTTGGCTTAATCATTAGGGATGAAGTGGTACTACCAGCTTAGCAGTGGTTATCCTGCTGTTAAAATTGAACTCTCAAATTACAAATGTTCATTAGTGAGAACTATGGGCAAAGCCTCCAAACTGTTGACATAGTATTTTGCTGTATCCCAGTGCATTTAGAATCAAAGAACCATAGAATATCATGATAACCTGTGTCTTTATGATAGTTGCACCACAGCCTGAACATCACTGGACAATGGTAAGCTGCTAAAAAAGTTACTGAGCATCATCCTGATTTAATAATTTTTTCAGTTTTAAAAAATAAGCAATAAGAACTCAAAATAGCTATTGAGTGACACGACTGATTAGCACAGCAGGCATAAGTCATGTAGAGCAGAATATGCAAAAAGTGTATTATATTTTTGGAACACAGAGCTGTACCTCTGGGACATCTTAATCAGGAGCTACTGCAAAAGCATATATGTCCCATTGGGATTTTCAGTTTCTGCTAATAGATTCAAGAAGGTTAGGATGAATGTGTGCAACAGTTTTTGACAGATTTTTTTGGAAAAAAAAAAAATAAAAAGAAAGCTTTATGGTAGTCAAGTTGGGGAAGGGAAAACCAGGAAAGGACAAATATATTAGCGATTCAAAGGGATCTGTTACAGCTAAATGTTTTAGGAAACTGCACAGCAGACCTAGCCAATAAACAACAGAAACACTGGAGCGATTGCAAGCAATCTACCAAAACCATTTTGTTTTCTTAGGGTCAGAGAAAGCCTCAAGTTTGAATAAAAGAATTGGGAACTATATTGTAGTGTTGGCATACATTGAGATGTAGACAAAATAATCACTGGGAATCCATCACCATATAGCGTCTCTCCTCATAGATTAGTTTTGATACAAATTCTGCAAGTATGGAAGAGAATGAAATGTTACAAGACAGCAATGTTGCTTGCAGTCAGAAATAATACAGCAGAAAATCACATGAAAGTAAACTGGAGTAAAAAAAATATCATAAACATTCTTTGGCTTGTATTTGCTTTGTTGGGTTGAAAATAGAACATGGGGAATGGATGCCACTAAGGAAGTCAGACCTCAGATTACTGAAGGGAAAGTATTTGGAAGAAGGTCAAAAGTAAAATATAAGTACTGCAGGAGCAAAAATATTCTAGTAATTTAATGGTAACTTTGCCATATTTGGGGGGGGCAGAGGAGGGGAAGTCTTGGAATCTGTGACTGATCCCTGAAGCTCAAGGAACAAAGCACTTTTGCTGTAGCCTGAGTCATCTTAAACTCTGTGTTGAATATTTGATCATGTTACAAGTGATTGAAAAAAGCCAAAAATCAACAAAAGTTTTAAAAATTTTAAATGTTTAAAGTCTCTAATGGCCAAATCAAAATTTTCAACTTGCAAAATATCAAGTGTTTCAGGCTCTTACAGGCAGCAGAAAGGGTTTAGCAAATGGTAGCAATCAGTTTCAACATCTCAAGGTAGTCCTTAAGGAAATAACTCATGTACGCTGAGGTGTTTGTAATAAGTTACTTAACAATGACAAAATGTTGTCAGTGATACAAAAGAAATTACTTTCTTCGGCAACATCTTATCCTGGATTATGGATACGAGTGTTTCAGGACTATAACATACTTATGCACAAACATCTCCTTGGGCTTTGGGGGATTTTTAAATCTCAAATCATCATCATCATCCTTATAATTTATTTTAAAGTTTCCAGAGAACACTTTATAATTCTAAATCAATTATAGATAATTTTAAAATTATTATTCTTTAAAAAATAATATATGTTGAAGCTATACAGTCCAATAGATATTAATTAAGAAATAAAATGCTAATGTTTGTACACAGCATTATTGAAGAAATGGTTTTTGCCGACTAGATAAATTACAAATGTACCAGAATATTTTATTAATGTACAAGAGAACTGAAAGCTTGCTGTGACAGACTTTTCTTCTTTCTTTGTCCTCAAATTAAATGAGCATTTACATATTAAATCATGGCCTGATACAGTCTAAATGGCCGAATGCAGCAGAAGAACTCTTAATTAATGCCTGCATTTATTAGCGATTTTTAACTAAAACCCACTGCAATTTGTAAAAATTATTATAAATCACTTGAGTGTATACTCTCCATTTGGCAGAATGAAAATGCACTTAACTTTCAGTGATGATCAATTTTTAAAATAGTTTGTTCTACTTTAAAGCCCAATGTTATGGACATTTTCAACCTATTGCCTCATTAACTACATTCATATTGAAATATCACTCCATTTCAAATGAGAAGATAATTACAATACCTTGAAGCAAATGAAATGTTATTGCAATAATTAAATCTGAAATGAGATGCAGATAGTTTGGACCTGCTGCTTTGCTGGCTCTTTAGTACTGAATACTGTTTCCATTGGTCACACTGAACTAAAACATTGCATACCAATAGCAGTGTAATACTTGATAGATTAAACTTGCTCTTGCAGGCTACAGGAGGAGAGTTTATTGACCACTGGATACTTTGTTCACCATTTAAAATACATAACTTATTTTCCCATGTAGCTTTTCAGCTGTATATTCCCTTTCTGCATAGAAAAGAAGAAGAAGGATGCTGTAAAGTTCATCCTCTTCCTTTAATTTCTATAATTGTGGTGATGCCACTCTGCCTGGAATAGCTGAGACTGTAGAAAAAGTCAAGGAGAAAGTCACTTACTATAGACTGTTCCCACTGTACTGTCTCAGGACCCAACACACTAATCATGTCTAGCTGAAAAAGTACTTACTGCCTTTTTTTCCCCAGCTCTTAGACAGCACTGTGGGGTTCAGAGTCAGGGCTACCTCTATGAAAGAACAGTAATCTAAAAGTTTTTACAATCAATTGATCTCATAAACCATAAATCTGACAGTTCCTTTTGTCCATATTATGTCTGTGTATGGCTCCTGCTTTCAGGAGAGGAAGCAACAGAAAATATTTTGAAGTTGAACGTGGGAAGGGAGGGAATTTATCTTTAGGAGAAAACTGCAGCCACATTTTTTTATCCTTTTTTTTATACAGCATTCAGCTATATTAAAAGTTACAGACAGCTAAGTTATATTCCATACTTCAGTTGTTGACTGTCATTTTAATGCTACTGATCAGTATTAATAAAGACATTATCAGGTAGTTTTGCCGTCTTATTTCACACATATCCTCATAAAATAGTATTTGTAAATTAAAATCTTACAAGGTGTAATACTAAACACTGCAGTGGTTTGCAATAGATAATCCTAACCTTATTTTTTGTATGACTGGTGTTTACATTGTACCACATATAGAGCAGACACATTGAATAGAAAAAACCTAAGTATTTAATATTTCTTGTTTTGTATATGCCCCATTTCTGGATGTCTTCCAGCATTATCTTTTTATGCTGAAAGCATTATTGTTTACATAAAAGGTTACAAAAAACGAAAAAAACCACCAAACCCTGCAGAAATTACAAGCAGAGATTAAATGGACAATGCAGAAAAGGGGATTTTCAGTGACATGATTTCTGTTTGGCAGAAGGCTGTTGCCCTAACAAAAGATGTGATTTTCTCCAGAGGCAGTTTGCCATAAAATCAATGTTTGTAAAAGTTTTATCCCAGTTTATGAATCTCAATTCATGGCAGAGCTGTGAATATGCAGGTGGTATAGAAACCACATGTATTACATTTATCCTGCTTTAACTAATAGGCAATCTGGTAACTATCAAAGGAGAATTCGTATCAGGTAGGCAAGTGCAGCATGTCTGAGCTCCCTGGTGGCACAGCATAAATGGCACATTGAGACATCACAGAGAAATAGCTCTCACGTTGGAAGCCAGTTCCTCTAGGTTTAAGGCTGTATCTAGGCAATCCAAACACCCCCTGCTCAGCAGCTGCCTAACCTGGGAAGCGCTTAAAAGTCATTACATGGCTTTCTGCTTGGTGATGGAAGTCCCCCGCAGTTGGTCTGCAGCAGGGCTCTGCTCCTGGTAAAACACCAGTGCCGGGCACAGCCACACACTCTCCTTCCACCCCGGGTTCAACCAGGTCCAGGGGGTGGGCAGAGGACATCTGTTCTCCTTGGCCTCACAACATGATGGGACCCCTCTAAAAATCCACCTGCAACTGGTTTCATATTGCAAGTAGATTCAGAGAGAAAGGAGAGCCAACTATGCCCATGCTGAAGCAAAAGGATTAAATTTACAGTGATTGAAGGACTCCACGGCTGAAGACTCATGCCAGAGCAAATCTGGTCATGTCAGCATGGAGCTTGTTCTGCTGTGGCTTCCCCCCACCCTGGAGAGCAAGACTGCTTTCCAGAGAAACTCCAGCAGTACTAAAATGAGACAGACAGGAGAAAACACAGGACCGTGTGCCTGGTGGTTTAGGATGTGTTTGGAAATGTCCACAGACCATTTTGTCTTCTGCTGCTTTTGATGTCTGAGATGTACTTGTGATGCCTTAAATGGCAACCTAAAAACAGAGACTAGACAGGAATAAGGGAATAAAGGAGGTATTTATTTGAAAGGCCTTCAAAGGTCTGGGGGTCTGGAGGCTCCTGCCTCAGTGGATCCCAAGATGGATGACAGGTCACAAGTTCTTCACACTTTTATAAGTTTGGTCCATTTGCATATCAGCATAAATTCACCAATTAAAACTTTAGCTAATGATGTAATTTCCTCAAGCTTTCCCCCCCCTCCCCAAGATGATGTTTTACACTTTTGGGCCTAGCACAGTCTGGGTGTCCTTGTAGTGCAAGCGAGAGAGACTTTGTTATGTCTGTCTTAGCATAGGAGAGCAGCAGCTAATGAGCTACAGGAAACTTCAGAGTTGCACTAGGCCATACAGGATTTGAAAAAATATAAAAGTTAAAACCTAAGGCATCACGTGTTTACGAAATCCCACTTTATTTCCATTTATACACGGGTAATTGTAATTGTTCTGATGAAAGCCAAGTGCAGGCAGTGACACGTGCCAGTTGCATGGGAATATGTTCTTAGATGCCATTTGTTTTATTCTTTGTAGTAATTTTAAGGAGTGTCTTCTGATTTCTTTAGGACCAATGGCGTATATGTGACAGATTATCACAATACTGCGCAAGGCTACAGAGTTTGTTTCCTTGTCTCCCTTTTTACTGCCACAAATCTCATATTCCTTTCACCACATTGCTAAAGGTTGAACAAAAAAACTCCACCAAAACAAAACCCCCAAACAAACAAACAAACAAACACAAAAAGAAAGCTCCTGTATGTCTAAAAACTTTGAATAACTTGGTGGAAAGTCAGTGCAATGGATTTACTCCTGGGTAGACAGAGATGCTTTTTCTCAGCACTGGGTCAGGCACACAAACAAGGAGGAACACAAGCAGGAGATCAAACACCTGCAGTCAGCACTTTTACTGTCTTCTCCACAGTGGCTTTTTTCAATAAACCCTTGTGAAGCTGTTAGCTCTCCCTTAGCACTCATGGAGATGCTCAGCAGGTGGCTCTGGAAGCTCAAACACACTTCACAGTTTCAGTGTCTGAGTGATTTTGCAATTTCAAACATGCAGGAACCTTTCATTAGATTTAACTGTGTTTTTAGAGACAGGGTCAGCATAAAGATTTCTTTCACTAACTTGAGAGCTTAATTGGATAATCCTTAAATGATGAAACACATAACAGACTGAAAGAGCTCTCTGAAGTCAAGTGTCATTATTTTATCCTGTGATATGGTGTGAGTATTGAAATTTCAGATTTTAGGGTGCAGGTAAAATTACAGGACTCTCCCAGGGAGCCTGTACTCCTTTATTTGCAGTATACGAAGAACTTGCATTGATTGGAAAGGGGTGGTAGGAAACCTCTGCAGGTCGTCTTTTGATTCAGATATCTTTGAAACTGCTTCTTCTTGGACCTTAAAAATTTCGAGACATCCAACTTTGAGGCCTGCCACCTTTTTGAACACAAACTGAAGTAAATGTGTTCGGAGTGAACAATCAAACTTTAGTATGTATTTATTGGTATTTTTATCTACGTTATTTATAATAAAACATAAAATATGAATGTTTACATTGTTTTATAATTGTAATTCTGCCTAAAGGATATGATTTGAAAAACTGCATCTTCTGAGGTTATTTCTTAGAGCTCCTTCTGTGGCCCAAACATATAGGGCCAGGTAGAAAGTATATAAAGGAATAAAAGCACACTTTCCCAAACTACAAAACTGATAATGAAATATTAAATGCTCAAAGCACACAAAACATTCTTTTCATATTATACTTTTCATCATTTCAGTCTAGCATGCAATAGCAAAATGAAGATCAGAACTGAGCTCCTAAAGGAGTTCTGGGTGTGATAATTGGTCTTTTAGTGAGAAATGGTTATGACAATAAGGCATCTTGCATTTATTCTGATGTGCCACACATCACGAAAGTTTTGATAATTCATGTATCTATTTATGTTATTTCTTTAACTCACAGTTGGCTCATCTGCATGGCTCCAAAATGTATGTCTTAAACAGCTCATAAATTAGAATCATGGAGAGCTCCCTCAATGAAAAATCAAGTGTAAATTATTATTACTTTATAAAAAAAGGTTTACATCTGTTATTGTATGCCTGATACTCTCAGAAAGTAACCAGAAGGGCCTCTCCATTGTAAACCAGCCTTTCCTATTCCTCTTTCCTCCTCCTCTTAGTTCTGGCATCCTTATCCTACTCAGCTGGCAGAAAGATGCTACATGTGAAATTTCAATGTAATTTCAAGGTAGGTACATTAGGACTGAAGTGTACTGGTTATCAATGACAGGAAGGGTGCTTGGACCGGGTTTGACATCCTAGCTTATATCCACATAGTGTGTAGGTCTGGACTCTGGCATGGATGTTGTCACCCAGACTTTTCCACAGAAAATAATCATCCCAGGTTAGAATGTGCAAATAAGTAAGAATCTATGTAGTGTGAGTGACAGCAACATTAAATTCCCACTGCAGAAGTGTAAAGACTAACTTCACAGTATGGAGACAACTAACAGAGACTTACCAAGTCATTTCATAGACCTTTTGAAGCTCAGTAGGCATTTTATAAGTCCATTGTGTATTCACAATGTGAATTTTCATTTTAAATATTTTTAAAATTTTGAAAATTTTTAAAACAATTTAAAAACTATTTACCTGTTGTGGTTTTTAAATGAATAGATTTGTTTTACTTTGGGTTCTAAATAAATGAATGCAAAAAACATGGCAAAAATGTTACTTAGAATTTAATGTGTCAGAATACCCCATGAGGCAAGAAATAGCCAAATTTTTGCTTGTAAGTTTGAAATATGTAATATTTCCTATTAAGCATCTTTACCTTTTGAAAGCTATCCAGTATGACACAGCTGTTCATAGTGTTTTTCTTATGGAGTTTTTTTGCAGTTCTTTTGCTTGATTTGTAATAATTAATTTTTTTCCCCTTAAAATGAAAACAGTAATTCATATAAGAAAGTATGCTCTGTATATATGGGGGAAAAAAACCACAATAGCTAAAAAAGAAAATCTCTCTTCACATATCAAATGCCCTTTGGGCATTGGTAATTGATTACTTTATTCCAGTCTCAGTCCCTTCTACTCAAGTATTCTTTCACTAGATATTTCATCAACTGGTTTCTACTGTCACCTTCTGTTTTTGTTTCAGTGACTTTGTTTTCTGTAGCTGAACCTCTTACTGTTCAGGATATTGCTGCTTTTTTGTTTGTTTGTTTTCAGTTCTGAGACTGATAAAAGCATATTAAGGTTAATGAATGCAAAATTTTCCGTCAGTTTTCAGAGATGAGAATGTCAGAGGTTCAAACTGGGTAAGCTCCCTAGTAACAGAGACATAATAAACAACATTCAGAATAATATCATCTGAGGTTGAAGTCAGTAATGATAAATTCATTGCAGTGCTTTAAAGTGTAATCTTCTTTCCACTAGCCTAGATTTCTTTCCTTTCTCCATCCTATTTCAAGTTACTTGTACTTCACTTTCATTAGTAAATTGTGACAGTACCAGTTTTTGTATTGATGTGATTTGAAGCCATTGTCATCTCTGAACAGATTGTTCTGGAACCTCAAAATATGGTAATACTGAAATCTTGATGGCCACGTCTGCTTGCATGATTTGAATGCATCAAATTATGCCAGCTCCCTGGCTGGCCTGTGATTCTGTGGCTTCTGTATGCAGAACTACAGGAGCATTTTGAATAACATTAATTAGTAGGGTTTTTTCTGGGAGGGTCCACTGAAGCAGTGTTGCAGAAATGTGTTTTTGTGGAATATGTATTGATGTGTTTAGACCTGTTAGCTTCAATCAAAAGTTTCATTTAAAAACAAAAACCTTCTTAATTGTCCTAGAAAACGTACTCCATCTCTTTCTAGATATGTCTGATGCCACTATCCCTGCTTTCCCTGCCCTAATATTTAATAAGTAATATAATATTGCTCAATTCTCAGAAATGTAGTGGTCTGATTAAAATTAGAGAGCAGTAGAAGAACAGTAAAGGAAGGTAGGAATCAGAGAAGCTGAGTTATATGCCTTAATGCATTTTTGTGTCCTGCTAGTAAAACTGTAGTGTAAAACCAGTTCAGTAACCTCAGAATGATTTACATGATAAAACTACTGAAGGCTGCCTACCTACCAGATTGTTTGGTACCACCACATGGCTACAGATTTACCACCAGGGTATTTTCTTTCCTTGTGTGGTGCACCATCAGAGTCATCTGTCGGCCAAAGTCCTGCAATTTGGGAAGCATTTTTACATTGATCTAAGCCTTTTACCTTATATATGGCTGCTGGAACAGGAATGAAAAATGTTAATGCTTGTGTCAGTATAATCCATGAAAACAGCATTTTCCTAAATGCATGGTCCATTACACTCCTGGCCAAGCTGGAAAAAGCAAGGATTAAGTGGGTCTTCTCCTCCTGTGACATTCTAGAAGACCCCTTTCAAGACTAAAATGAAATTAAGCTTAAGATGTGCACAGTGAAATGGCCATATATTGCCATTTAAAAAGGAAAATTTTTGGCTTTAGTTTGAGCAAACATTTCAGTATGGAAAAATATAGGCTTGCTTTTACTGGCCTTATTTGTCTTTGCCTCACTGTCAACAGCTGCACTGTACCTTTTGTTGTTTGTTTGTTTGTTTAGTATAAATACACTGTGAAGACATGCCTCAGAGTAAAGATCTGTCATTAATTGTCTAATTTCACTCATGTTTATACACTAATCTCAGTGAAAGAAATTATGCATGGAAGGATTTTTCTTTCATTTTACTTACAGCCTGCTCCTGTTATGGATGATAGGAGACACATCCCATTTTGTCTTCCTGTTGTCCAGGCTGACAGCATTCTCTAAATGACTTTTTAACAAACATCTTTTTCTAGATACCTACTAATTCATTTTAATATGTACAGCTTTAATTTATTAGAGATGGAATGGATGAACACAGGAAATATTTCTGAAGATGGAATTAGAGTCCGAAAACTTAAACTAGGAAAGAAAAATTTTGTTACTGGCATTTTTATTTTCTTAAAATGAAGATTGGAAAAGTCAGCTGGTTATAGCAAAATCTGTTCCCCATCATTTGAGGCATTTTCAAGATAGACTAATTCAGCTACCCCTGATCTATTACCACTCAAGTATGACACCCTAACCTTGAGCTAGAAGAAATTTTAAGCGTGAAAAAAATTGTTGTACCATCTCAGAGTAGGGTAAAAAAATTGAATGGAATTCTGTATAAAAGCATGTACATTGGTCCAGAACCAGGTCAATGCCAGATCAGCTTTCCACCTCTTTGTGACCTGGGAACGCAGAAAAGACACATCTGATTTTGAAAAGCTCTTGAATCCTCTGGCCTTGTACAAGCCAGTCTGGGTCTTTTGCTGCAGTGCAAGTAATTGTCAAATACAGTCTTTTAAAGTAACAAGAAAAAACGAAAATGTCTTACTGTGTTTCATCAATACAACTTAATGGATAAGATTGCTTTTGCCTGGTTGAGAGGCACACCTGAATAGAGAGAGTTAGGTTTATTTGATTTAGCTTTTTTGTGTCATTTTGTAGTTTGACAGCAGTGTCAGTCCACGCTGACAAGCACATGGGGCTTCAAGAATACAAGAGTTGCAACAGAAGTATCAGGGGTGCCTCAAAAATAAGTGTGACATGGCTAGTTGTGGCTGTCAAAGAAAAAGATCTAACTTGGTAGTGTTTGGAAGCAATGATGTTTGATGTGAATTCTCAAGAATCTGGATTATGAGAATAAACAACAATAATGACAGAGCAAATATATAGTACATAATATTGAACGATGATGCATATAAATTTGCAACTGCATTATTTATGTTTCACCAAACATGCTCCCTGGAAATATTCAAGGTTATCCTGTGTGGTGCTCTGAGGAGCCTGATCTAGTTGAAGATCTCCCTGTCTAGAGCAGTGGGGTTGGACTAGTTTAGCCATAAAGATCTCTTCCACCGCAAACCATTCTATGATTCTATAATTCTGTGTTATCTTTGTTGTTAAGAATCTTTTCAGTAGAAATGAAACAACTTAGTGAATTCTAAGGGGAAGAAGTTTCATCATACAGATGCATTCTGCTGCTTTTCCATGGTCATGTTAAGTGCTTGGCTCTGGGACTCATTCCCAAGGAAATCATTAAGATGTAAGCCACTAAGAGCTCTGAGTATTTACGCAGCATCACTGGGTTTTTTGTCTGTATAACCCTTTGGTTGAAGGTCAGCTATGTATGAACTGTAAAATCTTTAAACTGTCCCTTTCCCAAAAACATTACTTTTTCTTTTCCCATACTTGCAAAGAAGAAAAGGGTTTCATAATTGTGTTAGTTAGTATTTATTATAGTTATATCTACAGTCTTCCTGGTGTCTTTCAAATAAATGAAAGATTTTTTCTTTCAATCACAAAAGAACAAGGATTACGAAAGGCAATTTTTCTTTTTTTTGAATACATGCAATGTAATCTCAATACAATAATGAAAATTTTGTCTTGTAGGTTCTGCACAATATTATCACTCAGGATTAAAATAATTTCAATCTTTCAGATGCATTTCTGTTTATTGATATGTTTAGATTTCTGTAAGGGTAATCATTATTCTGCTTTATATGGCTGGTATCAGGATTACAACATAATTTCTTTTCCTATAAATTATTGACACTTTTAAACTTAATTTCATGCAAATACAGTTGTTTGCTGGGAATAAATTACAGTATGAGTAAGTAAGTCAGTGATCATGTCATTGATAATAACTTTTTATATTTTACTGGGTCTGGCTGGGACAGAGTTAATTTTCCTCACAGCAGGCCCATATTCCTGGAATTTGGATTTGTGATTAAAACAGCATTGGTAGCACACCAGGTATATGTATTGCCCACTATATATCCCCAGAGAGTTGGCTGGGGGTGCACAAAAAGTCGGGAAGGCACTCAGCCAGGAGAGATGACCCAAACTGGCCAGTGGGATATTCCATCTTACATTCATCAATAGAAACTGAAGGGAGAGTTTTTTAGGAAGATAGCCATTGCTCAGAATGTCCGGGCATCCATCTCTTTATGGGTGATGATGAGTAGTTGCCTTCGCATAATATCCTTGTGTTTTATTTTTGGTTTTTCTTTGATTTTTTTTTTCTTCATCTATTAAACTATCTTGACCACTGAATCTTCTCACTTTTGGTCTTCTGATTTTTCTCCTGTCCCTCTGTACTGAGGTTGAGGGGGAATGAAAAAGCAGCTGTGTGGTTAATTTTAGGCTGTATTACATATACCTTCATGTAAACATAGAACGTGCAGAAATATACCAAAGATGTAAAGAGTTTTCTAAGTTGTTTTAAAAAAAAATGAAAAAAACAAACTCAAACTGTGGTGGTCCGTTCTGAGCTAAATCCTCGGTTTTGGGGATGTTCTGATGGAGTTTCGTTTATTATGTTAAGTGATGTGTCAGTTCTGTAAATGGTTTGTTCCAGCCACCCCCTCTGTTAAACATGACTTCTGTGTCCCTGTAAACTCCTCCCGAATCCCTTCCCCAAGCCTCTGTATTTGGGCAATCTCCTCCCTTTGTTCTCGGACCTTCCCTGCCTGTCACCCAAACCCCTCCTGAGACACCTGCCAGTCTCCCTTGATGCTTGCCCCTTCGCCCAGAACCTTCTCCCTTCCTCGATGCCCCTTTGGATTTCCCAAGTGTCAGTTACCCCTATGTAAACCCCATTTGCCCCGAGCGGTGCTATCCCTCCCCCGACTCGTCCCCTCTTCTCCCGGGATTGGTCCTTGGGTCGGACCCTTCTCCTGTGCCGCCCCCCCTTAAAAGGTCCGTGCATCCTTTGTTCTGGGACTTCTTTCGCTCCACTCCCCTGGGATAGGTATCTTCTGGATACAGTGGCGAAAGAGTCGTCCTTTTATTCCCAGCCTTAGCTCCTCGACACATTGTTACCATGAGCGCTGAGCAGCGGGTGCTGTGCCCAGCAGCTGTAGGGTTGTTACTGCCTCCCCCTTGGAGAACGGGCTGGCGATCCGATATATTGTATCGGCGCAGGTAGCAATCCCTTTCTAGCCGGGGAGGAGAGGGAAAGCAGAGACTCCTCGCTTTCTAACCCAAGCGGCCAGGCTGCGCTGCGTCAGCTGGCGCCCAAGGCGTGGGGCTCGGCGTCAACAGACCCCACGGAACAAGCCGCGGCTCCAGGAGTCCAGAGTCCCTGTAAGGAGCGGAGCGGCTTTTGGAGCGCCAGCGGTCTCCAAGCGGGCACCTCGTTTTGTGCACGAGGGTGCGGCTGGAGACGTGAGAAGGGCAGTCTTTCAGCGCCCTGAAGGATCCTTCTCCGGAACTGAGGACTTCACCCACGCGGTTTTTTTTTTTTTCCCCGGACCGTCGGACCGCCGAGGCGATAAGTATTTGCGTGGGATCCCGAGTATTGTGTGTAGGGGGTGGTCTAGCCGTCCTTGCTTAGTCCCTTCCCCGAGGCAGTTACAAGCCACCCTTGGGCGGTGCCGGGGCTTCTTTTCGGTCCCGTTTTGCCAAGGGTGAGGGCGGGATCCCCGCGGGACGGGGGGTAGAAGCAGTCAGGATGGGCGCGAAGCTGTCTTCTGCTCAAAAGGCTTTCTATTTCTTTGTTGGGGCTTCCCTGATCGATGCAGGTTTTGACTTCAGTAAAGCAGAGTTAAAACGCTGGATATTTGTTCGCCTCCCCAGTGTGCCCCTAGAGCGTGTTAACAGTTTGGAGTTTTGGAACTCTGTTGGTGTAAAGATATCAGAGTTAACCCTTAAAGGGGACCGCTCAGGGGACAAGTTTTTCCAACTGCTGACAAAAATCCGAGCGGCAGCTGTCAGCAGTCGTAGGGAAAGTTCCAGAAAGCGGGGGAGAGTGAGCAAACACCCAAAAATTTCGTCCCCAGTTGCCTGCCGATCCCCGCTGCCCTCAACGTCTGTCCCGAAACCCTCTTCCCCTACACTAAGACGAGAGCAAGACAGGTGCGGGGTACCCCGCAGGGTTGCCCGCGGGACACGGAGTGTCTCCCTAACTCTCCTCGGCCGGTATCCTGGCTCGGGTGGCCGGCCAGCGGCTGCTCAGGCTCCCTTCCCTAACCCTCTTCCCTGCCCTCTTCCCCAGTTGCAACTCCCCCATTATATTCGGATGGCTGTTCGTTCCAAGGTGCTTATCCTCAAAATGGCGCCGGTCCGCAGGGGACACAAAATGGCGGGCACCTCGTGGTGAGGACCCCCTCTAGTGCTCCTTCATCCCAGAATCCCTTTCTTCCCGCCTTTCCCCGAGAACCCAACCCTTTCCGGCCTAATCCCCCGGCACCGCTCCCCCGTACATCGTCATTTCCCCCGTCCTCAGACCCCTCCTATTCCCTGAAGAGTCCGGCCCCTTCCGTGACATCATCCTTCCCCACGGCTCCTCCTCCCATCCTTCTGCCGGCTCCACCCCAGGTGACATCACCTACTCCTTCCCCTTTCCCACGCCTGGCCCCTCCCTCTTCCCGGTGCCTGCCCTGGCCCCGCCCCTTTCCGGTCCCGGTTCCCACGCTCTGGCACCCGGATGTGAGGAGCCTGGAAACCGGAACCCGGAACAGGAGGTATTCCCATTCGCTGCACCTGTCACCTATGCAGGCGGGGGCAATTAGTTAATTGGCAGTTTCTTCCTTATTTGGCTAAAAAAGAACTTTGTCGCGCTTTGAGAGAATTTGGGAAGAAGCATGAATACTTCAAAGGGCTTTTAACAGCCGCATTTAATTCGAATTATCTAGTCCCCAGTGACCTCAGAGATTTGTTTAAGTGCTTGTTAGCTTCCCCGGAGTACAGTTTCTGGGAAGCAACATGGAAGAGGCTGCTGAGGGGGCTCCTTTCTGAACTCCTTCAATATCCAGACACTGCCATTGATGCAGACACAAATGCTATTAGAGTGAATCACTTGTGCGGCCTCGGGGAATGGGCGCAGCCACAAGCGCAGGCTGAGAAGATCCCAAAGCCTGCGTCATCAAACCACAAAATAAACAAAAAGCTCTTAAAAAAATCTCACAGCTTTCCTCCTCAGAATGCACTGAACAATAAAGGAACTGGATTTTTAGTAAACAGTGATTTTCACCAGAGCATAGCAACTGCTTGTCATCAAAATTCCTAAAAACTATGATGGACTTTTTGACTTAATCATGCGGGTTTTCTCTACCAGACCTACTTCTGAGGATTGGAAAGGATGCA
This sequence comes from Erpornis zantholeuca, assembly GCA_013400515.1. Lineage (NCBI taxonomy): Eukaryota > Metazoa > Chordata > Aves > Passeriformes > Timaliidae > Erpornis > Erpornis zantholeuca. Next base: position 24,252 of record VZTN01007739.1, read on the forward strand.
TGAAAGAAAGCTAGTGAAAGAATTTTTCTACTATATGGAATTTTGGGATGCAGAATGAGATTTATCTCAAGTTCAAACACCCGACCTGATCTTTGGAGTCCTGTTTATCGTCAATGTCTTACAGAAGAAAAGTAAATTTATAGAACCATAGAACAACTCTGGTTGGAAAGAACATCAGAAAATCATCTGGTCCAACCTTTACTTCTAAAGTGCCATTAATTAAGTAGTTTAAGATGAATTGTTCTTTAGAACAGTCTATTTATTTCTTGGTTGTAAAGAAAGTCTAGGTTGCAAAGCTGACTTGCAACTATCTACAATGTGGCCATTTAAACTAGAATAATACAAATCCTACGCTTGGTGATGCAGGTTAAGGAGCAAAGGATGTTTAGACTTGGGTGGTTTGGTGAATGAAACACTCAGATTTATATTGTGCCTGCGCGGAGTCATTATTTTATGAATACTATATTTGTCAGCTGTAAAGAATAGTTTCTTCTTCTTTTTTTCTGAAATGGGTCTCCTTTTTTTATATACTTCGTTTTGGATTCCTAAATTTGTTTCAGCTAGGATCTACCAAATTATCTCAATGTTTTATTTAGGAAGAATGTTAGCCTGCTAAAATGCTCAATATGTTGTTAGTAGTAAACAATACATATTAAGAACAAGAAGACAGAATTTTTCTTCTTCAAGAACTTATGATTAACAAGCCAGGTGACATCATAATAAGCATAAAGCACGTTGCAGTCTCATTCAGAGTTCTTCAGGTGTGACTTAGATAATCTCATGTGTCACAACTATATTATTGATGGTTCCCATGAGCTGGATAAACAGAGGTAAAGGCTGGTGTTACAGATAATACTTTCTGTTAGGACGCTTATAGAATGAAGTAAATTCAGAGAAAACAAAAGGATCTTAAATTAAAGATCAGTTTAAAGACATTTGAACTATGTTGTAGAACCTTTTTTGAAACCAATTAAACAGAAAAATAAATGTCCAACATAAAAGATGAGGGAGTAAGGAATGTTTTTCAAAACCAAGATGCTAGAAAAGAAGCTAATTAGTTCAGAGCATAAGTTTAGATGTTTACTCTTGAAAATACTTAAACAGTATGGAAATCAATCCATTTGAGCCTCTGATGTTAAAAATCCATTGCTTCATTGGATTTTTCCTGAGACTAAGTTATGAGATTGATTAACAGAAACAACTTTGGAGCAATAACTATTCAGGGTTTTAACTCAAATGCAAATACCCCAATCTATAGAATACATATTCTTATGTGATTGTTTAAAGCTTGACAAGTTCACAAAAATAACAATGTTTTTATATGTTGGATTGTTTATAGAAGTATTTTTATAATTCCTCTCCAAATTCAAAAGAAGTTGAGAGCTAAAAATAGAAGATAAGTATGTTGATTATTCAAAAAACCCTTGTTTAATACTTAGCAACTTCTTAAGAAAACTAAAAAAACTAAAAAATTTAAAAGTTGTAAAAAGGAGTAGCTTTTAAGATTTCTTTATTTTTATTTTAGTGTTATCTTCTGATTTAAAATTTCTTTTCATGCTAATTTCAATTTAAATGGAAGCTCAGTGTCCAATAGAAGAAGCAAAGCTGCTATTGCACCACAGTGTGTTCAGCTCAACTGTGATGTGCTCACACACACCGAAAAGATCATGGCGATGCAGAATTATCCTGAAACACAGGCTAGAGGAGTTACAGTTTTTATTAGCTTTCTGTGGCTATCCGAGGTTCCTCTGATATTTTTATATATAGATGGAGGCAAATGCCTTTTCCTTTATATTGCATATATATGAATTTGGCACTTTGTGCAACTTAAAGATAACGACTGCAGTGTTAGATGGTGTATCAGGCTTTGCCCTATCTGGAGACCAAAGTTACCAAGGTCAGTAGATGCAGAGGACACTACACTAGCCTTGCATCACACTGCCTACTTGTTCATCTTCCCAGCGCTGGCTGGAGCTCTTGTTTCACAAACTGGGAGGGAAAGCCTTCCTAGGGCCGTGTCTATGCTATCGAGTGTAGCAGGAGCCATTCTCTGACCCTAAGGCTGACTGGTATGGCACTGCCTGTGTTTTGTGTAAACCTCTTACTCTGCAAAACGTGTTGGATCCATCAACACTGTGCAATGGGAATGCGTGTTCGCCCAAGGCAGACTGTTCTTTGGGTTGAACCAAAATAGTCTCAGAATGGTGCTGGCAGTAGGACAGTGTGGATAACCATGACAAAATCGATAATCATGGAAATGTGTTTTTTTAGATGGTACCATTTCTGTTTTGTTCATTATAGCAAATTCTTTCTAGGATTCCAGAGCAGCCCAATTTTTTACATAGTAGTGGCCACTTCTCTGCTGCCTTGTGGCACCTTTTTTAAATTGTGATGAACTTCTTTCCAGTCAAATTAAAAAGTCATTGCTACTGACAGCATTAAACCCAAGTATCAACTTCAAAGCACAGATTTTCTTTCTCCTTCTGAATTACACGATCAGGCTCAAGACTTACTTTGGTTGCCATGGTCTTATCCTGAATAAGGGAAGTAATGAATGTGGATTCAAGTCAGTGTTAGCTATATAATGTCACCTAAATAAGCTCGTTCTTCAAATCACAGGGGAAAAAGTGCTCTTACCATGCATAGTTAACTGGATTTGTAATTGTGGGTTGACTGTATGCTATGTTTAAAATTGATTAAAATACAAAATCAGTTTTTTACATAGCTATCTTTAGTACTATTGCTTTCTTAAACCATGGGATTTAAATTTTTCCTCTTAAAAAAAAACTTATATATAGCGAAAATTAAGTCTTCTTGCAGTGATAAGCAAAGTTCTTCGTTACGCTTTTCTAAATTTTATTTCACTTGGGAGATTGATCACAAACTCAGCTATTCACTACCACACAGGTATTAAATTGGATCCTCAATATGTAGCCTCACTCAGTCTTCAATGCTTTATTGGTGCATGCTGATATCAGGTGCAGAAAACAATGCAGAAGCGTTAATACCTTCTTTATAGTTACCAGTAATGATTCCTGTATGGAGTTTTTTTCCTCAAAAAGGGACATTATTTATTGATGAAGGTCAACAATTACTCCCTTTACTAATCTTCTTCTCCATGACCTGAAATCTAAACCTCCTTCCCTGTTCTTTTGACTTGATAAGCAGTTAATGCTATGATATTACTCTCTAATCCTTTCTGTTATCCTTATCTCAATTCTTCCATCAGGTTCCCTTTGGGCAGCATGTAGTTTTTCTCATCGTCTGTATACAAAGAAGACAGAATATTTGTTTCGGTACTGGAAAAAACTCCAAACCAAATCTGTGATATTAATGGGAATATATGATCTTGAATTAGGCTTGTCCTGCAGCTTGTATTGATATTAACTGGCATGCAATCTAGAAATTCTGCTAACTACTTCAGAATCCAAGATACCAGCCTATCTGATAGGTAATCTACCATTTTCAGGGCTGTGAGTTGCATGTAACCCAAGATTTGATTCGTATCTCCATTCTCTGAGAAAATTCTTCTCCCAGGCCTGTTTTTGTTTTTTATTTAATGCTGCAAAATGTATAACCTTCCCCAGAATAGAAGGTAGGAACGGTATGTGCTCCCTTGGTGATTACTCTTACCACTAGATTAAGATACAGCCAGCTTGTGGTGTATCATAGGTTTGTGTTAGGTATTTAAGAAAAATTGAAGATGTCTGTTTAATCCGCAATTATGGACAGACCCCAGGGCATCTAGATCCACAGGTCAGGCTTGGATCAGACAGATTTGGATTCAGTAGGCTGGAAAGCTTCCTGTTGATTATTTGTATGCTTGAGCAAGCTTGCCCCTCGCTTCAGTGGGATGGGTTTATCTGTAGAGGTTGACAAATAGTATCCAGACAAAACATACAATCGTAACATTTTTGGATTTGTTCTTTGACTGCCTAGATTTAGACCATTGAATGAGGTAAATAGAATACCTTGTTTTGTAACTACAAGTCAAATAATGCAAGATACAGCTGAAATGCCAGCTAAATTAGATACCACCTAATTTTCAGGGTATGTTTCAAAACAAGAATGTTAGACTTGGTCCACAAGGTTGTTATTGCCATACTAAGATTGGCAAATTTTTTGGATTCCAAAAAACCTAAAATTATTATAGTTTAATATGAAATTAATAAATAAATTACTATTTAATAAAGCATCTTTTGAATTAAAAATAGTGAGAAAAACAGTTCCTGCCTGACTGAACGTTTGTTCAAGTAATAATTTTAAAGGGAGTGTCTAGGTTGCAATTCCATTCAACCTATATTGGTTTACCTTTAAATTACCCTGCAATTCAGCAGTTACAGAAAGTTTTAATAGCTGCAGTGGTCTGCACTACAGTACTGCCTCACAGCCTTGGTAGAAAAAGCTGAGTTAATGAGATCTCATGGAATTGATATCACTTGCTTTCAGCTATTTTTTTTTTCTCCTTCCTTTGAAGAATCATAGTGACAGTTTGACTCAATAGGTCAACTTGATGTGGAACTAGCTTTTCACTAAAGATCTGAAAATCCCATAAATATGGGGATGGATTGGACCTCAAACTTTGATTGCCTGTGGTACTTAAAATATACTTTATCATACAGCTGAACAGGAAGAAAATCAGTACAGGTTATGATATAATGGCAATGGTTTGTAAAGAACTTCAATATTTTTTTAAGGGGAAGAAGCTTTTTAGGCTAAATGAGTGTGTCTCAGTAAGTGGAGACCACTAGCTGAAAAAAAATTACTCTTAAGCAGTGAATCACGTGGAGCATTCCTTTTCTCCCAGATCGTTCTTGCAGGTAGTAACTTCAACAAGGCAAGAGGTACATATTCAAGAGATCATGTGATAATTGTTTAAAATAAAGAGAAAGCAATCCATAGACTTGAATAAGAATTTAATACGAAGTATTTGTTCTGTTATTATTGGGGAAAAAAAATGGCATTTTACCAGGTCCATTACCATTCTTGTATGCAGAATAAAAAAGCTGTATGGAACATGCAGACCTGTCCTGTGATTTACTACATATGGACCAGATTCCAGTGGCTGTTTATTACTGGGACTATGAGTTTATTCATAAATTGCTCCGCTTTACGAGTTGTCAGAGCCTTTTCTCACATGACAAGATTTCAAGTAAAGTAGAATGTTAAATATCTCAGTATCCAAATAACTGTTTGTAAGTTCAGGAACAATCATATATTGTCCAGTAGTTTTCCACTATAAAGATGTTTCCATGGGCAGTAAGTACATTGCTTAAACTTTAATTTATTTTGGTCAGGGTGAGGAAGAGGAAAACTGCCTCTCCATTTAGGAAATCTTTATAGCAATACAGGAAGATACTTTTCCATTTCCTGTATTCAAAAATGCAGATTATTGTATAAATATTTTCCAGGAAGCTGGATATGCTAAATAAAAAGGCAAGCATTTGCCTGATTTTTTTCAGTTTGTTGCTGTTGTTGTTGTTGCTGCTGTTTTTCTGTGTTTTGGTTTTGTAGGGTTTTTTTTAAGGCACTTCTATTGATTAATTTTCAGTGTTTTCTGTCCTGGTCAGTTTCTTCCTTTTTCTCTTTCTCCTTTTTAATAACGTTGTTGGCGAACACTTTAATCCTGAAATGAGCAGGAACTCTTTTATTTTTAGAATTTTCAATAGCGAAGTGTCTTTACAAGGTTTCAGTCACTGAACCATTCAGCTTTAGTAACAGATCCACATTGCTGTTTTCTTTATGCACATGTTCTGCTTTTGCATTTCTAGTGTTTCTTTATTTTTTATTGGTATGAAACAAACCAAACCAAATTCCAGAAGTTTTAAACTCCTGCATCCGCATTTGTTTTAGATCTGTGATTTCAGTCCATGCTATCCAAAATCATTTGAAAATAACACATGAATAAATATGAACTGAAATCTTCCTTAAACATTTTAGATGTGAAAGTTTGGGAGCCTACTGGCAAAACTGGCAAAAAACTGAGCAGTGTACACACTGGGATTGTGCTCAGATGCCTTTCCAACCGTTCCATTCCGTTAACCAATTTTGGAAACAGATCACTGGAATATTCAGCAGTGCGGAGTCTGTCTCCAGTCTGTTTAACAATGATGTTGTTACACTACTATGAAGTCTTGGAACAGGGAGGTAGATAAGCACCATTGGAATTATGCACCTATATATTCCACCCCTGAGATCAACATCAGCATTTATAGATCTTAGCTATGCCATGACCTTTTTTGTAAATCAAGAACCTCTCTTACTCATGGTTCAGAAATTATGTTTGTGTGATTGCGACAGAGCAACCAAAAAAAAAGAGGGCATGACACCTTTGAGTAATTTAGATTCATCAAAAAATACAAGTCTAGACATAATCACAAATACACAGCTAAACTCAGTACAGGATTGTATGGATGAAGATGAGAAAAATAACAGCTGGGGAAAGTTAAGGCAAAACATGCTACGAAGGAAAAAAAAACAAAGCACAAACTTGTTGAAAGGTAAAATCATATCTTCAGACAGGCTGGAGGATAGAATCTGTGCTGCTGATTTTAGCATTGAATCAGTAACCTTCACCTCAATAATCTCCTGAGGACTCAGTGTCGTGTCAAGAACTCATTTGAATAACATTCAAAACATTGTATGGTTCTTGTCATGCTGAAACTGTTGAGAGAGGAATCTGCAAACAACAGTAATCATCTCAATGAGAGAAAAATTCCCTGAAGACACTGAGAACTCAAGGAAGAAAGAAATTTAGGGTGGGAAGCAAGATTGAAGCTGAGACTCCACTAACAGATGCAGACACTGAAAGAACTGCTATAAACATCTTGGAAATCATTGACATCAAGCTATTTTCTTTTTATTCTTTCCCCTTGAACGTGCTTGTCACCTGCCAACTACCTATTCATTCTGATGGAGAAGATTGTTACCCCAAGCCAACACCTTATTATGTATTCTACTTTTTCTTCTTTCCTTCCTTGTTTCTTTCATCTACCTCTTTGAAGTCTTTCAGAAATATAGAATTATTTTGGTCAAAAGGCACCTGTGAAGGTCCTCCATTTTAAACACACAGACACACACACACATATCTCGGCTCAAAGCAAGCCTAAGATAGAAANCACACCTAGTGGCTATAGCAGTACCTTGAGTCTTCCTGTCTCATAAGAAATTGTGTTGTTACATTTAAAAGGCGTGACTATTCATGTGGCAGTGTGAACCTATGTTTCTTTTGGTTCTCATTGTTTAATATAAAAGTTACTAGACAGTTTTGTGTAGTTTTTCAGTAAGAAACATATTCAATAGAAGAAAGTTTGATTGGTCTAAATGCGAAAGACTTTGTCACATATTTCAAAACTTGTAAAAAACTTGAAAGATCAGTATTTGCTAAAGACTGAAAGAGCTGCAGTGACAATTTGAATACTTAAGGGCTACCATTCCTTATAAATTGCATTTTTCATTTTTACTGGTGCCGTTGTACCCAAATTTGTGAACAGTTGTACTGTTAGTCTTTTAAAATGAGCATGTGATATGGCTTGAAAGATTGTGCCTTTGGCCAGTACAGCTGTGATAGTCAAGGAAAGAAGTCGTATCACAGAAGTATCAGAATTCACTGTTACGATCATTGCAAGACGGTAACACAGCCTTTTGTAGAAGCTTCTGTGTGCTTTGCAGCAATAGAAGCTTAAAGACTAGTCAAAATTCCTGCCAAGATTTATTTGAAATGTAATAAAAACATAGGCCTCCAAGAGTTATGAGTAAACATAACAGTGTTACATTAAACTGAGCAGTGGATCAACTTGGTTTTTCTCAGTAGAATGATGTGTTTGCAGATCAAAAGTTAGTATGTATATACAATATTCACAATGACTGAAACCAATCAGTGACCAACTGACCACCAATTAGTGGTCAGTTCCAGGAGGAACTCCCTGAAAGTGATCAGCTACAGGAATGAGGGATAGGCATCTACCTCTGTAGCTTCAGGAAAGAATTTTTGCAGTTTCCGTTCTTCCTGTCAAAATCTGTATGCTGCTCAGTCCATTGTATTTTTATGTATTTAAAGCTAGCCTTGGTGTTTATATGTTTCTCTTACAGTAAATAAATAGGGTCTTCGAAGAGGTTCAGATTTTACCTCATACATTGTTGCTGTGATTGAAAATATCATCTGTCCCTGCCAGCACAGAACTGAGATGAGAGGAAAGGTTTAGCAAAGGATAGTTTAAAAAAAGTTCATTGGCTTCCACCTTTATCCTAGGCAGGTCTGTACCTTCTGTCTTCAGCAGAAGTCATGAGTATTCTGAGGCAGGAAATGGAGTATTTAAAAAAATAACAGGAAGAAGTATTATTGACTGGACTGAACATATTTTTTTATGTCAGCAATGGTTTCTTCAAGTGAAGACGAATATAGTCAGTGGGAGGAAATAAGAGAGAGGGAGCACTAACAATCTTCTGCATAACTGAAAGCAGCACGTGTAAGCCCTTGTGATAATAGTCCAAGTTCTTCATTAATCTTCAGAACCATGTGGGGGTAAAAGTGAAATTTCTCTCAAACTTGGAAGTAGATAGATACGGCTGGTTTAACCCTCGAAAAATGCAGTATTGATAGAGGCACGTATGTGAATAAATAGTTCTATCCAACAGTGGCTGTCTAGTGTGCACTGGCTTGCTTCTTTCACTCTGATCACCTGATGCTGGATTTAGGCAAAAGGAGCACTTTGCAATACCTGCTGCATTTTTTATTCAGTGAAGAGGATTTCCCCTTTCCCCTGAACCATCACAAAAATTAAAAGCAACAAAGGCTTGTGCTATCTGAGGTCAGTCATGGATGGGTCATGGGCTGATGACAGTCTCTAATGGAGAGGATTGATGATTTGCACTGTACAAGTTATTGCTTGCTAACCCCTAGAATTAAGTTAATAAGGTTGTGAACTCAGCTAAACCACATCTGGATATGGTGTCTGTACTTTGTATGTCAGGCTCAGTGATTAAGTTGCCTCTAGCATTTCATAGATTTGGATAGCCTTTCATTTTCAGCTGTTCTGTTTCCCATCAGCTGCTACATAGTGATGGGTCTCAACATGAAAAATGCAATGTGCAGTCTAATTAATGAATGCATGATAACCATGTATTTATTACCATTATTTGTAAGTAAAAGATTAATGAGTGAAATTTAGTAGTGATGCAGAGACACAGAGCCAGGCCTCTGTCCCAGGAAGATCTATGGCATATGCAGAGTTTAAAGGATCTATGCTTTTGGTCTGGAAATTCAGCTGTTAAAACACTCAACAGTCTGGATTTTCCTGGCATGGTGATTATCCCCCATCGTGAATGATGACCCTTACATACTTAGAAAATTTCTCCAGTTGAAAATATGAAGAGCACTATGGAAAAGACTGCGGAATTCAGAAAAATACTGTTTAAATTAATTTAATTTGCATTTCATACTGGATGTCTGCATTTCATACTGGATCTCTGAATTTAAAAGATTTTAATAACGTGTATTTTTACATGTATATATTTTCACTCTCTGGGACACTGTCATATCTTTTTTGTTCCCGACTGCTGACAAAAAACTTGATCAAATTTAATTTGTGTTAGCGAAAGAAAATGTTTACTTGTCCATCATAGGCAAATGCAGCCTTCCTTAACATAGATGTTCACTCAGTTATAGTTCTTTAGTTGCCTGCCTATTCTAAAATACCATACACAGAAGAAGGTCTGTGTACTTGAAAAAACAATGTCAGAGCAGGCAAGTGTGTGAGAAGCTGAACTCTCCACTGCAGACCTCCTACACCAACTCCAGAGAGCCACACCTTCTTCCAGTCCCCCAGGACACGCATAGGGGACTGACACATAGTTCCTGCAGTATATTCGGAATGCAAAATTGTAGGGCTTTGGTGAATCAACAGGAGAATCAGATCCCAGAAATTGAAGAACAAGGATGAAGAACATTCTCCTTGTCACAGTGTCCCAACAGAGCTAAAGGGCTTAGAAGGTTTGTGCTTCTCTGACCTGATGCCAGCACTAAGTGCTGCCTCAGCCATATGCTGTGCACTGCCAGGTTCTGTAATGCATTCCTGATCTACTGCTGCAGTTCATAACAATATGCTGTTCTTTTTGTTTTATTAATCCAAATGTACTACTTCATGCATTTTATCCACATTGGTATTTATTTAAAGCATTGCAAAAACAGGAAAAAAAGCTTTTGTAACTTGTTCTCCAGTGGTTCCCTTGCAAAGTAATTAAAACATATATTTTTATGCTACACAGGAAAAACCATTGCATGTCATACATATATTTCATAAAATTAATCCACATTGGAAAAAAAATATTCAGGGGGAAAAAAAACGAGATTATCATGTAAAAAAAAGGAAATTCTGTTTCCCATTATATGTCATATCATGACTGTTGCTATCATTGAACTAAATAATATATTAGGAAATACAATAATTCACCTTCCCTTTCTATTTCAGCTGTCAGGTGACTAGCAATTTGGCCTATTAAATTCTTTTGTAGTATATTAACACATTACAGAAATCTGTGAAAGTTTATCTAGTGTATTGTGTCACTAGTTATATATAGTCCAAGACTTGTTACACCATCAAAGTTCGGGAATAAGCCAAGACACACATATTAAGCTTCTGTGACTCTTCTATAAAGCTTCTTGTTTAACGTGAAAATCTCAAGGACATGCATCCCCAGGGGTGGTTGTCTTATGCTCCAGTAATGGAGATTAAATTTGTGGTAGTTAGCTAGCTAGCTCTTTTTCTAACAAGGAAACTAAAATTCATTAAAAACTAATTAGGAATGTATAGGAGGTTAATACTCCATGTTGAGCCTTATTAATGTGAGATAAGTAATTCATAAAGTATCAAAGGACTGCAATGGACAGAATTAAGAAGAATTATACCACCAAAAACTACATTAAAGCAACATTAAGGGTCTTGTTTGAGCTTGAAAAACCCAGGAAATTCAGAGTTAAAGCTAAATCGCTGCCACTAACTCACTTTTTTATGCTGGGGTAATGCACATGATGGTCCTCCATTAAGAAGACTCAGAGTACATCATTAAGCATTCTTTTTCTACAACTGAAGTTTCAGTATTAATTAAAAGAGAAATAAATCTTAAAGAATATATATTATTGACCAAATGGTTTCACGTTCTTAGGATGCTTAACATGCAAATTATTGGCTAGATCAGAGAAATGTTTCTTCAGATCAGGCTGTTACAGCTGCTTTCCAAGGCACAGTGACTTGCAGTTTTAGCAGTCAAAAAAGCTGTTAGGCTATAATACTTGTTTTCTGAAGCATAGTGTTTTGTATG
>VZTN01007744.1:2266-27063 GCA_013400515.1 Erpornis zantholeuca
GAGATTAATGACACAGGTGTTTTTCAGCAAAGTATTAAGAAAATAGTAATTGTTTTGTTTGGTTTGCTGGTTTTGGTTGGGTTTTTTTTTTTCTTGAATATGGTAGGATCCACTGCTAGGATTGACTTTGCATTCCTTCTTGATATGAGTTTAACCTCTCCCAGTTTACTAAAATTCTGCTAAGGTTCTTCTTTGCAGGATCCCATAGTGTTTTGAAGAGGCTATGTATATTCTGCTTGTGCAATTCACAGGTGCAACACATAAATAATAAGGTGTTTTCAGATCCTGGAGAGTCCAACCAATTATTTCACAGCCACAAATAATCCCCTTATTCTCTTTGCCACTTTGCTCTGCTTCTGTGGCCAACCTTAGAGAAGGAAGTGAATGCTACTAAAAATAATCTACTGGTTTATATTTACATATTTCAGTGGGGTAAATTTGTAATAAGGACAAACTTTTGCAAAACAAGCTAGTATTATTGTCATGAAATTCACTGCCTGGGCCTACCAAGTCGTAGTTCAGGCTCTTTCCAAAGCCTTTGAGAACAAATTGAACTTTGCATGCAATATTTCACCTAGAAAAGGTGATAACAATTTTACAGATGTCTGTGACTCTGATTCTGACTCTCCCATCTAATCAGGAGTCATGAAATTCAAGAAAGTGTGAATGGAAAATAATTTCTGATAATTTTTCCAGGAACCAGCTGAAATTGGTGATATAACTGATGATTCATTCAGGCTTATCTTCGTTTCCTCTGAAGGTAATGCTAGAGGACAATTAACTTTGATGCTTTAGAGTAGTATCTTTCACCTTTTCACTTTAATTTCAGTGTTAATTTCAGTGCCAAAGTAAAATCCGAGGGCTAATTCCTATCTAAGGTGGTCGCAAACATCTGTAATAACAGAGCCAGACATATGAGAAGATAACTTGGATTATTGTAGGAAGATGGATTTTCACCTGAGTTCATGATGCCCAGTTCTAAGAGTGGGGATTTTAGGAAGAGTTATGAGCCACCCATTGCTGGTGTGTCATTTACTGAGAGCAGACCAAAGGCACAGACCTGTTCAGTAGAGTGCAGTTTTAATTTCAGCTTTATCAATGCTGAGAATTGCTCCTTGTCTTGTTTCAAACTTCCCTGTTTTGGATGCTGGCTAAAAATATTTGGTCCTCCTAAAATGTGAAGATTGACCACCTCAAAGTCTTCACTCCTGTGGAAATAGATGAATAGTAGATGATAATAGATGAATATCCCCTGGGTGCATATGCCTTTTGTGTAGTTCTCTAATACTGTTTTTGTGTTGTCTTATAAAGCTTCTCTGAAGAGACTTGTACAAGCATTCTGCACTAACAAGATTACAACCTTGCACTATCAACAATGGTTGCTTAGCATTAAAATAATCTTGGATGCCATTAAAGAACACTAGAGCTCTATCAAGGTTTAGAGCATTGAGACCTTTGTGAACTGAACCGGTTTATATAAATTTTTTTACTGACAAATGATAATCTAATTAATGACAGTATTGCCATTTTAGTAATACACAGAGGAGGTAAGGCAGTGTCCCTAGAGATTTCTGTCAACTTAATGCTTAAGAGATTAATTTTAGTACTCTGTAAATCTGAACATTATTTTAAAACATGAGCCTGCAATCTATTGGGAAGGGATGGGGCATGTTAGAGTTTTACTGTCAGATGGCATGAACAGAAAAGTTCAGAAAGCATATAAACCAAGATCTTCCCACACTGAAATCAAGGGATTAATTGCAAAATTACATCTGATTACTTGTCCCATAACTAGCTGTTCAGCAAAGGAATCCACCTGCCAACAGAAGCAGAGTCCATACAAACTATTACATGCTGCATTTCAGTTTTTTAATTGGGATTTGTTTGGCAGACTTAGTGGTCTGGAAGTTCCAGTAAGTACCTCTGGTTGAAAGTTGCTATTTCAGTTATGATTGCTTCCCCAAACCAACTGAATTTATTACTAACCAAAGACTTACCTACTTGAAAAAAAAAAAACAAAACAGTAAAGTTTGGTTCTGTCATTTGTGTCTTTGACTGTGAGCAGTTAAGTGCATGATGTATGTACTAACCAGGCCTGTGCTGTGGCACTGAACAAGTTATTCAAGGCTGCAGCACCAGTGTAACACAGCAGAATTCAGTATTAATCCCTCCATGGGAACACGAGTCTATGTAAAAACTTGATGTGCCATATGTGTAGGCCATGGGAAAATTGNATGGATATATTACCACCTACCCTTGGGATTACTCTAAACAGAATCATGCACCTTTAGCATCCATCCTTACTTCAGTGAAAGGCATGGCCATCCTCATCCCTTTAGTTTTTAAACTTCAATTTCTTTAGACCCCAGAGATTAATGACACAGGTGTTTTTCAGCAAAGTATTAAGAAAATAGTAATTGTTTTGTTTGGTTTGCTGGTTTTGGTTGGGTTTTTTTTTTTCTTGAATATGGTAGGATCCACTGCTAGGATTGACTTTGCATTCCTTCTTGATATGAGTTTAACCTCTCCCAGTTTACTAAAATTCTGCTAAGGTTCTTCTTTGCAGGATCCCATAGTGTTTTGANCTGCTAAAGTTCTCCTTTGCAGGATCCCATAGTGTTTTGAAGAGGCTATGTATATTCTGCTTGTGCAATTCACAGGTGCAACACATAAATAATAAGGTGTTTTCAGATCCTGGAGAGTCCAACCAATTATTTCACAGCCACAAATAATCCCCTTATTCTCTTTGCCACTTTGCTCTGCTTCTGTGGCCAACCTTAGAGAAGGAAGTGAATGCTACTAAAAATAATCTACTGGTTTATATTTACATATTTCAGTGGGGTAAATTTGTAATAAGGACAAACTTTTGCAAAACAAGCTAGTATTATTGTCATGAAATTCACTGCCTGGGCCTACCAAGTCGTAGTTCAGGCTCTTTCCAAAGCCTTTGAGAACAAATTGAACTTTGCATGCAATATTTCACCTAGAAAAGGTGATAACAATTTTACAGATGTCTGTGACTCTGATTCTGACTCTCCCATCTAATCAGGAGTCATGAAATTCAAGAAAGTGTGAATGGAAAGTAATTTCTGATAATTTTTCCAGGAACCAGCTGAAATTGGTGATATAACTGATGATTCATTCAGGCTTATCTTCGTTTCCTCTGAAGGTAATGCTAGAGGACAATTAACTTTGATGCCTTAGAGTAGTATCTTTCACCTTTTCACTTTAATTTCAGTGTTAATTTCAGTGCCAAAGTAAAATCCGAGGGCTAATTCCTATCTAAGGTGGTCGCAAACATCTGTAATAACAGAGCCAGACATATGAGAAGATAACTTGGATTATTGTAGGAAGATGGATTTTCACCTGAGTTCATGATGCCCAGTTCTAAGAGTGGGGATTTTAGGAAGAGTTATGAGCCACCCATTGCTGGTGTGTCATTTACTGAGAGCAGACCAAAGGCACAGACCTGTTCAGTAGAGTGCAGTTTTAATTTCAGCTTTATCAATGCTGAGAATTGCTCCTTGTCTTGTTTCAAACTTCTCTGTTTTGGATGCTGGCTAAAAATATTTGGTCCTCCTAAAATGTGAAGATTGACCACCTCAAAGTCTTCACTCCTGTGGAAATAGATGAATAGTAGATGATAATAGATGAATATCCCCTGGGTGCATATGCCTTTTGTGTAGTTCTCTAATACTGTTTTTGTGTTGTCTTATAAAGCTTCTCTGAAGAGACTTGTACAAGCATTCTGCACTAACAAGATTACAACCTTGCACTATCAACAATGGTTGCTTAGCATTAAAATAATCTTGGATGCCATTAAAGAACACTAGAGCTCTATCAAGGTTTAGAGCATTGAGACCTTTGTGAACTGAACCGGTTTATATAAATTTTTTTACTGACAAATGATAATCTAATTAATGACAGTATTGCCATTTTAGTAATACACAGAGGAGGTAAGGCAGTGTCCCTAGAGATTTCTGTCAACTTAATGCTTAAGAGATTAATTTTAGTACTCTGTAAATCTGAACATTATTTTAAAACATGAGCCTGCAATCTATTGGGAAGGGATGGGGCATGTTAGAGTTTTACTNTTACCTACTTGAAAAAAAAAAACAAAACAGTAAAGTTTGGTTCTGTCATTTGTGTCTTTGACTGTGAGCAGTTAAGTGCATGATGTATGTACTAACCAGGCCTGTGCTGTGGCACTGAACAAGTTATTCAAGGCTGCAGCACCAGTGTAACACAGCAGAATTCAGTATTAATCCCTCCATGGGAACACGAGTCTATGTAAAAACTTGATGTGCCATATGTGTAGGCCATGGGAAAATTGTGTGTGCAGTGAACTATATACGGTCTTAAAAGCTTTAACATTTGTACTGCTTTTCCTATAACAGAATGTATGTCTTGGTAGCTGTTGATCCTATGAGCTTCTGAAAAAAAATGTAATCTAAAGTTTATTCTTCTTGTTTTAAAATTACTATTTTGTGTCTAACTGTTTACACAGACCTGCATAGAGCACAGTGTCTTTCTTCGTACCTTGCTGGGAAGTGGAAAAGCAGATGCTATTTGTAAATCTTGCAGGCTTAGAGAGATCAGTGAATGCCTTTCCTGAATCTCCTCCTGATAAGCCACTTCTATTTTCTAGCAAATGCAAACAGTGCCAATAGCCTGGGCCTCCTTCAGAGGGAAAAAGCCAGCCTTGTTCTGTTCCACTTCTATTCATACTTCTTAATTTTATCCTTTTGTCTCCTTTTGAGTAGGCTTTGGTGATACGATTCTTCCAAAGTGTAACTGAGAACAAACAGGTTGCCTTTTTTATCCTTCCTTTTTCAAAGCCACTGAAGGCCTCAAACAAGAAGAAAAAACTTTACAAATCTCATGCAGGTGCGTTGTTAACAGGTAGCAGAAGGATGAAATGGCCTTCTCAGAGTACTCCAGGCTATCTTTTAACAGCGTGCCTGCACTGTGTTGTGACTTGACATCTCGCTTTCATAGTGTGACCTGCTACAATGGTGTTGCAATGAGGTCCTTTTAGTTCATCCTAAAAGATTTTGCTTGTTTGTCATCATATTAGAAACATAATGTACACTCTATAAGAAAAGCAATATACAATATACTATACATCTTCTCTTTCGATGCCTCTAGTTTCAGGCTAGTGTTCATATAAATGTTTATAATCGAAATACAGGTTTTCTTGTTCTTCACAGGACCAAGCAAAGTTTTGCCTTGTCTAAATACTAACAGTGACATTTCTATTCAACTCTTTTCTCATGCTTGTAGTTTACTTGTGGTGGGCTCCATCCTATTGATTACCCATTAATGCATTTGAAAGGGAAAAGTAATGAGCTATTTCAGTGCATGACCTTTGCACAGTACCTGATTCATAAAGATAAATAGATCCAAAATTTCATTTATGAGTTACTAGTGATCAGCAAAAATGAAAAAAAGCCTTTGAAGGTCAGCTGAGGAAATTCCAAAGTTCTTGCATTGTTTATTCAGTTTTGCAGTTTCTTGAGTCATTATAATGGATATATTTGATGAAGCCTTTGCCATAGACACTGGCACCTTCATAAAAGTTGTTCTAATTTCTGCTTCCCATTATTTGGGGAAGTGTACTGTAGCAGAGAAATTATCTGGATTTAAAAAAAAAAATCATACAAGTTTTCTTCAAGACAGTTCTCACTTTCTTTGACCTCATCCTGTGGTAGGTAGCTCACTTTAATTAATCCTTGTCATATTAGTAGCACAATATACATAAGAAATGGTTCTCCACAGAAACATCACTGAAAAACATTTTGGCCCTGGTTGTGACCAGAATGCCTCTATTTCAGAGATAAGGCCCTGAACAGGTGATCAAAGAAGACAAAATATTAGGACAAATCAAGAAATTTTTGTGTATATGGTTAAAAAAGTGGTACAAGAGGGAAGTTATTGAGTTTGTTTTTTTCTCATTAAAATTTGCTGATACACATAACAGCTGCTCATAAAATATTTGTTTCTTCCTTCGCTGTTTTTCTTTTGAAGCCAAAAGATCTCCAAAGCAAAAAAAGTTACCTGGTGACTTTGTATACTTTGAATTACATAGCAAATTCAATCCAGATGCCAAGTTCATCCAGTCTTTACTAGTCCCAAAGGAAGCTAATTCACTGGAAGTCGTTAACAGAGCTTGTTCTTCTCAACACTGTAAAAACACAGTGTGAAATGCACCAGTTCAGTTACATTGTTGGCTGCTCAAGATACCACCCAGACTGTATTTATTATTCTTCTCCTATTGCTTAAAAAGGAAGAAAAAATAGCTTAAATCCGTGTCTCTGCACTACTCAAGTTCACATGTGTGCATCTGGTAGTATGTTGCAGACTTGCTTTCCCATGACAGAGAAGATGGTTTATCTCTATTGTGGTACCTTTTTTTTTTGTTTGGAAATTTTTGACATCTCTTCACCCGTGTCAGTAGCTTTTTGGGGGCTGCTCAATGCCTGGAAATCCTGGATTTACGGCCACACTAAACACGTGCAGAACAATCCTGTGTCTCAGGTGGGAAGTTTTGTATGGATATTTTAGGTTTATTGCTAGGACAGACCGACTTTTCCAGTCCACTGGGCTTACCTTTTGCTGTAGAGCTGATATCTAAAGGCACAATGCATGTTGACACATTGCTCAGTTAGTGCAGACACATGGTCACGCAGTTCAGTGTGACAAATCCCAAGGAAAAATGGAATTTGCAGCAATCGGAATTTCAGATGTTGACAGGGGTACATGATTTGTGCCACCTACTCTCTCTCCTGTCATGAAAACTGTCTAGAAATACAGGAAAATAAGGAAAGAGAAAGAGAGAAAGAAAGAGAGAAAGAAAGAGAGAAAGAGAGAAAGAAAGAAAGAAAGAAAGAAAGAAAGAAAGAAAGAAAGAGAGAGAGAAAGAAAGAGAGAGAGAAAGAAAGAGAGAAAGAAAGAAAGAGAGAAAGAAAGAAAGAGAAAGAAAGAAAGAAAGAAAGAAAAGAAAGAAAGAAAGAAAGAAAGAAAGAAAGAAAGAAAGAAAGAAAGAAAGAAAGAAAGAAAGAAAGAAAGAAAGAAAAAGAAAGAAAGAAAGAAAGAAAGAAATCAGGGCAATTGTGAAGCAGAGCTCATTTATCAAATTTCATGTTCCAGATGTGGGACTAAAACAATTCCAATAGAGTGGTCAACACTCATCAGCTGTCTCACAGGAGTTCCATCTCAGTTTCCACAGGTAAATTTTGTACTGAGCAGCTATAATACTGCCACGGGGCAGGAGGTTTGTCCTTTTTCATAAACACTGTTTAAAGATTGGTTGCTGAAATGGTCAATACCCAAATACACTGCTGGGTCTTGGCAAGTGGGGTTCAGTTTCCAGGAAGGTTTTGTGATAGGAACTTTGAATGTTATTGTGAATCAGGACTGACCAGTGGTGGTCCTAAGCCTTCAGAAATAAAGCAGATTGTTGCAGCACAGTCGAAACCATGGTCAGTAGTGCCATGCCAGGGGCCCTGAGCTCTGAACAATTGCAGGCTTCCTACCTCCTGGTAATCCTTGCAAAACAAAACCATGTTGCTCCTGATTTTCATAATGTGAGTCGTTGTTTGGGCTAAAAGTCTGCAAAGAGCTCTGAAACCGTATCCTACACTCCTCGCTGTGCAAAACCATCAGTGGTTGGATTCTGCAAGTGTTGCCAGTGCCGGGTGCCGCTCCGCCTGCGGCCAGAGCCCCAGTGCAGGCCGCTGGCGAGCAGCGCGTTCCGTGCGGGAGCGGGGCAGCGCTTTTCCCGCGCTGCACTGCCACGGGAAGCTGGGCTCCCTGGGCCCCAGGGGCTGCAGCCCTGCAGGTGCTCGGCTGGCAGAGGCCGCAGGGGCCTCAGCCAGGGGCGCTTTGGGCAGGCCCTGTGCGGGCACCGTGAGCGGAGCTGCGGCCGCGGGTCCAGAGCGGCATCGCGCACGTCCCAGCTCTCCACACATCCTACACTCACGCCTACGTGTTTTATGAATCAGGTCTGTGATCAGTGTCTCCAACAGCTCCTTTGCTGAAGTTTCATGGGGTTGTTCTCTCTTCGGTTTGCAGTGTAAATAATACTGTACATCTGCTATTTTATGACACAAATGCCATGTGAATTGCTTATTTTAAAAATGTTACGGCTCTGTTATGGTTTATTTGCGATGCCATCTAACAGTATTGGTTTAATATACAATGTGTCTGTATGGCATGAGTGAAATTCCTTATATTTTGCAATGTCAAATATTTTATTTTATTTTTTAAAATGAATACATTTCATTCTATGCAGTTACATAAATGTTTCTTAAGTGGCTCATTATGTCTGAAAATATTGCTTCCTCTCCAGTAGTGCAAGCATAAGAACTAGTATCAAAATCATCAGATATATCATCTAGCAATTTCAGATTAGAAATGTATGTACAAATATGTAAGCATTTATAACTAATCGGAACATCTACTATATCTTCCTTGATTTTCATGTAATGATAAAGTTCAATCATTTTGTATACTTTTTATTTGTAATTATTTGTGACTCATGCACAGTGTAAATAACATGTTTCATTATGCAAGTTTTCTAGGTATTCAAGATTACAAAAAAGTTTGTATATGAAAAGAAATTGATAGTAGATTGGAATGACATAAAATAAAGTGGTGATGACTATGTTCTATTTATACTGTTCATTTCCAAGTTGTCTGTTAAAGAAAAAACATTTCATTTGCCCTTTAATGTCTAACCAGTTATTTGAAGTATATTTACATCAATAAATCATGCAAAAGTCTATTAAAAGTCATGAAGCGTCATTGAAATTTTATTTTTTTCTTTTATGGCTTACTTATGGAGAGCAGAATTTAAATATACTAAAACCCAATTCAGTAGAAACAGTCCAAGAAGTCAGTGAAGGTATTTGTGGAAAAGAACTTTTTTTCACTCCTACCTGTCAAATCTCACCTTTTAGCCCAAATCCAAATTTATTAAAAAAAAACAAACAAAACAGTAAAATATGTTATAACAAAATGCTAGATGCTTGAATACATTTTGTGTATATCCCTTGATATATAATCTTTGGTTTTCATGGACATGGCATGCTAAAACCTTACTAAAGCCTTTGTTCTTGCCTGAACTTCTGGCATTTTGAGGCAGAGCTTCTTAAGAAATTTAAAAGATTGTTGGAAAGAAAAAGTCTGGTGTGTGTTATACTGCAAGAGCTGATTTCTTTTTGGTGATTGTTCAGTTCTCGGTTCTGTAGAACAACAGAGCAGAAGCAGATTTCCTTCCCGGAGAACAGAGTGAGAGAACAGGTGACATTGCAGGGAAATCCCAGCGCTAGCTGCTTGCTACCAGAGCAGGAACAAAGGAAGCTGGCAGGCTCTCGTGTCATCAGCTTGACAAATGCTGCTCATGTCCCCCACTTTTTCATTCCTTCTTAATCTTTTCTATATCCCCAGCTGAGAAAATGACTCATTCTGCTCTGCTGTTTTTTATGGAAGACCATTAACTAGAATTGGTTGCACTATTTTTCTGTGGAGTAGAAGAAAGAGAGAAAATGGAATTTCAATTAATTCAAAGTGTTGTCGGGCGGTTGATTCTGACATTTTTGTTGTAAATGTGCTTGGCTTTTATGTGGCTAAAGCTAAAGCTAA
Organism: Erpornis zantholeuca; assembly: GCA_013400515.1. Taxonomy (NCBI): domain Eukaryota; kingdom Metazoa; phylum Chordata; class Aves; order Passeriformes; family Timaliidae; genus Erpornis; species Erpornis zantholeuca. Next base: position 11,912 of record VZTN01007744.1, read on the forward strand.
GGAAAGTCGAATCTACCCTTAAATTTCAGGGACTTTTGCCCTTGCCACAGCTGGCTTTAAGCCTGGTGAACATTTTCTAGGAAGGAGAATGATAATTTGCCTATTCCTGTCTTGAAAATTACTCCAGAAAATTATTCTGAAATTTTTAGATGGGAATTTGAATAACTCTGGGATGTGGGAGTCAGTTCCTATCCACAGTATATTTGAGAATACTCTGTATCAACCAGGAAATTATGATAAAGACAATTCTTAGAGACTTATTAGCTCTGTTACTCTTTTATGAATATAAAATACATTTTGAGATCTCACTTTCTCCAAAAATTTCCTTTATGTGACTGTATGAATGCAAGGAATGTAAGATATGCCTTCAGCTTAACACCCATGTACATTAAAGATAATTCCAAGACAGAAATATATAATAGGAACAAAAAACTGTGCAGACAAGGACAACAACAATTATGAAAGCTGTTGCATATGTTTCAGAAATTATATGCGAAAGAATTGCTCGGGTTTGAAAAGATATTGCTATGATAAAAATCTCTGAATACTATGTTGAAAAGGGATAGAAAATTATTATTCTGTGTTTCCTATAATGGCAGAATTAGAGGGTATTTAATGAGGTTACAGGCAGCAGATTAAAAACAAGTAACACAAGTACTTTTTTTGTTTTTTCTTAGAGTGTAATCAAATTGTGGCTCTTACTGCCAACAGATTAAAAAACTAAAATAGAAGCAATTAGGAAAGCTGATGGAGGGTAGATTCATTGATTGATTTGAAACATGTTGAACTGCATGCTATTGTCAGCTCAGAAAGCCACTAATCCTTTGTTGCAGGAATCCAGGAGAGTGTCCCAGCCAGAGTCTTGTAATACTTTTTTATCCCCTCTTTGCATATCATTCCCTATGGCTACTGTTCCAGACAAGTTGCTGGGTAGATGGAGCTTTCATGAAAAAGTCTGGGTTCGTATTTTGATATTGGAGATACTGGAAGAAGAGAGTCCAGGATCGTCTGGAGTCTGGGGAGGAATGGGGGGGAAGAGAATTTGGAAGTCATACAGCATCTGGAGATGGTGTAATGCACTGGAAACTTGCTGTTAGTATGCAGTCTGGACATCAGAGCTGGTCTGGGGGAAAAGAGGTTGTCTTTGTTGGGAGACAAATCAAAAATAAGATTTTTGCTGTAATGTCTCAGCACAAACAAGTTTCCTGTGATCTTTCACAGCACTTTCCCTATGCTTAGGAAAAAACCCAAAAGTATGGATCAAGGCAATTAAAAAAGACCCAGCAATGGGCCAAGATCAGTGTTACAAGAAAGACTTGGAGGGATTTCATCATTACTAATGGAAAAAACACTCCATTGTGTGTTGGCTCTACCTGAGTACCTGGGACACAGACCTTGCAGGATGAAATCTGAGACATTGTAAGTAACAGACTTAAGTGGAAAGGACTGATAAAATTTCCTCACATGTAATATTCCTCCTTGATTTCAGTACAGAGGCAGTGAAAATTGGTAAATATACCAATTATAAAGAAGTATATAAAGAAGCTATTCTTGTAGGTCTGCACACTGAGTATGTATGAGCAGATCACATGCTTTAATTCTGTTTTACTGGCCTCCTAAGATATGTGTGAGATGCGTAGGCTTAGCAGAACAGAAACTGAGGTTGAGGACCAGTTTGATTCAGTATTTTCATTAAAGACCTTAGCACAGAGGAGAAGAAATTACATCTGTTGATGGCACAAAACAGGGAGTTGTTATCAACACAACAAAGCAAAACGAAAGAAGCAAAGAATAGAGCTGCCTCCAGACCACATAAAATAGAGGTAGAATGAAAGGATAAGTAATGTCTGCCAGGATTAATTGCAGGTATTCCTGTAATAACTGGAAGCTCATAATTTAGAAGTGATAGTAGAAGAAAAAGAGATGGAAGGGTACTGACCCAGAAGTGTATGATTATAGCCACTACTGTCATGTGAAAAAGACAAGTGTAACCATGAGAGAACTGTTTCTGATAGATACAGGGAGATAGCAGTGGCATTGCATAAGGTGCTTATGTGATCGTGTCTGGAATACTGTGTGTAACTCTGATTATTCAAATTCAGGATATTTTTGTGACTGCCAGCAATGTAAAGCCTAAGGGAAGCATAATTATTTGATTAACTTGTTTCTTTTTGAGTGAACCATTCATCCTTTAAAGGGCATACACATAAAATGTGCCTGATATAATTGTATGTCTTTAGGTAGAGAATGTAGCATCAAAAATGTTCAAAATACTCACATTTCTTCCTGCTCTGTAGGTTATGGAGGTACAAAGTGATGCAGCTTAATATAATAGCCAAGAGACAGAGGAGGCTGAGTTGCCATCTAGTGTATCTCTTGACAGATCCAGGTTGTGATCTTCTTTAAAACAATTTTTCTTGTTTTATGTGTGGCTAGAATGAACTGGTGAAGGGTCTTCAGCCATTGCCTGCACTCCTAACTTTTCTTAAAAATGTGAGAAAGGAAGTTAAATAGCAGTTTTTCCGCAAGGCATCTTAGTTCACCTTCCTAAACACAGACCTCTCCTAAACATGAAATGCCCTTGTTCACCTTGTTTGCCCTCTAGCTTCTACGAGGCTGAAGACCTTTTGTAGGTCCTGGGCCATACTCACCAATGCCACATAGACCTCTTAGATTCCTTAAAACAGCAATGTGTTCAGTCAGCTGAATTAATTACATGTTGCTGAGTTTATAATTGATTTCTCAGATAAAAACATCACCCTGCTTGAAGGAAAAGATAACCAGATGAAAATCATAGGGCATTATTTTATCAGTGTATGTTATTGCTTTTACTTGAGTACATTCACAAATTATAAAATAAAGCTTTGCATATGGTCCAGAAATATATTAAAAGAGGTTTGAATAATATTCCTTACATGGTAATGTAATAATCTGAATACTTTAACAAGCGAGTAAAACAGAATTGTGATATGATTTATTTAATTTGTCCCTTAAGATATCTCTTTAAGTCCGTGGAAATAGACATAATATTTTATAATTTGCATTTTTCCTCCCATCTCAGTTGTTTCTGCAAATAGTCATCCTTTGCTCTGGCTGCTATGTCTCATCCGATATGCCTTATTGTAATTGCTTTGAGAAAATTCAATATAATCCTACAGTGCAGAAATCCAGCTAGACTGCTTGTCCTGTGGTGGCAGTGAAAGAAAAAACACTGCTTTTATTTCAGCTGTGTGTCTGGAGCTGACATGTTGTTACACTGCACATGAAAATGGTGGTATGGAGAACTTTGCTGCAGTTGGGGAGCTGAGGGCAGCACTCTTCGGCCAGAAGGACTCCTGATTGTGTAAGTGGTGATCCATAATTTCCTGTGACAAAGTCCCATGGCTGGCAGGATGTGGCTGCTCAGCCCTGAGCTTATGAACCTTAGATGGTCCCTCCAGGCAGTGACAGTGGCCTGGTGGTGTGTCAGGTAAGAGAGAGACTCTGGTCACACACCTGAGTCATTAGGTAGGGCAGCTCATACAGCTTGCTACTGATGCTAATTCCTTCTTCCAATACATCTGTGAAAACTTCACAGTTTTAGGACTAAATGTTATATATTTCTTTTTTCTTTACTCTTTCTTTCCTTTCATGTGCCTGCCTTGGGAGGTGCTGTCCTGGATGATGAAATATGACAAAATGCTTAGCTTTACTTTTCACCTCTCTTTGTATTCCAGATGCATGTACAGTTTCTGACCCTTCCAGTTCTTTCAGGTCTGAAGACACCAGAGTGTTAGAGAAGTTATTTTGATTTTTCATTTAGATTACTAAACACTTTGTTATGAGAATTCCAGTAGGACATCTTGTGCTAGATATCCAAGACCTTCATAAATTCTTCCTCCAAATGGACTCAGAATTTTTCCAGCTCTCTTACTAACACACAGAAGCATTAAAAAAAGTTCAATGCATTGAGAAAATACTCTTCCTCACAAGAGGAAGCAGAGGGGCAGGCACTGACTTCTTCTCTCTCATGAACAGCAATAGGACCTGGGGGAACAGCCTGAAGTTGTGTCAGGGGAGGTTTAGGTTGGATATTAGAAAAAGGTTCTTCACCCAGAGAGTGCTTGGGCACTGAACAGGCTCCTCAGGGAAGTGGTCACAGCACCAGCCTGACAGAACTCAAGAAGTGTTTGGACAATGCTCTCAGGCACATGGTGTGACTCTTGGGGAGAGTGCTGTGCAGAGCACAGTAATCCTTGTGGATGTTCTATGATTCTATGATTCTCCAACAACAGAAACATAGCCAAATGAGGCAAGAGTGCCTAGTTTGGAGTGAGAGCCTTATCTTCCTCTCACCTGTCAGCTGGAAATACAATGCAGCCGAGAGGATACTGACCGGGAGGTTCCTGCGAGTAAGAGAACCTCCTGATGTGCATGAAATCAGACTTAAGGTAGAATCTAGAATTGAGCTCAAATTGAAATGAGTACACAACCATCTGAAACAGCAGTCTAGGAAAAAAATGGAAGGTGGAAGGAGATAATAGTGTAAGATGGGTAGGACCTGCTAAGGGCAAAAGAAGAAAAGAGATGCTGCTGTCACCAGTAGAAAACTTCAGAAATCTATCACAATGTGATGCTAAGCTTCTGTTTAAATAATGAAATAATAATATTGCAGACCATTATATTATATAAATCTGCTTCTGAATACATATCAAAAACAGTAATAACAATAATCTTGAGTTTCAGGATAAGTGTGAGATTAAAATTAGTTTGAAGAGTGTAGTTTATAAGGAGAAAAGAATTATCTCTTAATGTCTGTGCAGGCATCCAAGGGAAGAAGACAATTTTTTCTTGCAATAAAGAGAATATTATTGGTAGAGAAAAGAAAGCTCAAATTTATAATGTAATAGAATCAAAAAAAATTCTTCTCTGTCTCAGAAAAAGCTATGAATTTCTCAGATAATCTTCTGGAAAATCAAGGCCTAATCAATTTTAATTGTGTATAGCAGATTATTACATCCAGGAAGTGTAATATAGATTGCTACTTGACTGAGAATTTGCTGCATGCTCCAGGTCAAAAGGAGCTTGTGTACATGTCAGTGGCATAACTTATCTGTGACACTGGAAGTGTGTGGTAATTCAATATTGTCTTAATTACATTTTCTTGAGGCAATTATATAGTAGTCAGAGAAGGATGGCATTTTTAGTTTTAGCATAATTTGTAAAAGCTTGACTAGTTCATCAATAAATTCATTGTCTACAAGTCATTAAAAAAACCCCAAAACACTAGAGGTTTTCCCATAGTAGTCCTGTACCTAGGACATTCCTGGTGGACTGTGTTGTGGGTGCTGGTCAGACACATATGTCACTGTGCTGAAGTGTGGCTGTGGTGCCACGTTGCCTCCTCTAACACAGGTGATGCCAAGGCTATTCTGGCTTTGCAGCTCCTGCTCTGTATCTCCATCCCTGAGGAGATCACAACTTCCTTGCAGAACAACACCTGCAAGAGAAAATGCTTGTTGAATCTTAAAAATAACCAGTCACCAACAGGAGCAATGCAGGAGGAGCAAAGGCAGCCTGGTGGCTCACTTGCTCCCAGGCTGCACTCTGCTGTGCTGCTCCTCCTGGGTACAAAAGTTGTTGTTTAAAATAAACTCTGAGATAAAGCCAAATATCTTCTTCCTGAAAGCCACTTCTCACTCCACTGCCCCTCCTCTCTAATAAATGCTTAATGCTATAGCATTTGTTTGATTAAAGAACTACTCCTCAGAGGCCACTGCGAAAAAACAACTGTGAGTTTCTGTAGAAATGATGTGGCCCTATTCTAGGGCCCTTCCACAAACGACTACATGTTCATAGCTTGTTGAGTTCAGAAGACTTTATTATCAAGATATTATCAAGAAGAGATCAAGCTTTCTCCCTCCAGCCAGGTTAGCTGGAGGGGTTGTCTGTGTCCGACTGTGTCTGTGTCTCTTTGGCACAGTCTCACCAAAGTATGAACAACAAAGACAAAACTCTTTCACTGGTCAAGGATAGCACCTTACCAAAACATTTTTCATAATTTACATTCTTTGTCAAGGATTTCTCCTGGGAAGCTACAGAAGTTCCCTTTAGAAATGGAGTTAACTATTTACAGTTTGAGACAAGTTAAAAAGGAACTCGCCCTTCTCAAGCCTTTTGCTGTGATCTCTCAAAATCCACTGAGGAGGCAGCACCACAGGTTTCTCTACTATTCACACATGAAAATTTCAAGATATTCTTTACAACTTCCGTTGTTAAAGAGTGCAGGCAGCCCAGCTCACTGCCCATCTCACTGCCCCATGATAACTTCTCTGCCTTACTCATAGCAGTAGCCTTGCTCATTTTCTTCCCTTATGCAAATAATTAATGCCATGAAAATGCATTCCTCCTTTGATCTCTGTGCTGCAATTTCCAATGTCACTCCCTACAATTAGGAACTTAATTCCTTAATTAGGCTCCAATGTAGTCAATTTTGAAAAATGTGGGATCTCACTTAGGAATGAATAGATGAGAGAAATGACTCACTTTAGGCATGCTTGTGAATTCCCACTCCCTCCCCACATGCCTCAGTATGTGTGGTGTAAATGGAGAAATGGACCTAGAAGAAAATGGTCTTAGAAGAAGAAATGCAGAAAAAAGGAGATATTTATGTATAGGCTAAGAAAACAAAACAGTTCTGAAAAAAAGAAGAGAGAAGGCTTCAATTAACCAAAGTTAAAGTACACAGAACTACTTAGAGCTATTTTAATAGCATCTGATGCAGAGGTTAAGAAGCAAGCAGGTGAAAAAGTACAGACTGTAAGTGAGGAAAAACCTGTTCCGCAGAAAGACCTTTCCATAATCACATCAGACTGAGGAAAAGTAATGGGGAGGCTGAAATAAAGACAGGGAATGCTGTCCTCCTAGTGAAATGTGCTTTTGTCTTTTGTGCAGATTCATTATTTTTTATGGATATTTTAATGCATCTTCATTTGCTATTTCAAAAAGAATACTGCTGTTCATAATTTAGTTTTGCTTTTCTGTATATGGTCCTGATTTGGTTGAGCTGAATTTTCTTCAAATTTCTTTGTAGCAACTTCCATCGAATATACAGATTATTTTTATTTAAATGTTTGCTTCCTGATTATTTACTAAACATGACTCATAACTGCTTTTTTTTTTTTTTCAGTTTTGCACCTTGGTGACCATTTCAGCTGCAAAGAATGTTTGCCATGGATAATTTGCTTTCACAGTGGTGAAAATAGAAAGATTCATTTCTTGGCATACCCAGGAACCAGAAAAGACCAGGGGAATTACTTGGGGGAAGTCAAAAAAAGAAGAACTAGAGAATAAGGTTCAAACAGATGTGGCTTTGGCCAGTGAAAAATATAGTTGTAATATGCCAAGAGCCCTCATGGATAGTAGAACATTGAGGAACAAACCACATCAGTATGGGAAAAAACACCAAAGGCAACACATCACCAAAGAATTCCCATCACAACTGGCTGCTTTCAAAATGGCATTGCAAGCTGGGAAGTGCCAAGGAGGAAATCAGTTTAAAGGCTTTGCTTGCAATCTGTAGAGTTTAGTGCAGCATTCCATCAAGTCTTGTCCAAACAGTTGACTTGCCTAATGGCAAAATAAAATCCAGTTTTGCCTAATGGCTGGATAAGGTCTAGAATACAAACTGACTTGCTAGCATATAGCAAGAGGTAGCAGAAATTTTAGTGCCTTGGGAACAGACACACTTTTCCCTCTAGCTTTGCCTGTAGAATGACAGGGAATTAATTTGTCTGCTATGGAACCATGTCTGGGCTGTTTGCAATTCCTTACCCTGCCTGTTCATTGCTTGCTCACTGCCAGGAGGTAGAGAAGCAGCCCTGGCTGGGTGGGTGGCTGCAGCAGCAGGTGATTTGAACACAGCCCAAAGACAGCACATGTTTTGACATCCTCGTTGGTTCTTGCCCAAGAGAATCCATATCACTTAGTCTGGTCTTCATTCTATATGAAAATCCTTATCTATATACTTTATCATCAACACCTTATTTGTTTCTCAGTAGAAAATGCCTTCCACAAAAAAACCCAGGTTTCATTGAAAGCCACTACCATGGGCCTCTGCAGGTTCAAGTTCATTTTTCTAGAAAGCACATATGTAAACACAAAAATCCAGACCTGTAGTTCTTCTGGGTATTTTCTGCATCAACTTAACTGCAAGATGACACTGGATCTTTGAAAAAAGTACCAAAACAACAAAAAACCCACAAAAAATGCAGCCAGTTTGTGGTCTCAGGACAGGGTACAGAGCTCAGGTCTGTCAGCTGTTAAAACTGGAACATTTAATTGTCCTTCCCCGTGGGACCAGAGTAAATGCAGGCACAGCCAGAAACCCTGGAAGGGAAATGATATTTCAGGCTTTTTATTGCAAAAAACTAAAATAATAAATTGTGGGATATTAAAACCATGTAGCAGGCACTGTTACATTAGCAGGTTTAATAACTTTCCTCAGATATTACTTTGTTGTAATTCGTAAAATGACCATGACTACATTAGCAGTGTGGGTGACTACTGTGTTGGTGAGATATAGCTACTGCTGGGCACGTTTGCTGTCACCATGGGCTCACAGATAATAAACATAATTACCTCCATGGTATACCAGTCAGTGCTTCTGCTCACATAAATTATTTTGCAGCACTGTGACCCACCCCCATGTGGTGTGCTCTGCTGCTGTTGTATGTCATGATCCTATTTCAGCAGGGTATTAGCTGCACTGTATCAAAGATACGGAGCTGTTGAACACCGCTCCTAGATGATTTTGGCCATTCATTTAATTCCAGAGAAGGGAAGATTAATTTATTACCAGAGCTTCAAGATTGTCCTTGGGTTTTCATCTTGAGAGTGTTGAGTAATTTTTTTCCCTATACTCTTTCCAAAAGCATCCTTATAGAATCTGATTTACACTTCTAGATTTACACATATATCTGATTTGCACTTCCACCCCCTCTCCTGGGATAGTCTAGACAGCTTTACAAGATTGATAGACAGAAAAGTATCACAAAGGCTGCACTTTTCCGTCCAAAGCTGCTTAGATATTTAGCACCTTTCGGCAATAGCCCTGAATCTGGGGGAGTAAAAGCAGCACAAGCCCTTGGAGAACCAGCTCTGCATCAAACATCCTCAGCTGGAAACTGTCTTGCACACAATGCATAGTATCAACAAGCTGTTAGACCAATGTCAGGTTAGCTGATCTCTGGGAGCACGACTGCTTTTGCAGCATCCTTTCTTCCTGCTTTCTAGTATAACCTGCCTGCTTCAGACCCCTTGTCACCTAGGACTAACAGCAACACCATTTTCCAGGGCTGAGACACACTGATGCACCCTGTATTCAGTCTGCAGCAAAGTCTGGTTCTAGCAACATAATCCTTATTTCTGATAAGAGACATAACAGCACATATCCGACTTTCTATCTCTGTAGTATTAAATCTTCAGAGAGATTGCAGGGCTGCCTTGATCATTCTCTGTTAGTGACTTGTCTCTTTTCGATCTCCAGTTTGACAACTATCTATGTCCTGTCAGCATCACTGGGTGTCCCCCAGGTCTTGTCAGTGGCATGAAACACAGGGGGAGCTTATCTTCCTATCTCTGTTGGCTGCCTACCTGAAGAACTGCTACCAGGCTTCTTGCTGGGATTTGATCCAGAAGATTTGGATGTAACCCATGCTGTGCCTGACTGGGCACCACCTCTGTGGAGTGCATAGACCTGGCTAGAGGAGATATTGTACTTGCCCTTGGAGGACTTCTTAGAAGAGCCTTTTGCTTCAAACTGCCTGGTATTCATCACAGAACATTCTCACAGAGTGTGCTTCCCTAGCTAGCTACAGTTTGTGTTCTTCCTCTTATCTGTCATGGAGTTTTATACACTTGATTTTTGCTTTGAGAGTCTTTTAACATTATTATTAAGAGCACAAGGCTTCTCACCTGGCTGTAAAAAAGGAAATCTCCACTGGCATAAGCAGCCCATGCACGTTCAGTTCGGCCTGTGAAATGGCTGTCTGCATGTTTCTCAGAGTGGTCTGCCTTTATTGTTTAAATTGATAAACAAAATTCTAGTTCTTCAGAAATTTTGCAGGTGTGAAATTATGCATGAACTACAGAACAAAAGAAACCAGGCAAATAAAATTGAAGGGGGAAGAACTAGTACTTTACTATGCAAGGAAATAAATGGCATTTTACACTGTCATTAAAACAGTGAAATATTTGTTTGATTTTCTTTTCCATCAGTAATTTAGTAGGCTCTGTCTGACAAAAGACTCAAATACAAATCTCAGTCCTTATTTTGAATTTCTGGTTACCAAATATACCTACTGTGACAGGAGTTACAGGATTTAACTTGTAAGCCTGATAAAAAAATGAAACTGGAGCTTGCACTGTAGTCGAGCGCTAGCAGGGATTTGTCTGGATGCACACCCAGTGTGCTTAGTCACTTGTTCCCTGGGGACTCCAGGGACTCCCCAGCAGAGAAGAAGCACAGGACTGGTTTGGTTCAGTGCACTAATGTGTGACAAAGTGCTCAGCTGAACTACTGGCTTCACTGTGAAGCATTTGACCAGTTTTGACAGCTCCTCTCCAGGGGAGTTTGAACAGCCCTGCAGCCTTCCCTGGGCAGCACTGCTATGCACAGACCCATGGACAGGCCATGCTGCATCTCAAGGATGTCCTGAGGCCATTCCTGCAGCAGAATTGACCAAACTGTACACAAACAGGACACCTGTATGGTCAGTAGAAACTGCTTCTGCAGATGCAGGTATGGCCACATAGGAAAGCCCTTTGGAGATAGGAAAAGCTTTTCCACAGTTGAAGAAAATCAGTGTCAGAGGACCTTGCTTGTGTGGGTGTTGTTGTGTAGGACCATCGCCCACCTGGATATGAAAAAATTCCCCATGAGTACAGTTTGGAGGATGCTGCTACAATGAACTTCACAGAATCCCATCACTAACCAGGCAGCAACTGGTCATCTGCCTGACAGATTCAATTTCCCTTCTGATTATTATCCTATGCAGAGATCTCAATAAATCAGTCTATCTAAAAAACATTCTCTGTCAGTGTCTGCACCACTATGGCAGAAGCCTTATCTTCACATTCCGAAAACTAATGAATCCTTTATAAATAAATATAAAAATTACTGGCATCTCTCAGAAATACAGAAATAACATTAAAATAACTCATTTTAAAAGCCTTAGTGGATGCTTTACCTCCAAACAGGTTCTTAAGAGATGCTGAAGAGTGTTATAGGACAGACAGTTTCTTGGTAAGTCTAACTACTAATGATACTTCTTTATAATTTCTTTTCACATTAAATGGCACTTCTAAGTATCATTTCATAAAGTTGTGGTGAAATTCATATGCTCAGCTCTCAGGAAGCTGCTACTACTTTAAAATCTATCACCCTTCCAACTGAAGAAAGGGAGCTTGACCATAATGGATAAAATGAGTTTGTTTGAAAATAGTACCATAGATGTTAGCAGTTGGGCCACAGACACAAATTGGCTTGGTTTAGTCTGTATTAGCAATAAAGGTTGCCATACTGCACCAATATCCTAGAATCCCACCAGCTGGAACAATGCTAAGGGATTTAAAAATACACAATCATATAGGTTTTAATTTGGAATAAGAAGGAAATGAAAGAGAGAGAATTGGCAGAGAATCAATGTGACATTTTTCTTATATGATACACTTGCATAATTTTAATGTATGAACAACCTTATAGATATGAAGAAGCTTTACAGGCTTTTTCTGTGAAAAACAGCTCCCAATAGCCCACAGTTCTGTGCTGCCATTTCCTCTGCTGAGAGGGAGAACTGGAGATACATCTCTGTGTTAGTCCAGGTTATCCACAACTGTCGTGGAGTTTGTCAGGAATTTCAATGAACTTTAATGTCTTCAGGCAAAAAGACATGAAAAACTTTCTTAGGTTTTTCTTTAAGTTATGAATTTGCTGTCATCTTTCTTGTGTTTCTCCCACAGCTTCTTGTGGCTTGGTGAGAAATACAAGATTGGTTACCCAGTCAGTCTTTTATTTACAGAGTCACCGTTGCATTTCAGCTGCCTCAGAGGCCTTCTCAATCAAAAAGAAAATGCCAGTAGTATCATGTTAAGACAAAATACTATTTAGTCAAACAGCATACACTACTTCCCCCCAACTCCCTGACTTAACCTGGTGACCTCAAACACCGTGGCTGATCAGAGTCCTGTAAGTGTGATTTTTGCTACAGGGGTCAAATCTGTAGCCTGATAAAAAGCATCAGAGAAAGGTAGAGCCTTCCTGTGTTGGCTAGGTAAAAAATATGCGATTTTTCTCAAGTAGTCCAAGGCAAATGGTTGGATCCCAAACAGGTTGGATGAAGCTTTGAGAAAACTGGTCTGGTAGAAGGTGTCCCTGCTCATGGCAGCTTGAAACTAGATTATGTGTAAGGTCCCTTCCAAAACAAAGCATTCCGTAACTATGATTCTATGAAATCATCAATATGTAAGCAAACCTGAATCCCTGGTGCTGACTGTTAGCAATACTGTCATTTAAACCTTTTAGTAATGGACCCTGGTTTTTCTTCTTCTGACACATCTTGGTGAGCTATAGTGATATTTCAGGATATGAGGGAAAGTCTGCATTACTAGAATTTGGGATCTGGGTATTTGCCTTGCCCTTTTGTGGATGCACACAGGTATTCTGTGTATAGCTCCTTGCCCAGCCTGCTGTGCCCAGGTGTTTTGATACAGCACTCCACTTAGGGTCAAATCAACCTGTGCTTGATGCACCATCCAGGGAGAGCCTGTGTGTGTGCCACAGGTGCAGCAGCAGTGGGAATGTGAGAGGTGTGCCAGGAGCTACTGACAGTGCCCTTCGCCTACCCCCTTTAGCTGTTGGAGAGCAGCCAAATCCACCACTCTACTTCCCACAAAGCACCATGACGCAGCTTGTCTTGTCCTTTCTCTTGTTCCATGCCCTGTGCAGTGTGGTTATTACAAATCATTTCCACATACCAGCAGCAGGTACAGCCCTTTCAGCCTTTTCCACCTGCAGGTGATAGTGTAGATACAGCTTGATTGTACAGCCTGGTGTGGGAAGACAGATGGTTGTGCTTGTCCTCATCTGAGCAAGATATGTACAGATTTGGAAAAGCCACCCACAAAGGACATACTTATGGGCAGTCAATGACCAGATTAACCAGAAAAGCAAGAGCTGGAACTGCATCATAGGTTTCTGACAGCTGAAAAAACAGAAAGGGATAGATGAGTTTTCCTATCCCTGGTTTTTGGCTTGGCAGTCACCCTTGCTGCTGTGAAGTCTGTGTGGGTTTTAAAACATTGTGGCATGAAGGGTATTTGCTATCTAACATATTCCTCAACTTGACAGAGATATCTATTTTGAAAAATAAAATAAAGAAACCTCAGGGGCCAGCAGAGCAGGACCATGCCAGAATGAGCTGTAAATGCAGAAGTATGGGGTTTAGCTACAGTGATGGCTAACCATTTCACTACAAGTGGGGATTAACTTTTGTTAGTTCAGGGTTTTTCCTTTTTTCTATTTAGTGAATGTAGATAGAATTTGCTAATTTGGATGAACTGATGCTTCTCAAGGTTTAAGATTCCTTACCTGGGTCTGACAGATTCTGCTTTATGCAAAGTGGAGAGACCCCTCATTCGCAACAGGTCCTCAGTGAGTGGCAGATAACATACTAATACTAATGGAATCCATGTAGTTATTCCCTTTAGATAGAGACTCTCATCAGGTTTGCTGATGTCACCGAACTGGGGGGACCAGACCACTTGCATGAGGTCAGGGCTTCTATCCAGAGGGTCATGGACAGCCTAGAGGAACAGGCCAATGGGAATCTCACGAAATGCATCAAAGCCGAATGCCAGCCCTGCTCCAGAGAAGGAAGAGTCTGCTGCAGTAATGCAGAACATGAGCCTGTAACAAGACACAGAAACACTGAATGGTTGAGTTTGAAGGGACCTCTGGAGGTCATCTGGTCCAACCCCTATTGTCAGTGTTTGTTTTCCGACAGTCCCCGGCTTGGTTTTCTTGCTTCTTTGGTGTCCCATGTCCAAAAAGATGAAACAAGGCTTTTTTTCTGCTTTTTCCAAGGTTGTTTATTTTTCTCTTATCAAGAGCTTGGAGGCACAGCCAGCGCTGTGACCTCCAGGAACACAAGTGCAGAAAAGGCAGAAAGGAAGAAAGACAGTGGCAGCTACCAGCAGCTACATTTTATATCTAATATTGACCAATTAAAAAACTCTACGTACTTTGTTTTGTTTCTAACACCAGTAAATTCTCATCTTATTGATATGTCTTTTCTATACTAACTTTTTTCCACCAACCAACACACCATAGGAACTGGCGTCAGAGAAGAAAGGAAGAGAAGAGAAGAAGAGAGAAGAAGAAAGAAGAAGAAAGAAGAAGAAAGAAGAAGAGACTGACACCCTGTTTTAGTTTGAAAGACAGGTCTGCTAAGGAAGGCAGAAACTTCTCTTGGAATAGAAAAAGCAAACCCTTCCCTTTTGAATTATTATAATTTTGAAATCAAGGGCTTTCAGGCAGAGATATGGGAAATGGGAATAACAGTTCTTTACTAATGATTATATAAACACATATATAAAGCAAGGCAAACAAACAGCAGTAACCTTGGTGGTGATACCAAACAGAGTAGAGTTCGGTGCAGCCTCGCTGGGCTGTCAGGCAGCGATGTTTTCTCGCGGCTGCAGGGGGCGCTTCGGAGCGAGCTTGGCTTTTAGGAAATGGCGGCGGCAGAGAGTAAACTCACAACCCCCCTGGGGCAGCGGGGAAGGACTTTCGGGGACAGGAGGCTGGAGCAGGAGAGATGGATTTAAATCTCGGGCTGTAGACGAGATGTATTTAACTTCGGAGCTGCAGCGGGGTTTCAGGAGGTTTTAGCAGGCAGGGCGCCGGGGCTACAGTGTAGCAGAGATCTCGCAGCAGTGGCAGAAAAAAACTAAAACTGAAGCAGGAGTGATGGCTGTGCCAGAAATGGCTGAAGCAGTAAAAAACGGCAGGGGCAACAGAGGACTGGCAGAAATAGCAGAGGAGTGACAGGGCAGAGCAGCTTCTCTCTCTCTTCTAGATGCTAGCGAAACTGCAGCCAGGCTGTATCTCGCCT
>VZTN01007746.1:0-36645 GCA_013400515.1 Erpornis zantholeuca
GGTCTTTTCCAACATTAAAAATTTTATGATTCTATGATATTCTGGTTTGAGATGATTTTGTTCGTTTTCTCCTTTTGGCTTGGTGGTTAGGAAAAAAAATGCCCATTTACATTTGTTTATTTCCTTTTCTTGTGTCCTCACTTAGAGAAATTAATCAGTACAACTTCCTCCTTACCCTCTTCTCTTCTGTATAGCTTGTACACCTCATGCTGTCCTTCCAGTGTTAAGTTTGGCTTTAGTACATTTCAAGGTTTGCATTACTGCATTGCAATATACATTCCTTAGTATCCTCAGAACTACTTGACTGACCCACAAGTTCCTTGTACACTAGGTAAATTCAGATGTTTCTATTTTTAATGTTTAAAATAACTCCATCTTTCAGCTGTTTTAGGAGAACCCACCAGACTATTTGTGTTAAGCAAAACCTTGTCCTTCTTATCAGGTTTAGACGTTCACTGGAGGAGCAAACTCATCCATCACGAACCATTTACACCTGTACTTGTCACCAGCTCATGGTCATTCACACTGCTTTGGTAACACATGTACACAATATCAAAATGAGATCATCTCTTACATCTTGTTTCAATACATGTGAAGTCCCTACCTGTGAAAAAAATAAGAATCACAATTATTAGCTAGAGTTGTAATTTTGCAAAACTGAACAGAGGAATTAGCACTAGCCTGAAAATCAGACCCAAATCTTCTCTTCAAATCATCGCTGAAAGGAATATTTTGCTGAAATCCCCAAAGTCAAAGCTCAGCTACACAAATAAATACTGTAGCAGATCCTGACAGGAAGACGTTCAGCCCAATCTTTTCCAGATGGCAGTGATGGATGGCTGTGTGCTTCTATTTATTTGGTTTCCCAGGCAATGGTGTCCTGCTTTCACTGGCCATCACTTGAAGTGCTTTGGCTTACAGACCGGCACAACAGGGGTGTGCACTGCCAGACAGGTATTCTGGTGGGCTTACTCATTGCTTGGGTGTCATGGATGCAAAAAAGAAGCTAAATATTACCACTTTGCTGGGATTATCTTTTCTAGAAACTGCATGTTTGAAATTGGGACAAACTCATAGCACAGGACTCAAGAAGCCCCCAGGTAAAGCAGAGCACAGTCATATGTCACTTGCTGATTGCTGAGATATGCCAGTTCTGAAATTAATACAGTGACCTAAAGAGGGGAGAGAGGCAGAGGAAAGACATCCAAATCCCAAACCACCTTGACTGGAAACTGAAAATGTGGCTGTCACTATTGTTCTGCTCTGTAAAACACATGGTACTGTACGTAGGGCTATAAAACAAACCTCCATAGATCAGGGACTTATGTTATAGAATAATGTGTGGGGGAAAGTGGAGGTGGGATACAAAGGCTTCTGAACCCAGGCCATTCATTTTGCTTGGACATGCTCGAATAGTGAACCAAAGTTATTAGCAACAAACACATGTTTAGTGGCCCAGGTAAAATGATCCATTACTTCCAGATGATGTTCATTTCGCAGGCATCCATACCAGGGAATAAAAAGAGAAGTGCCTGCTGCAGGGGTATGCATTGCCTGGTGCTAGCACATTGTAAGCAATTGGGGGAAGAGTCTGTATTTTCATGTGCTCATTTAACACCAAACATGGCAGGGTCATATTAGTGACTGGGGCCTTTGACACTCCCCCTAACATAGCAATGGATAAATGCAAATTCTTGCTATGGGAACTTCCTAGGAAAGTTCTCACTTCAGGTGCCAGTTGAAATATGGAGACACCTGGCACTGAATGCCTGATGGGAACAAACACAAAGAAATGCCTGCCCTTCCCATGGTCTCAACTTGCAAACCCACTTATGCAGACATTGTTAGGAAAGCAAATCCTCTTTCCAAAGGAAAGCATGCAGACTAACTTCAGTCACTGGACAGATTTGGGGAAGGTTTCTTTAAATAAAGAGCTTTATCTGGAATCCAAAGACAGCAGGAAGTGAATGAAATTGGTTGAGGCTGTGGGGATGTGGTCACACTTCTCCGTGTAGATGAACAGATGGGCAGCAGAATTTGGTATGTGCTGGTTTGGACATCTGGGACTCAGGGAAACTATAGAAATGGGATGATAAGAGTATGAGAAAATGAAGGCAGACCAGGGATTTCAGCAGAGGCTGAGTTGTAACACCAGTCTGCATGGGCAAGGGTCTTGCAAAAAGCAGTCAGTGCCTACTAGATTAGGGAGTTACCTACTGGGTTGAACCTTGCTAGTCAACAAACAGAGAAATGAAATTATGAAAACACTGCTAGCCATTGTAATGACAAATAATCTCAAATCAGAAATAATCTATTGTGCTTGGGTTTAGCCTACATTAATTAGGCTCTCCTGTGGATGCACACTGTGGTTCAACCCTTAGGTACACAGTCATATATGTTTGTACATATGACACATTTTAGTTAAAGCCTTCCTAAAAAATTAGAAACACAAAAATATGTCACAGTAATGGCAATGTATGGCACACAATTGAATTTTTTCAACTAACACAGATCTAAGTTCTTTTATCAAGTAGAGAAAAATATTAGATTGTCTACCTCTTTAATCCTACATACAAAGATTAAGCGCTGTCACAGTAGTGTTCATAGATAAGTGAATAATAATAAAAAAAAAATTTAATGATTCTTAGTTTTCCCTTCAGAGCTGCTGGAAAGGAATGATGGTCCTTCTTTTTCCTTCCAGTGTGGTCCTTTTCACTCATCCTACTACATGTCTCTGTCCTGTTTCTTTCTCACCTTGGTCCTGCTCTCCTAATCCAGCTGCCTGTCTCCGAAAAATTACCTTGGTCCCCAAAATTTAGCCTCAGCCTTTCCACCAGCTTGTTCTGATTCCCTCTCCCACCCTCCCACTGCCACGTGCCAAATCCCAGCCTCCTGCCCAGGTACACAGAGTCCCTGTCAGAGCTCCAGCCTGCCAGCACTGTCCAAGGAGATGCCATAAAGCTAAGGAAAGCGAGGATTTCTAAATGGGTTGTGGCAGTAATTTATTTTATACATACTCCTGGCAATAAATTCATTGCTTGCACACAATATGCTGCTGAGTTCCAGATCATTATTTTTCTAGCCACTCAGCACCAACACAACAGCTGCAGTTGGCCCAAAGAAGCTGAGGAGTGAGGTGAAGACACAAGCAGCAGCAGCAGCAAGATCCCAGTTATTTGCTAAACGTGACATTTTCATACAATAACACAACTGAAATAAGCATAGGCAAGCTTCTTTGTTTATGATGAGAATTTGAAAAATTATCCCAGTGAATTTAATCCACCCTTCCTGTAGATTAGGAATACAAACTATCTCAGCTTTCAGGCTTGTGCTCACCACAAAGGAGAATAAGCAATCCCACAGGCCAAAGAAGCAGGTGAAAAGGTAGACGTAGATTTTATGGATAAAGGAGAAAAATACGAGGTTATTTTCACTTCCACTGCAATACAAGGCACAGAAATCCTACATAAATCCTGAAAACTTCTCTGAGCTGAAGGACACCTCACAGGCAAACTTCCAACCATAATGTAAATTTACTTACAATTCACTTACACTTCAAGGAAAGAGGAATACACTGCATTTACTGGTTGTTTTTTTTTTTTTCCAGCAACCCTTTGGCCTCACCATGTGTCCAAAATTGATTTTCAGATTGATTTTCTCTATCTCCCAATGCGTAAACTTGCAGACTCTTGGCAATTTCTGCCTTTGCCCAAGGTATTCAATTAAAATCTTTTGTCTGTATAGTTACCTACAGGCCATAGTTGAGTTGCTTTCTCATTGTGAAGACTCCCTTTGCGGTCATATCTGAAGTAGTTTCTAAACCCTCATTATTTTTTCATCACCTTTTTGAAGTGTGGACAGCAGAACCAGGCACATTTCTTGTGCAAGATACATATGAGCAGTGCTGTTTGCAGAGGATATGTGATCCCTTTATTCAGCATTGCCTGTTTATACACCCAGAGATTCCCCAGCCATCACTCACTGGGCTCACTCAGCCATAGCCCTGCACCAAAAGGTCAGATTCAGTCATCTGCCACAAGCTGGACTTTCAGAGTTACTGCTTCCCAGATGATAGGCTTCATCACACCAGCAATCCCTCCTTCCTTTGTCCTGCTAGTGTGTAGCATTCCATCCACTTCAAAAAGGTGGCAATAAATTACTTTTTTCCATCAGTGTGGGAGCACTCCGTGTCAGCCTCACACAGAATTTCACAGTAAGACAACTCACCCTGCAGCACAGCACTAACTGTGGGATGGAACAGAACCAACCAGCTCCTTTTCAAACCATGTATCTGAGTTGCATTTCCTGCTATAAGGAATATCCTTTGTGGGACAGCTCAACAAGAATTCTTCAGGATGCACCATCTACATACTGAGAAGGAGGGAAATAGGACATGAAACTAAAAGGAAGAAACCTCACTATGAGGAGCCTAGGGGGGGATCCCAGTATGAGTTATTTCTAGATACAGAGTCCCACTTGAGAGCTCAGCTACATGCAGAGAAAACCAAATTGACCACATACCACTCAGCCATGCCATTCATTTACTATGGGTTATGTTTGCCATGGAAATTGTATTTATTCACCTGACTTTTGGCCAACTAGAGATACAACACTTTTCACCACCTAAGGATTTCCACTTGTACTTACATTCCAGCTGGGGACCGAGGAATTTCACTCAAAGAACTCACCACAGACGACATGCTCTATCAAAACAAGAGTAAAAGCATAAAGAGACTGCCCTCCAAATACCCTATTTAACCCTAGGGTAAGGTGATGCATTTAATCTGAAGTCAATGTACTACTAGCTGATTAAGCTGGTTAAGGCCAGCATTCGGTTTGACTGTCCATGCTCAGCATATCTGAACAGACATTTAGACACTGGCTGAAAATATATTGGAGTTCTGTGACTGATGTTTTATTATTTCTGCCAATACTGTAAAAAACCAACTTTATTTCATTCAACCAGAGACATTTTAAGGGGAAAATACACAGAAAAGCCAAATCCCTAGAGACTGAAATCACAAGTTCCAAGAATGGAGAATGAAGATCTATTTCAGAATTTATTGGACCAGATAGGAGGGGCTCGAGTTTGCACAAATTTTGTGCAAAGGGATATAAACTTGGGGAACTCTCTGCTGCTGACACTCTCAGCAGGGGCTGAAGACTCTTTCTGGCTGAAGTCCACACTGATTTACAGTGCTCAGCATCCTATCAAGACAGAAACATGTTATTCTTATTATCTTGCATTCTTTTCTTCCACTCAGTTATGGAGTATTGATTCCAACATCATGTAGTCCGGTGCTAGGAAAGATGGCAATCATGAAGAGTTGCAATTATATTGATTTTATAGTAGGGATCTTTGCTGAAGACACATTTTCCCAACCAGAATTATGGATTTCAGTTTTACCTATGTAAAGACCAAAAACTTGAGATTAGCTTTCTCCATTCTGATTTCTCCAATTACAGGATTCCACTTCAAACAATCAATCAAAATGCCAAATTGCAAGTCAACATTACTCCTATTGAGCCCAAGTGACTGGTTCTGCACATTTAGCAGATACTGCACTTGTCCAGTGCAGGTGAAAACAAGATTTTAGTTCCTGCTCCAATTAATAATCACAAGAAGTGGCATTTGCCACATGAACTGCTGTATTTCTAGAAAATACCCAACAGATCTTTGGACTAAGTTCTCACTAGGAATACGTGAGATAAGGACTGCAAGTGTGGATCAGGCAGTGTGGGGACTCGAGGCAACTTCCCACAATGCAGCTAAATCACTTGGCCTACAGGTCTTTTGGAGAAGTTGAAGATAAAATTATCTCCTTTGAAGAAGAAGTCTCTTTTGGAGACCTGTTCTCAGCTGAGCGTTTCTGTTAATATAATACTGCCCCAAACTGAAAGCATAGCATCTGTTTTCCATTAAGAGATCATGTCCTTGACTCCCTTTCACACAAAATGAGACTAATAGACTAAGAAAAAACTCGATGAACACACATTAGCCATGTTCCCTGGAAATGCATTGAATCTTGCAGGTAAAGCTCCTCTGTGAGCTCCTGCAAGCTCTAGAGCTCACATTAGCTGTACACTGTAATCAATTTAGATAGAAAATGTTTTTTCACACAGGGTAGTTCAAGCAGAATTCAGGCGCATAGAAAGGATACTTACAGAGCCTTTAGTACTGAGGAAAATTTCATCTCAATAATGGGCCATATTTCTAACTATTTCTACAGTATTTTTAGTTTAAAGCTGTCAGCGCCCTGACTGCACTAACTGCCTTTAGTTTCTCTGACCAGCCTTATGCCTGGAACTCTCCTGTACACCCTGTCCATGGGCCCAGGAGCTTCCTATGAGTTCAGCCCTGAGATAACTACAGCCATTGCTTGAGCTTTTTTGTAGGGCTACTGGTCTGCAGAGAAGCCACAGCCTTGCCTGTGCCTGATCTTGAACCCCATGTTTTGGACATTGTTCATGGATCTGTCCTGTCACTACAGACCTTCCCCACAATCACTGGACTCCGTCCCCTGGATTGACTTCCTGTCTTGACCTGGCACTTGCTTCACCATCACAAGATTGCCTGATGATCTGGACTGTTGATTGCAGCTCACCCTGGCCTGCTCTGCTTACATCATTTAGGTATAGTGGAAGTAACCCTGGCCTGGTGAATCTCTTGCTCTGCTGGGCATGTTACTGTTGTTGGCTTCCAGGTTCCCAACCCTTAGGGAGAAGCTGGCCCTCTGTGGTGGCTTAACTCCAACCAGGAGCCAAGCCCCACACAGCTGCTTGCTCACTCCCCCACCAGCAGGACTGGGGAGAGAATCAGAAGGGTAAAAGTGAGACAACTCATGAGTTGAGATAAAGACAGTTAAATACGGAAAGCAAAAGCTGCACACACAAACAGAGCAGAACAAGGAATTGATTCACTGCTTCCCATGGGCAGGCAGGCATTCAGCCATCTCCAGGACAGCAGGACCCCATCACACAATAGTGACTTGGGAAAACAAATGTCATCACTCCAAACGTCCCTGCTTTCTCTTTCTTCCCTCTACTTTACATACTGAGAATGATATCATGTGGTCTGGAATATCCCTTTGGTCAGTTTGGGTCACCTGTCCTAGCTGTGTTTCTTCAATTAGCCGTGCACCCCCAACTTCCTTGCCAGGGTGGCAGTATGGAAAGCAGAAAAGGCCTTGGCTCTGTGCAAGCCCTGCTCAGCAATAACAAAAACATCTCTATATTATCGACCCTGTGTTCAGCACAAAACCAAAACACAGCCCCATACCAGCCACTGTGAAGGAAATTAACTCTACCCCAGCCAAAACCAGCACACCCTCACTTCCCCCTGACAATATTTATCTAATAAGAACATAACTCTTCAAGAACACTTTCCAATTTTTAGGCAAATTAATCAAACTGTGACTACACAGACTATTGAAAGGCCCTTCATTGTAAAGGCATACATTTACTACATGTCCCACTCTGACCTTCATCTCCCAGTCAGGGTCTTGCAGTCTAGGAAAAATGCCAGTGTAGCTCTTTGTCACGACACTCTTTCTTTGTGGTGATAAACACTGTAATACTTAAATATTATGTATGTTGGACCTTCTAGCAGGTCAAAAGGAGGGCCATGAAGGTAGTAAAAAAGTTAGAACATCTTTTCTATGGAAAAAGGCTGAGAGAGTTGGGGTTGTTTAGCCTCAAGAAGAGAAGGATGTGGGTGACCTTGTGGCACCCCCGAGTACCTAAAGGGAGTTTATAAGAAAGATAGGGCTGGACTTTTTAGCAGGGCCTGTGGATTAGGACACGGGGCAACAGTTTTAAACTGAGAGTCGATTTAGACTAGCTATAAGGCAGAAAATATTTACAATGAAGGGGGTGAAATATTGGAACTGGTTGCCCAGAGTGGTGGTGGGTGCCCCATCCCTGGAAACAAACAAGTCAGACAGGGCTCTGAGCAACCTGATCTAGTGGGAGGTGTCCCTGCTCTTTGCAGGGAGGTTGGAGTTAGATGACCTTTAGACCCAAACTATTCTGTGATTCTAAGACCAGCATCAAACAGATTCACAGAACACTGGAGCAGGCACAATATGGTATGTACATGAATATATCCATATACATATGAATGCTAACTAGGCCCAGCCAAAATCACACAGTCCTGCTGAGGAAATGTTTACATCCAAGAGCAAATGCAGTTCTGGCACACTGTGAAGAGCACTGCTGCCATATAGCTGCAAACAACAACAAATGCAAACGAGACGATACACAGCTATAAATCACAGTTCATGTGGCAAAGCAATACCAAGAGCTTCTTACAGCTCAGTCATATCTACGCTGCTACTGGCTAAGCACTGTGTCTGAAACGTCCAAGGATCTGGGATTTCAGGAAATACAAAATTACATTGACAAATGACTCTGCCCGCTAACACTTGGGCCACATGACAATAATGCTATAATAACAAACAACTCCCAATTAAGTATTGTAATACGAAATGGAAATTCCTATACTTCCCTAAAAAAGTTAGTTACAGCACAAACGAGGCTGTGTTTTAATCTGCTCACATCAGTGGAAATACAGAGTAATACCAATGACTTCAACAGAGCTCCAAATGATTGACATGCCAGCACAGGTGACATCAGAAACTGATTAATTGTCCTTTCCATCTTTTTGACTGTTAAGTCTCTGTTCAGCACACAGAATTATCAAACTGTGGCAGAAAAGCCTATGGGGTCCTTTTGCTGCTCAGAGAGCAAATTAAAATGCTTCCTGAGAAAGCAAGGCTTATGAGGACATGTGGGCTGTCAAAGGGGAAGATGGAAGACTGGGATGTTCATTTGCTTAGAATTTCCTTTCTATTCTCTCTCTTCCCACAATGTTGCTTGAACAGGTGAGTAAGTTTCAACTATATCTGAAACAAGTGACAATATTTCACAGATATTGACTTCAGATAGCTAGCATGACAGTCACTACCTCTAGAAGTAGCAGGGCTTAGCTACTGACTTAGCAGGGCTTCCCTGCTGACGTGGAGATGGCAAGGTAAGATTAGCTCTTCACTGACCCCAGACAATCCATTCAGGAAGACACTCTTGAAGGCAATTAGAGAAAGAGGTTCCATTCTTTGATGTCATTACTAGGCATCGAAGTTGTGGTGGATGCCACATGAGTACCACAAGTTGCCATCCATGTTCCCTTAAATTCCATAATTAAAGGAGTTATTTGTCTTCTATTTCGCTTAGTGATATTCAGACTAAATTCTTCTGTAATCACTGATCCATGATGGGTTTAAGCCACTTCAGACAACAGGTCTGCAAACTAGAACTGTGCAAATAACAGTCTTTACTTAGGGAATGCATTTCCAGAGCTAGTACTAACTAGACTGTAAACTCTTAGACCTCCTGAAATGCAGCACAATGGTCTCCAGGAATACTATGGAGAAGACTTCTTCAAAGATGGACAATTTCCTGGCTTTCTTGATAGCTGAGTGGATTGTAGTAATACTTTTCATGTTAATGAGAGAGAAGGAAAAAAACAGTGGAAACATGATTAACAGATTGTTGGAGAATGGTTTGAACAGCCCATTCATCTCAGACTTCACCTTCTGAGATGCAGCTTCACGTGTTCCTCTTGTCTTAATCTAGGGCCAGGTATCCTTTGCCTAGGTTGTCTACAGGTTCTACCTGCCCTGGAGGGTCTTCTAGGAAAGTCCATGAATTGAATGTACTGGGTTCTCAATGTTGTTGAAGAGCCCAAAGGACAAATTGAATCAACTGATCAGACAGAAAATACTAAGTACATCCATACTCCAGGCAAATGCATACTTGAATTTATTTCAAAGTGCAATAAACAAGTAAGATTTTCCTTGGCTTTAACAACTGAGTGAGCCCAGAGCCAGGTATTTCTGAGGTCACTTCCATAAAGAGAGTGGACAAATGCTGTAATTAAGCTTTGAGACTCAAAGATGTCCCTAAAATGTGGAGTATGTAGAAGCTCACTCACAAAGTTGAGAGACAGGAACTAGGAACTTGCAACAACAACAAGCAGCTTGTGAAGGGGAAAACACTGTGAGACTTGGATGAGGAGTATGATGCTGGACCCTCCATGAAGCTGAGAGCTCTGAAACATACATGGAGCTTGAATATTTTTTTCTGCCAGTTAGTGGCAGGTTTTATTTATTTATGGCTTTTTATGTGTTAGAGACTTTGGACTCCACTTGAGAATACTGTGTCCTGACCATCAGCTGTGGTTACCTCACTCTCAGAAGGACTCTTGTCTAGTGGCAAGAAATCTGAGTGCTGTTAGCTGATGATATGAAGGTGAGGGACTGAGTTACTGATTCTGCAAACTTCACCTTCCAAATCCAGCCATAAACATTGACAGATGGAGACACTTACCTGACAGATGACTGTGGGTACTTTATACTAATCCCAACAATTAATTTGGATTCTGGATCACTTGGCTTTGTGAGTTATGTTAATAAAATGTTAATATTATGCCAGAAACTAATTGACTTATCCCTTCTTTAGACAAAATACAAATAATGTTAAGATCTTGTGGAATGAGTTTGCTGGTTTGATGGCAAGTAGAAAAGCCATACAATGGCGGCTGAAGAAATCCCATATCTGAATAAACTTACCAGTACAAAATTCATTAATAGAAGATAGGCTTGGGATGGGGGCTGGAAATAAAACAAACCTCTCATAGTTTTGAGAATAGTTAAATCTGCACAGCTTTATTTCTAGGTCAAATCCATAAAGTAAATGAAAGAAAGATAGGCAGCCACTCATACTCTACATGTGCTTGACTTGAGCAGCTACATTTTATGCCTTATAGTCTTAGGGCAAATTCCTAAGCATTCCTCTTTAGCACAAAAGAAAACCAGACAGATTTCTCATTTCTCATCCAGGAACACTCAGAATCCATTTCACTTATTTGTTTAAAGCTTGACCCTTCTGCCCCACTGCCAGAGTATGGGGATAATATCGCAAGTGCTTTCTTGAATGAAATGTGAGCAGAAAGACCGGTCTTGGACGAGCTAAGTGAGCTGATGCCTGGGTTAAAGCTCTCTAGAAACTGATCAGAACAATCCTCTGCCTTGTTTCTGAGTATAAAATAATGCAACAAACCACCTTGGAGATAATGATTGCTCCAGAGAAATAAGAATTTGATTAAACAAGGTCCAGATTTTTAGATACCTGCAACTAAAAAATGGAGTTATTAGAATCTATGCTTTGGGGAATCTTCAAGAAGAAAAAGGAATCCAGAAGAACTGTGTATGACTACTTACATGATAATTTGGAGTCAGATACTGTTCTGGAGAAGATAATCTTTCCAAGGCAGAAATTCCTCCACAGATTTCCTTTGTCCTGACAGGCTCTGTCTGACTGTTCTTTGTCCAGAGGCTGATGTTTTCCAGGCACTGAAAATAGGCAGATGATGCCATTTGCATATGAGGTAAAAAGAAGTGGAGCTAAGACTTGCTCATCCTGCTTCTAGCTCCATCTCTACTCTTTTGGTCTTGTTCAGTGACATCAAGCGTGGTGTTAGCAGAGAAAGAGTGAAAACTAGGGGGATGCAGGAAGAGCCACAGACCTTTACAGCTTCAGGGCACCAGGGCAGAGGACTCTTGACCTCTCAAGGGTCACTTCAATATTAACCTCTTTTACCTTGCTCTTGTCAATAGTACAGCACTTGCTTTATAGGTACTTCACGAACTTTCATTGTTGTCCCATGCAAAATGCATTACTATGAAAGTGATGCCTTGGGTTTTAACTTTTATATTTTTCAAATCCTTTACTGCTAGTGTAACTCTGAATTCAGTTTCCTGTAGCTTGTTAAGTGCTGTTCTCTTGTGCTAAGATAGACATTAAAAAGCCTCTCTAGCTTGCTCTCCAAGGACACCCAGACNATTTAAGGCATCAAAAGAATGGGCCATGTCTGGGCCTCTTGGCTGCAAACCCATGCCTTGCTTGTGTGGACTTCGTTTCCGGTCAGGAGTATCTGGGACCTGGGACTGATTTTGTTTCCTGTCTTGTGAGACACACAGAACACTGAGACTGCTTAACACATAATAAAATAAATAATAACCCTAAACGAATGGGATGCCCTGGACTATGAAATTAATAAAAGCATTATCAAAGGTGTCCTGACAATGTTTTATGGGTTTCAAGCAGCAGCTTGATTGCCCACGATCAAGGTCTGCTCTTTAAGTCTTGGTATCTCTCACCCCAACACTTTGAAGTGCATCTGTGCTGAAGAAGACTTGCTGTGTTTGTTTGCTGCTAGTGCGTGTGGTCACAACAGCAGCATCCCCTCTCCGAGGACAAGAGCCCTTTGTCTTGCACACATTCTGCCACAGTAAGCACAGAGGTGAGACCGCACCTTTTATCCCAATTTCACACGTTGGCTTCACAGCATTAATAAATTGGTTTCATTTGCCACACATTTGGCAGGAGAATTTTCTAATAACATTTTTATCCCCTTTGAGAACATGAATCACTCGCATGCTGAGTATAAAATTACTTCCCTCCCTCTCCTTATTAAAGGCACCGCACGTTAGCAGGGGTCAGGCACTCAGCCTTGCCAGTGGCAAAGTCACAACCAAGGGCAGGGCTGGGAGGCACGGCTGTAAAGCTCACTGCTTTTCTTTCTTACGGGTGGAGGATAACCTATTTAGCACCCAGAATATATGGTTTTCTCCAGCTGTCAATCCTACCTGGTTGGGATACAGATTGAGAAAATGTGTGAGATGCACCGCGCTGCCCACGCGGCTGCTGCAAACAAGAGCTACATAAAACGTGTGCAGCAGATGTTCACTCCTCCTGCCCTTGTGGAGGACACCAGAAGCTCCCTCCAGGGGCCTCCCCACACCTTGGAAAATGGTCCCTTCCCAGCCACAGACACCCTTGGGAGCCACAGGGGTTTCACCTGAAAGCATGGGAAGGATCGGCAACAAACTAAAAATGGTAGTATTCACACATTATATATGCATCTGTCTTTGATTTCTGGTTTGAAAAGGGAAAACTACTCAATTTTTCTGATTTCAAAAAAATTTGGTTTTGTTGTTTTGACGATTTAAGACAGCAAGCTAATTAAATATTTGATTTGAGGAGCACTGCATTCTGAGTGTCATTTTGTTCCAACTGCACAACCCAGCCCCTTGTAAATACAGACCTGTCCTCAGATTACCTTTTCTCCCAAGTCCTTTGCGAAGATTCCCTGTAATGGATTAGGATAGAGGAAAGACAAGTAAGAGATGCCAAGAACTAGAATGGACAGGGAGCCACGAACTAATCCATGCTGCTGTGAGGGATCACCAGCACATCACAAGCATGCACACAACCTGTCTGAATCCCAGGCATGGATTTCTGTGGTGTCACAGAGACTGAGAGATATGCAGAGGAATCCTGCTCACATCTCTCTGGTTTTCTTCTCGAGATCTTGCAGGTTACATGCTGTATCACCTAATGCAGTCAAGATCTAAATTCTCAGCAGCATTTCCAAGATCACAAGGAGGTTTTCTGGCAATGGAATAGTCCTGCAAGGAACTTAGATGTCCTCAGGTTTGGCAGCAGTTTTGCTGGTGTTCCGGCATGTCCCTGAGCAATCTACATGTTGGTCCTTGATGCTAGTGGGTTTTTTTTCTTTTCAATGAGGCCTTTGTATGTTATTTCTGAGTTGTTCATAGGTACATACACACAGGACAAGGTATAGCTTGAAGCTGTTACTTCAGAGATGATGTCTTGCATCCCCCATATTACATGAGTACAACACCGTGACACAAAATGTCAGCGTATTCTGTCCGAATATGCTACATCGTACATAGAATTTGTCCAGTTCCTTTACTGATTTTGGATCAGTTATGGGGGAGTGAGATTTCATATCCAGCACAGCACACAAACTGCTCCTCTATCATCCTATCCATATTCAAATATAGAAATTAAAGGTCAAACACAGTGAAGGCCATGGATAGGCAGTTGCCTGGTGAGCACCAGGTTTCCTGGGCTTTTCCCGTTTGACCCTTTGAGGCAGGTTGTACTTCTAGCTTCTGAGTAATCAGCAAGAAGAGCAGAGTGCCAAGATCACAACAAAAACACAATCATGTGAGGCATCTACCCTCTTCTTCTGCCGGCATGAAAATAGCAGCCAGCAGGAGAGCCTGCACCACAGCTGTCTGGGTTAGGTTTGATTGGTCAGATAAATCACATTGTATTGTTTCCATTCTTTTGGCTCAGGAAATGTGTAAGCACTTCAAAACTGAATGCTTATGCATGAGAACTTTAAACTAGTTTACTTAAATGCACACATATGTACCTTTGACATTGACTTTTTACAGATTTTCTTGTCAATAAAAGTAAATTGCTTGACTGTTCACAGAAAGTTAACATAAACAGAGTCAGAGTGAATTCCTATTTTAAAATTGTGTTTTAACAAGTGACTGCCTTCAGTGACAACTTTGTCAAAAGAAATGATAAAGCCTTTACTGCTGACTCCATGCCACCACGTCACTGAAGTAATTTCTCTGACCAAGAGACCCAGACTTTAAGGAATAGCAGAGCGCACGCTGAGTACCTATTACAGAGTGGGAAACTCGCTGATTTATGGCCAGTTGTGGGTAATGGAATTGTCTCAGCTCATCAGAGGACACAGACACTGTCCAGTTACCTCCCAACTGTGCAAATGCTTTTGTTTCAGGGCTGACAACTCTATACCTTTTCACCACTCCTCAGGTCCTTCTTCAGGGTGATGGAGAAAGCCTTTCAGCGTACAGTAAAAAATCATACCTCGCAATCTTTCCCAACTCTCACACATCCTCGGGAAGCAATCACAGCTGCTCCACAGAAGGGGTCCCAGCACCTCCTGCCTACCCACCCCCTCCACACCATGAAGACATTAAAGGAACAGGGAAAGAGAATCAAAACCCTGAATGTTTAGGAGAGTGTCTGGAAAAAAAGGAGTGAAAGATCGGGGAGCACAGCTGGTGGTGGATTTTTTAGGACAATTATTGATAAGGGGTATAAGAGTACTGATTGATTAACTTGAGAAAGAACGTTTGGTGTGTTTCTAGTTTCTCTCTCTTTGCTATGAGTCCCAGTTACATGAAGTCCACATGGGAACTCCTCCTCCAGCAGACTGAGCCCGAGGGCACCATCAGCTCCCCTTCTGCCCAATCCTCCCACTCCAGCTCAGTGTCACTCTTTGTACTGCTAGCATCAAACACTGCTTGATCCATCCCACATGGATTAGCAGTGACAGGCAGCTTTGCTGGATGCATCAGTACTGCTAGAGCACTGGCTGCTAAAGGGACAGAGGAAGGTGGGGGCTAATTCACTTTGTGACATTTAAGACCAATTATTTTTGCCTGGACACTCTTGGAGACCTGACTGATGGATGAAGTCAGGTTTGTGTAGCTTTTGTAAGGTTACCTCAGTCTTGATCTATCCTAGATCAACATGGTTCCTTCAGTCTCTGCTTCCCTTCATGTGTGAAGCAGCTGCCCTTGTTTTCCAAGGATGTGGGGTGGAACTGACACAATTAAAGGTCACCCTCCATCTGGGAAGAGAAAGTTCTGGTCTACAGTGAAGCACGGGGGCTGGTTTCCATTTTGTTAGAGTTATGTAATCTCTAAATAAAAAATATTTCTGGTGTTCACTACAAGATCTTGTTGCTTAATGCTCTCTAGAAATGGGTGCCAGATTCCTGTATGAACATAGCATGTTTTAAAACCTACACAGATTGGAAGTTCTTTAAATTGTAAATTCAAAGCATTTAATAGAAGAGAATCAGTTTTTCCAACTGAAAAACAGGAGTGCCTGACTTTCAGAGGTGCAGGATTCCAGCTGAGGCCAAAGACAACTGTTTTTGGTTTTGTGCTGCACTTCTGAAAAGTAAGTTTGCAGTATTAACAGTACACGTTAATTACAGGTATTCCAGGTGCAGTTGAGAGGCATGGAAATAAAGGGGCGGGGGGGACACAGGATACACATAGAACAAAAACTTGACAAAAATGGAAGCAATCGAGCCTTTAAAGAAAAGCACCATTTGCCATTTCATATTTCATAACTCCCAACTCATAATACAATGATCTATGTTGCAAAACCTGAACCCAAAAGCTAAGGTTTTCCAATTTCAACATGTATGTTCAAGAGCAACAAAAATTTCATTTCTACCAAGGATTAGGTAAGTGCACCCTTGCTTATTTTAGTCAATATAATACTCAATTAAGTATTTTCCCTCTATACTCACATATGTCCAAATGCACTAGTGTTTAACAGAATTTCATTAGTTTCCAGTATATAACTATAATTTCATTTTGTGCATACACAACATCCAGCACCAGTGGACATCCAGCGTCAGTTAAGATATCTAAACTTACAGACCTGCAAAACTGTGAGTATATATTTCTGTGGAGAGCCAGTTATGCTCTCCATTGTATAGATGCATTGTATAGATGTTTTGTATAAATTAGGTATCCATAATACCTTATATCATTCTGTTTGTCTGCAGGAAAACACTAGATGTTTTGGGAAAAAAAAACAAACCAAAAGGAGATATGTCAAAGAACCCAGAGATCTGCTATTTTAAAAAACTGCTTTTATCTGCCTCTAGTCACACTGCCAAAATTATTTTTTCCTAGGCCTAAGCCATGGATCAATGACAGTAAGACTGCAGACCTGTACTACATGGGTAGATTATCTATATCCTAAGTACCACTCATTCTCAGGATTCACTGGTAGAAGGCGAAACAGCAACATCTGTTTCCCCTTCTGCAGTGACAGGGATAACTAAGGTAAGTGGAGTTTACTGAGGTTTGCAAGGAAAAGCTAAGAGCTAACTACAAGCAGTGATGGATGCAAGCTTTTGTTGCATCTTTTTGACTGTCACTTGCTTTGGAGGGAAAGCATAAAGAGCAAAAGAATCTGTTCCTAACAATACAGCTGAACAAACAGATGCAACCACAGGCTCTGAAGGAAACGGGCTCCGAGATGCTGAGCAAAACCAGGATCAGAATTTAATGTGATGGCCAAACATACCATGGTAGCATATTGAGCATGGGTAGAAGAAATGGAGTAGAACACAATAGTGTCCTTGAAAGGGATTAAATAGGATCTGAATTAGAGATCAAACATAACTGATTTATAGTCATTTGCACAGGATCAAAAAATTTTCACCTCCAAGTCCAGGACAGGTTTGCATCTGTGCCTGCATTTATTAAAGAGATTACTTTCACTCTTTGATGTCAGCATCTTCCCTGTGCATGGATGTCATTTCCAAGATTTCCTCATGCAGAATTTTGAGCCAGTTACAGTATCCTTCTGTAGCATGGAACCTATTCCAATCACATGTGAACACTGCCTGCACTGTATATCCTTTCTTTCTGCTGGTACAGGACACTCCTGGGAGGTGTCATCAATCTACAAAGCACCAGCCAGCATGCCACTCTTGAAACAAAGCAGAACTAAAGGAATCTAAAGATTACAAAACTGACATAAACTTAGGATTTAAATACCCGGCTTCTTCCCATGAGAAAAACCTTTCATCTTACTTTCCTGACCATCCCAATGGGCACACAGACATCTACTGTAGATATTTCACATACATGGATTACAGCAGAGCACATGTACCTTGCTTTTATTTCACACACTGTTTAGAAGCAGTCCCCCAGCTTCCAGAATTCTGTGTTCACAAGTTGAAAGCCACTGTCATAAAGACACTGCACCTCATGGGGAAAGTTGAGAAAAGCAGTGGATTAAAGATAGAGAAAATAAAGTTGCAGTGGGATAGTCATGTAATAGACTGATAATCAATTAGTTTGCTTTTAAATCAAGCTTTTTTCTATGTATGTGCTGTTATTCAAATAGAAATTAGCTTGGGACATCCCAGTTATGTAAGTCAGCCCACTGGTGAAACTCTATGGTCAAGCTACTCCCTCTTCAGGCACGGAAGGCCATTAGAGTGCTGACAACTCTGCCAAATACTTCTAATATATTTTGCCCTGGTAGACATAAAGCTCAGCAAGACTAGATGATAAAATGTTTAGGGGCTGGTTTGGTCCTCCTACACTTAGCACGGTAAGCTAGTGTGCACCTATAAGCACCCTGAAGGTGCTCCATATGCACCCTCACACAGAGATGCACTTTTTCAGCCCCTTGCCATGAGACATCCTCAGCAGCTAACACTGAGCCAGGAAAGCATTTTGCCTGCAGTACCATCCCATCATTGGCATCCTCCACACACATATTGAACCCCTCACCCTCTTTATTCCTATTTACTGGGAGGGCCGCATTAGGGAAGGCCACATTAGGGAAAACAGGTTCTACTTAAAAGAGCTTTACTGGGGGAACAAAAGCATGTGGCTCTCCAAAACAGATTACAAAGACAGTAAACACAGCAGTGTAGAGGGAAATCTCCTCAGTCTTTAGACAGCTGTACAGCTGTCATTAATGAAAAGGAGAGGAAATCTTTTCAAAGTGAAAATATGCCTAGATCTGCCCCTGTACATTAGCGAGGCAGGAGATCTAAGCATCGGGTTTTAATGAGGTAGAGCCTGAAAGAATTCCATATATGTTATGTGATGTAAGAAGCATTCTGTCACAGAACAGAAAGTGTTGCAACCATGCCTCACTGCATGAATCGAATTACCGGAAAAACAGCCAGAATGCAAACACGGAAGATACCTCATCACTTAAAACTGTTAAAACAAACTTGTACTGTTGCACATAATCTTGCATCGGCAAGAAGTGGGCTGAATTATCTGGGGCTTGGGTTCTCATTCGTGT
Source organism: Erpornis zantholeuca (assembly GCA_013400515.1). NCBI lineage: Eukaryota > Metazoa > Chordata > Aves > Passeriformes > Timaliidae > Erpornis > Erpornis zantholeuca. The sequence continues at coordinate 18,772 of VZTN01007746.1, forward strand.
GCATTCGTATTTGCAGAGGCAGTGTGCTCATTGAATCTGAAAGGGCACCCACACTGCCACTCTGTAGCATCCCTAATGTAAATTTCACTCACCAAGATCAGTGTGATTCATCTGTCCATGCTGCTGATATGATGCTTGTGAAGTGAATAAAGAACCTGTGGTCAGATCTATCTGGCACTGTTTTGCTGCAAACACTCCTGATGGAGTTGGTGTTGTTCAACCTGGAGAAGAGAAGGCTCCAGGAAGACCTCATAGCACTTTCCAGTACTTGAAGAGGCTTTAAGAGAGCTGAAGAGGGGCTTTTTACAAGGGCATGGTGTGACAGGGCAAGAGGAAACAGCTTCAAACTGGAAGACAGTTGGTGTTGGTCTGAAGGACAGCCCTACTTCTCAGGGGCTGCTCCAAGAACAAACAAAGTCTATCAATTGAGTGATAAAGATCAGAAGGCTTTTAATAAGAATATTTAGATGAGATATTTACAATGAAACAGAGAGATGAAAAAGGAGAGGATAATCTCTTCAGCCTTCTGATCGGCTTCTCGCATCCTCTCTGTCTGTCTGTCTCTCTCTGCCTGTGTGAACAGAACAGAAAAAGTGTCAGTGTACAATTACAAAGTATGAAAACAAATCTTAAAATAGAAGTGTTTTTCTTTGCCCAAAGAAACAATTTGAGATATATGAAAAAACAATGCAACATGTAGAAGATGTGATGTTTGCATATTATTAAACTGAAAACAATCTGACAACTTCAAGGCTGCTAGAACTAGTGAGGCACAAAAGTGCCTAAAGAAATCTTCTCAGGGTTAGCAACAAGTTGGTTTACATCAGATACTGCAAAAACATTCTGTACTGTGAAGTTGATGAAACTCTGGAATGGGTTGTCCAGAGAAACTGTGGATATCCCATCTCTGGAAGTGTTCAAGGCCAGGCTGGATGTGGCTCTGAGCAACCTGGTCTAATGGGAAGTGTCCCTGCCCCTGGCAGGGGTTTTGAAATCATCTGATCTTAAAGGTCCCTTCCAACCCAAACCATTCCATGATTCTGTGATATCCTGTACCCCAGCCTGCTGCATCCTTTGGTTTAATGGACTCAAAATGAGATAACTCATCTTTAAAAAAGCATTGAAGAGTGTGGGCACAAGATAAACAATTCATGCCCATTTTGCCTCTCAATTCTGACAAAGGATGAAGAATACAGTATTTTACACTTCCAGTGAGGACTCATCAAAAAAAAAATGCTCTTGGTGGCTAATAGCATAGGTAACTGTACTGCTTGCAATAGACACAAGTCTCCAGCATGGTCTTAAATGCAAAGGGATACGCTAGGGGGTCCATACTAGGAATCAAAAGTATTAAAGCCATGACTCTTGGCATGAACAGAGGCTGCTCAGTGTTGCAGCATCCCTGTATATAGCTGTCAGTAGATCTGCCTTACTGTCACTTATAGAAAGGACTCAAACCTCTCCTAAAGCACAGTATCAGAGATGGGCAATCAGAGACCTAATTAGCAGTGACTGCATCAGGGAATGGAAGACAGAAATGGGGCTGAACACAGCTCAGGGATATATTTCTCTTTCAGACAGACCCTGTACACTGATCCCCTGTAGCCACCCAGGGATCACCTTCAGCATCTGGCCCAGACCTCCAGCCTTCAGCCAGGTCTGAGAGGGAAGGCTGAGCACCAAGCTCTGTGTTGTGGCCACATGTCTGATAGATGCACTGCCAGGGGTCACTGAGAGCCCAGCAGTCCCAGCAGTCATGTTCCCTGGGGGCAGCCAGGCTTCCAGCGCCAGCGAGGTGAAAGGCAGCTGCCATTCGCCCCAGCACCAGCTGGAGAAGCCACAGCAATGTGCAAAGAGTGCCAGCAGTGGGAGCCTCGGGGGAGAAGAGGGAAAGAAACGACGTCACTGTAATGGAACCTTTCCCTGCCTGACTGTCTGTCTGTCTGTCAGCAAGGACTTCTGAGTCAATAAATACCAGTCAAAATGCACAATTCCTGCTGACCTGCAGTCCTCCCTTCATCTCTGGAGAAAATAAACATGGGCTGTGGGTGCTGAACTCCTCTGTCTTCTTCAGAGCCTTCATTGTATTTGTGTCTGCAACATTTCAGCCAGCAACACTGGGCAAGGTTCACTTGGTACTCCCAGGAACTTGGAGGAACTCCCTGGTTATTATGAGATTACCCTTCACTGCAAAATAAACAGTTCTTTACATATATTCTCTCAGGGGTGTTCCCTTACAGATGTCCAGGTGTCAGGAGGGGTCAAGACAGGAGGGATTTAACATTGTGTATAAATCCTCTTGGTGCAAGCTGCAGCCCCCAGAACAATGCCATTCACTGTCCAAAACATCCACGGGAACAGGAGCTGCCTCTGGAAAGCCTAGAGGAGGCATCCTGTCTCACACCTCAGCCCACAGCAGCACCTTACAATTCTGCAGGCAGCTCAAAACTGGATGCAGAAGGGAGCTCCTGATCACTCACATCTCAACAGAAACAACAGTTGCCATATCCCAGCTTTCCCTCTTCCTAGGGGATATCCTGGGTTTGGGATTCTCTTGCTCTCTTACTCCACAACCTTATTGTCCTTGCTATTAGTCAATGTTCACAGTGTAGTTGTCAAACTACTGATTCAAAAACAAAAGGGCCAGCATCCCTCATGTTTGCTCTTTGTTTGAGGAGGAATGGTGGGACAGAAATGTCTTTGCTTCTCAATTTGCAAGCAGAAGCAGCAGCCTATGTCATATTTGGCCTGGCCATTAAAGGAGGTGAGGCATACTTCACCTGTGGGCTTCACAGTTACCTGATTGCAATGGAGTGCAGTCCAAACCCTTTCTGCATTATGTTCCCCATACTCCAAACTGGATCCTGCTGCTGATAGGTCCCTCCAGGTCTGTTCTCCAGGACCATGATGCTACTTGCCACTAGCCACATCTCATTCCCAATTTCCAGTTCCAGAATTTCTGTACCCTTACTTTGACACTGTAAGAACACTAAGGAAAGGACTATTTTAAATACAGCTGTAATATGTACTATTGTACATATACCTGGAAAACACCTGACACATCAAGACACTCCATCTGCAATTCAAAGAGTTGGAAAAGAAAAAGATTTAAAGATATTCCAATCTGGCCAGGAAGATGCAGGATTATTTGTCACTTTGAATTTTAAAAAAAGAGATATTATTACTGTCAATTTTTGATGACAGAGAACAGAGGGGATATTCTTCAGCAAAAACAGAGTATATAAATATTCTAGTAGGTTTCAGGTCACTTGTCTCCTGAGCTATTGGGTCATTCTGAAAGCCAAGGCTGGTTGACAGTTTGCAGGAGTTTCTTTCTTTTTTTCACCTAGAGCTCTGCTGTTAACAGTGCAATCCTGTAAGCCTGAGAATGCCTCCAAACATCACACCACAGCCCTGAGGCTGGGCAGGTGGGAAGGTGAGCCATGCTCCTCCCAATGTCAGACAGAAGAGTGGCCCAAAAGGACACAAGGGTGGAGAATTCATCTCACAGGTAGCATGCATAACAATGTGTGGTGTAAGGTGTTCAACAGAAATGTCTCAGGAAAAGGCAGAAGAGCAATCCTGTGTGGTGTGAGCTGGGCTGGGGGCACTGCCTGCTCTGGGGGCACACTCAAGAGACTCTGCTTACCAAGCTCTGCAGCCCATGGACAACTCGCTTACTGTAAACCATACCCTTGAAATCATAGCTTTTATTTTAAAAAGCTCTGACTATTGCAGTTATGGAAATAACTATGAGAACCTGAACCAGGAGTAAACCATTGCAGCAAGGCAGAGCTGCCTTGGAGCTGGAAACAACACTTCTAGCATCACCTTCTGGAAGCATTGACTCATTTATTCCACAGCAATGGAATCTGGCACATTCCCCTAACTCAAAAACACAGTATTTTACCCATATCTGCAGTCAGGTACCCAACATGAGTTTCTGGCCAGCTTGCACACCAAATGCATGCAAAGCCAGGGCAAAACAGGTCATAGGTTTTTGTGGCAAGGCAAGCAGTTGGCACATGGCAGCAGCAAGGCTGAGGACTGTGATCTGATACACTGTTTAAGCCATCTACAAATTAACTCCTTCCCAGGCACATACCAGAAAAAAAAAGCCCTGGGCTATGCTTCTTGAAACAATACTTCACAAAACAAGGCCCTGACAATGGAGATAGATTGCCTGGAGACATTGTGAGGCCAAGAAAAGATAAAAGCTTTCTTAAAAGAATGGTTGAAAATATTCATTGCCATATTGTGGTGATGACTATTTTCAGCAGATATGGGCCACAGCTGCACATGTTTGTGTGAAGAAAGGAAGACAAGAATGAAAGGATTTTTTTTTATATCATTACCATTTGGTCCTGTCTCATTGCAGAATACACAGAATCTGGCTTTGCAAAGGATGCGTTCTTTTGAATCCTTATGGCCTGGAGCCAGAGCTAAGGTAAACGGTTGTTAATTAATTTAATTTAAGCCATTAATGAGATAAAGAACCTAACTCACTTTGCAGCAATGAGTTCCTGGCCTATAGGCTATACCAGGTTTACGTACTGTATGAATAATAATATCTTGAGAAACTATTCATGTTGCAAAGACAAACACTCAGATGTTAAGGATCATCAGTAATAAGCCTGACCTTATTTCAGCTCTATCTGTGAGCTACCTTACCATGTTCGATTACATAACCACACAACAATTTTCCACTGGATCTCTGTTGAAGACTCTGAGTATTCTGTGTATTCTTCTTTGATACTCATTGTTCAATAGGTTCCTCGTGTCTTAACCCTGCATATCATCCAAAAACTGCTCTGAAACCCAAATCAATACTTTTCTTGTTCTAGTTTGGGGTTTTTTTCCCCTCTTATATTTAATTTACGAATTTCCAATGTGTGTAAATTCCTGTTCTGTTTCTGGAGACAAGCATCTGAGATCCATGCTTCTCCCTCATCATGCTTGCAGTCCTACCTGTAAGCCCCCCACCCTTTTCCCAGAACACCAAGACACTGAGCTCAGCAGCTTTTTGTCCCAATGTCTTCACTCACAGTACTTCAGTCCCAGGTCCCTACCTTTTGCAGTCTTGCCAGAAAGGTTCCTTCTCCTCTCCCATGGTCAGACAAACACTGAAACCACAGTGGAGGGAGCAGGACTGTTCATCAGCCCTGCCTTGAGGCAGCAGGGGCACATCACGCACCCCACTGCTCTGCTGGGAGAGAAGATTGCCATCCAGCTCTGATGTTGGGAACAGGCAGAAATGTTTCAGAGAACAAGCACTTCTAATGTCTTTGTGTGAAGTGGGACTTCCTAAGGCTTGTAACTTGACTAAATGTGGGAAAATTTTCACGGAAATGGGCAAGAACACATTCCTGACATCAGAGGGACCCTCCACCCCATCTGCTGATCAAAAGACAACTCTTTCATCCAAATTAGGTAGGGATTATTAATTGTTCCTGGTACCCCATTCAGGTTTTTTAGCACATGTGGGAATAGTCCCAAAATTTTTCTGAAAACTCAGTTATTTTTTCTCCATTTTTCACAGAAAGGGGAAAAGAAGGGTGCAAGATAAAGAGATTAATCCCTGACATGGGAAATTTCACCATAGTTATTTCAAACATAGCAAAGTCCATACACAACTGAAAACATGGTATTACAATGATGTGGCATAAATTTTCAATATACACGATTATAAACATTTCCTTATGTGTTGGTTATAATAATCAGTTTTCTGGACTATTACTGTTAAATTCAATAAAAAACTCTGGTTGGCTCTCATATGGATTAAAAGGTGTGCTCAGGTCTTGCAAACCGTAATCCAATAACTCATTAGTAACCCTTTGTACATTGTATTGAAAATTTTTTGCTCAATTTTTTGACCTACCTCTTCAACTTCATACCCACAGCCAACCTACAGACATCACACTGCAGAGTTTTACTTTCCTGTGTACAAGACACGGGTGAAAACAGATTAGTGCAGCAGGGTACCCAACACAAATTAACCAGGGAATCATTAAGGACTCCAAGCCATCAGTCTGGGGACTTGCCTTGCTCTTGTTCTGCCAGCAGCCCACCTACTTCCCCAAATCCCACAGCCATTCTCCTTCAACCCTTTGTCCCCACCCTAACACACCTTGGACTCTACTTGGGGTGGACATTTGTTCATGGCCTGTGCTATGAATGTCACATGGAAAAAAGTCTGGAGAACAACAGGAGACCATTTCTCATGCTAAAGAAAGCAGAGACCAGAAGTAGACCAGCAAAACACTTACATCCCTCATTCCTGTGATCGGGAGAGCTCCAGCTCAGTCAGTTTTTTATCAGTCTTTGCATCAGGGGTGAGGATTGATTAGAAAATTGTATTGCCTTCTCTCCGCAAAGGCCAGAAGAGAAGGCAAATTTTCTGGCTTTGTTGAGGTGCTTTGAAAGGAGATCCCCAGGAACACTGGTAGGGGAGCTGGCAGTTCTGCTGCTTCGGTGCTACCTGTTTTGTGGACAAACAAATTACTTCAGTTTCCAGTGCTGTCAATCTGGAACACCTCATCACTGCCAAATTAATAAAAATGTCTTTAAAAAGTGAATAAAAACCATGTAAAAAGTGCTAAATAGCCAGTAGTCTGGCGCTTGAAGGCCAAGACTGGATGGTAGTGAGGGAGCAGGGGGTCTCTTTCTCACCTAGGTAATGATTATACTAGCCCCATAAGGACATAGTTAAATCAAGTATTAAGAAGACTGCACTTAAGAGGGGGAAAATATGTCAATCACACTTCGCCTTTGACAAAAGGAAATTCCTTGAAACTGAGAATGGGGAGAGAGCGGGAGGGAGAGTGTCTCGTCATGTGGGTGGCCAGGAAACTGGAGGCCAGAAAAGTACGAGAGAGAGAAAGAGTAAGAGGAGGGGGGGGGAACCCACCAGACTGAATTCTAATCCAAATGCTGTGAGGCGTTCACACCAGGCCTTGTGAGAATATTAACAAGGTTACAGGAGAGGGGCCTTTAGCCTCGGGAATTATTAGTGAATATGGAATTATATTTGCGCAAACACAACCAGATGCAAGCAGCTAAATGCTCTGCAGATGTGAAAGGAGACAGAGTGTGTTCCAAATGGGCAGCAGCTTCATGTTTTAGCCCTCCATCATGATGCCTGGCTGCCTGTCAGAGAGGCCTGCTTTTCTGAAATGGCAAAGGGGCGGGAGGAACTGGCTCTTTTTATCAGAAATTTATCAGAACACGGGTACACTTGAGGGTTTACTCTTTCCCCGAGACACTAGCATCTCTTGGTTGACTGACTATCATTCCAAAGATTACATCCTGACTATGTTCTTTTATATCTCTGTGCCTTAGGTTAATTTCCTGCAAGTTTTCATTTTTCTCCCGCTTTGTCTTGTCTTTTTCTAAAATCACCCTCTGTCTCTTTCCCTGTTTTTCCTCATTGTTTGCCCTCTCCAGTTTTAGTGTCTAACTCCACCATGGCCTGAGCAGTTAGCCTGTATGCACAATATCGCAGGCTGTTTCCATTAGAATGAGAAATTGGTTACAAGAGCCAGGTATTTCTTTGAAGTAATCTTGTTTTACTACAGAAAAAGTCCCACTTCTTGAAATAACAGTAAGATTGAACAAGAATCCGTTGCTTTGCTCATGATCCCAGATCTGTTTGCAGTCAGGGCTCTGCTCAAAAAACTCCTTTCCTTGGCTTTCTTTCAAGACCATTGTGTATTCACTTAATTTCTTGTACCACAATTTTTGGGTTTGCTCCCTTCCTGCTTCCTCCTGCTTTGCATTGTTTCAATCACTCTAATCGATCCTCTGACCCTGCATTCAATGCTTATTTTTGGCAGTGGACTCCATTGTTTAAACTCTTCCTAAACACTCTCTTAGTCAGTGTGGAAGACGACCAGCACACCTAGCACCCTGAGTGGGATTTATGGTGATTCAAAACTGAAAATCTGCCTCCCAGCTCCCAAAGTCATATTATTAAGTGAACAATACCAGTAACTTACTGTCTCTGTCAAGAATGGGGCTTCTTCATTCTAGATCAGTCACTACTTTCAAAGTAATTATTGTCACTACTCTGAAGAGCAGAGAGCACACACTAAATCTTTACAGATCAATTTTATCAGTTGAATTACAAGGACACTGAAATGGCCATAGGTATAATCATAAAGGGGTTTGGGCAGGGTTAACCCTCTGTGGCAGGGTTGCTCAAGAGGAAATTTTCTGCTATGAAGAATAATGGCAGCAAATGAGTGGTCATCCCATGGAACTGTAAATGTACAAGTATGGAGATCTTGAGTCTTATGTACAAGGGATTTTAACAGATTAGAGTTTGACTTGGGTGCATATGCTAACCACAATTTTAATTACCTGAAAAATCCCTGTGAAGAGAGGCCTTGCCAGCTTATTTCCCTGATTCACAACACTTGTTTTCAAAAATAATCACAACATTCCTACAGTATGGCTTGTGCAAAATTGTTGATGATGTTTGCCCTCAAATTTTGATCTTTTAAAATATCTTCTCTCATTAAATGAATGTTTCAGAGGCAATAAAATACTCTAGAGTTAGGTAGAATTTTCAGACTCAGGCATGCTTTGTTGATGATTCTTTAAGGTCCATGAAAAAATACAGTGTATTCTCCTTAGCAGTACAATGCATACAGTTTGATTACAAATTTTGCAGCAACTTGAAAGACACATTTGAATATATTGATTTACTTAGAGATTAAAAATGAACCACCCATTAAGAGACCTTTCTTTATCTCCAATCTTGTTAAAAAATACTGCATACTCCCTAGAGCCAAGAGTTTATGAGAAAGAAAGCTGCTGAGTAAAAAGTGAAGGAGGCTGGAAAAATATCATATTTTCATAGACAAAATGCTTATTATCCTGTGACAAAAATTGCTTCCTATTAAAACTGTCAAATAAGAATTTTGTGCACTTAGTTTTTAAGGGGAAGTCAAGGCAACCAAAAGAGAGAGCGCCAAAAAGAACTTCAACCTCCCCTACAAAACTGGCTAAGAGCTCTGCTAACTCACACAGAAGTAGAACTCTTTGTAACCTTGCACAAAGACTTTATTTCACTTGCTTCTTGTAATTAAGCTAGTTTGGTTTGGGTTCTTTTTCTTGCTGCATGCAATCTCGTTTTCCCTCGGGCAGGGCCGAGAGGCTCCTTGGTGGACCACTGCCTCCCCTCCGCGTGGCTGCTGCTCCCCAGTGCTCTGCGTGGGCCTCAGCTGGTGGCCACGTTGGGAAGGCTTTTCCCCATTGTTCCCAACGGGGTCTGTCTTTTATGATGCCTCACAGTATAGGCAGCCACTATCTCCCCCGAGGGCAATGGCAGTTTCTGTTTCATGGAGAACAATGGATGATGGTGGCCAGTCCAAAAGGGAACAACTCTGCATGGGGGGAAAAACAACAACAACAACAAAAAAACAACTTTTAGCTACAAAAACCAACAGCAAGTATGGCCATTCATACAAAGCCTCTGGGAGAAAAGCACCTATTGTGCCAGGTCCTCTTTACAGGCAAGCTGAGAGGAAGGTGGGAGGCAGCATGCTTCTGCACCAAAGGGGAAACCAGGAGTGCTCTCCCTGGAGGAGTGATGGAGAGGAAAGGGATATGTGCACACTCTGAATCCGGAGCACAAGATAAGAAGGTGGCAGAGCAGGGCAGTATTGCTGTCACCCCCAACAAACCTGGTGCTCTCAGCAGCTGGTCACTCCACCAGAATTAAGGACCAGTTTGGCATACAAGAGGAGAAGAATCATGTGAGCCTGGGGAATTCCTCATATTTGCAGGATAAAGTCAAGATAGAGGAACGCAAACAAGGGGGTACGAAGAATAATAGATGGTGGGGGGTGACAAACAGGAGGAACTTGGAGTGCAGAAAGCAAAGGGTGCTAGAATGTGTTTCAGCAGCCTTTCATTGTTCTGATGAAACAAAGCAGCTGCAAACCCAGTCAAAGTGTCCCATAAACCATAGGTGGTTTGTGTTCCCCAGATGGGAATACAATAGTCAGAGTGTTGCCATCAGAGTGCATATAAAAGGTAAAATAAAAAAAACAAAAAAACCACCAAAAACCACCAACTTTGAAAAACTTTTCCCAGGAGTGTTATTAAATAATATAGTAACACAGGCAAGTGATAATTTTAGAGATGATTATAACAACTCTGCATTTTACCTACTTCATTCTTCTAGAAATACACTTGGCTGTGCCATAACTATGTTTTTTGAAGAGATTATTCTGGTACTTCATGAGAGTCTTATTTTTTGGATTAATAGAAAATAATCAGTAAAGTGTATATTGACCTGTACATTAACTGGATGTTAAATCATTACCAGTTCAACAGGTGTTAAACTCCTGATCTCATTTGAGCAATTAGCATTTTTATTAATAACATGGAAGAAAACAGGAAAGTGCTGCTTATAAAGTTTGCAGATGATACACAGCTTGGTGGAATGATAAACTAGTTAAGTTTAGTTAACTAGTTAAGCTAGTTATACACAGCTGGGTTGTTTGGTAGGAAGGGGAACTCATTCAAGCAATGAGTCTGAACACACATAAATGGGGAAGGTCACACACCTGGAAATTAAAAAACCTGTCACAAATTGTGGGACTGTGGAAAACACTGACACTGAAATTGATAGAGGCTAGATAAAAGAATTTGAGCTCAGTTCAGTGCAGCAGCTAACCCTATTCTCAAACACATAAATGCTATTTATTGTTCTATCAATCTGTGCATCATCTGCAAACTTTCCCAGTAAAGCTTCTATTTTATTTTTTTTTAACAAATGGTTGAGTAGAAGCAGATGAATGATAATGAGAATAGCAGTAGTATTGCAGCACATTTTGGTGTGTTAAACACCAAAACATTCTGTTTTAAGAACAGAAGAGCTTAAAAAGCTGAAAAGATTAAGGAGTCACAATTGTAATTTTAAATGTGTATAGCCTATTTCACAACAGTTTGGGGAGAAAAAGAAAAGTCAATGCTGTTTCTTTAAGAAACAAAAATAAAAACATTCTCTGATTATAAGGGGAGAAGATTTCTTAAAATAAAACTGTTTTCACTTAAAAGGCAATGAGGGTACACAATCTAAAACTGTAAAGTAAAATTAGACTAATTAATATTGGAAATAGGGTATACTTAATAGAAACTGGAAGGATTTATAAAAATAAATAATAGGGTTTATATTAGTGTCTTCACATAAGTGTCTGGTGCCTAATGACCCCCGATTTAGATGCAAATTAGGCAAGCAGATCTCTCTGTACCTTACTCTCACATCTTAAGGATCCTTATTGCAACAAGCAGGATGAAGGGTTCACTTCTTTATTCTTTCTAGATTGTCTTCTGAGTATCCTGGACAGACATGAAAGTCACATGCAAATGTTCATGCTGTAATATATCCTCTAGAGAAAGTGAGAGAGATGCCATATTAATTGCCACTGTTAACAGCCAACTGTGAGTTCCCTTACTAAACTGAACAACCAGAGTTACAAAGCACAGGTTCAGACTCTGAATTTCTACCTATTCCTGAATTTTCCAAATACATTTGCTAAGGAGAATTTTCTAAAAATCAAGTTTTTAACTTTGGCAAGCTTGTTTTGAAACTTTAAAGCTTTATGTTTTCTTCACTTTTTCCTATTATTCTAGTATTAATATTTGAAGCCCTGAATTTTTATTATGTTCACAAGTACGGAAATATCATCGTCAGTTGTGTATACATGAAGGAGATTTGGCAGATGAAGGAAATTACTAGGAGACAGAAGACCATCCTCACTAATAATGTTGCCCAACATAAAACTGTTACTTGGAGATGTGCTCGCACTTTGGAAAGGAAGAATCACTGCTGCATACCAGCAAAAGCCTCCTCAGTGCCCAAGACAATTACAAAGAACCGGCCCAGATGATGACTATATCAAACAGTTTCCCAAATTTGTTTCAGTTTTGCAACAGATCTCTGGGTTCAATGGGGTGAGGGAGTACATGAATCTGCAGTATATTTTGGGTGATATTTGCACTGATGCATATTAGGATATTGAAGTTTAAAAAGGAGAGCATTTATGTAGGAGATAGGAAGGTCTCAGGGCAGCTTCTAAACCAATAAATTTCCTCATTTCCAGGGCTAAATTCCTGTAAGAATACAAAAAAAAATAGGAGAAAATACTGTATATCTGGCCCCAAGTGCTTCTTATAACTTTTCTTTCCTTTTCTAGTCTTGTGTTTTTTAAAAAGAGACAGATAAGGATGATATATCAGCATCACTTTTTTTCTTTGTGAAGTCTGTTGACACTGCAGTTTTGGGTTTTTTTCTGTGGATTTCATTTGACTTATATAGGATAAGTATGTCCATTCACCATTTCTAATGACAGTCCCTAAGAACACTTATCTAGATAGCAATATTTGCATATAAAACACAGTTTCAGACACAAAAGACAGGAGTTACTAAAAGCACTGCTTATGTTACACCCAAATATTTGTTAAGCATTTTAAAGATTTAGAATAGGATAGCTCTCTGCTGGGAACAATGATTGAAGGTCTCCTCAGACATCCAGGCTGTATTTCTCACTGGAAATAATACCAGAACCGGGTTTTCTATTTACTGTAGTAAAGCAACCTTGTCTATAAACTCCTTTTTGCTGCAAACCAAAGGTGTGTGTCTGGGGAGGGCAAGATTTTCCCCTTGATGTTGCAGGACATGGAAATACAATCCTTTTTCAGACACAGATGTTTGCAATAGAAAACTTTCACTCCACTCTCTTCTGTTTTTAATCTGCCCATGACAGGAAACACAGATTCAAAATGAATGTAAAGAACACAGTCACCATAACTGATGATAATACAAAAGAACACGTAGGAAAGATTTCTTTTTCCCAACATATTACAGGGAGAAAAGGGTTACAGATTTTTGAAGATTCTAGGTGTTTTTACTTCTCAGTGGCTACCAATACAGTGTTTTTCCATTAACTTCAGAGGATATAGCTCTCTGCAATGCTTTGATACTACAAACAGTTTCAGCATACAAGAGACAGTACAACTCCTCTTCACGCTCTCTGCCATATCTTCAACACTTCCCAGTGACTACCCTGCTAAAGCTTCACTGAACAGACAGCTGTATAAAAATGGGCAAAAGATTCTTCCATAGCATGTGTAAAACACAAAATGAAACAGGTAAGAGTAACTGATTCACCCTCTTCAGCCAGTCTTTCTGCTAACCTCTAGGCTCTCAAGAGTTTCGAAGATGTGCTTTTTAAACTATGCCAATCTACACATCTCAAGTGAAGTTCTTTATGTATGACAGTGTGAAGGGTTTGACTGGGCTCTTTCCTCTGCTGTTTGGTTGCCTGTTCGAACTTATCCTCTTACTCTGTTCTTCACATCACAACCTCCCTAGTTTCCCTTCTCTGCCTTCTTCAGTTTGCCTAAATCCCCTTATCTTGAGCTTTCATTCGAGTAGTATGTAATGACAACCTTCACCTGAAAAACAACAATATTTGCATGTTGATTTCTGCAAATTCATTTACCACTCTGTGTGTCATGCACTCTGATCTGTGTTCACTTTATTTTAACTGTGAGCTATTTGGAGCAGAGGCTGTCATCTGGCACGTGCTTGAGCAATGCACAGCACAAAGGCATCCTATTTTAGATAGTATCTGAGCAATGCTGCAGCAAACAATAAAAACAATTATAGTTGTAATTACCCCTCCCACAAACTACACTAAAATACGTGAGAAGACACAAAGAATTTGAGAAATTACAGCATCAGCCCTGTGAAGTAATTTAATTAATTTCCCTCTCTTCTTCTGTATAAATATGATGCTACTGTCTCTAGCTGTATCACAGTATACTATTTTTCCTGCAAAGAAGGTCTTGCTTCATTGAGTGTTGATGATTTTTCAAAATATTATTTTTATCCAAAATGGTGTCCAAATCTTTCTTACCATAGGATTTCCTGTCATAATCCCTTAATTGAATAGAAAGTTACTAATTTCCTTCTACATTTTTCTTCATCACTTTTATCAGAGGATGTGGATGATTCAAGAGTATTAGTGAAATTATTTTGACAATGCTGACTTGAATAGCTGTTACTCTATCTTAAAGATAGGAGATAAAGCACAAATAGATTAAGCATAAATCTTACATAAATCTTAAATCTATCTGTTAAATTAACAGACATAGGTTCTAATATTTTAGACTGTTTCATGTTTTTAGCATATAGTATATTGGAAGTACGATAACGAAAAAATAACCTTTTAACTAGGAGTGCACAGAATTTCTGATAATTTTTCAGGTGAGGAATAAAAAATATTTTAGTACACACAGTTTTTCACAGTGGCAAGGAATAAAGTCAGGTTTTCATAATTTATTCAATTTTTTGAACATTTTTCAGTTTTACACTCTGTTGCCAAAACCCAAACAACTTCTAATTTCTGTGTTAGGTAAGATAAGGAGGCTGTGCATAAAAACTCTCTACATGACCCTAACTGATCCACAGAACTTTGTTCACATCACAGAATGTTACGTGCTACTATGTAAAGCACTATCTCTTGAAGGCTTCATGAAAATTAAAGTTTTGTGGGCTGTAGCCCAGATCTTCCTACCTGGAAAAAAAGAATCACAGACTTTCTGTTCTGCTTCTAGAACTTCCTGCATCTTCACTAATTAACTGAGCACGTGCCTAGACTTTCCTTAAATAATTTTAAAGCTATTGTCTGTAGTTTTTTCCCTGATTTTGCATTATCCCTCTTTAAGCATGGAAACCCAAAGTGAACTTAGTATTTTCTGACTGGTACCCCAGTACTAAAAAATTGACCATTTGAGCTACTGGACAGCATTAGCAAATAGATTTGCTTGTCCAACACAAACTCTAGATCCTTTGCACCATGTCCCACAGAACACAGGCTGATTTGAAAGACTTGGCCTAAATCTCTTGTTTCTAAATCAAGTCAGTTTGATGGTATTAAAACCAGAAAATTGCACTGGTGGCGTTTTGACTGAGTTCTGGTTCACCAAATTTTCCTGATCTGGGCTCTGTAGCAAATTCCTCACATCTCAGCAGTCTCAAATGGATTCATAATGTGCACTGGAGTAATATGGGTAGGGGGAGAATGTCTAGGAATAATACATGAGAAGGGTCAGAGGTGTTTTGGTAGCAGCAGGAGATTTCAGAGGACAATATATATTAGCAGTGAATCCTTCTCCTCTCCTAACTTGGCTATTTCTCAGGATGCAAGCCATCTCATCTACTCTGGGATTCTCAAGACAACCTCTTCCTCATCTCACCTGCCTTACACATTCACACCTCTCTGCCTGCACCAAGAACATCCCATGCTTATTTTTCTGCCCCTGCTAGATTCCTGTCATAGCAGTGGGCTCTTCTTGTGTTAAAGAGCTATTGAAAATATTGTATTGATTTTTTTTTTTGTTTATCTTATATTTGGGTTAAATAAAGACTTAATAACACAAGTTAAGGAAAAAAATCCAACTTTAATTCAACTTTTTACTTCAGTTTCATTTTGATTTTAAAACGTGCTTTGCTTTAATAGACTCCTATTATCTGTATGATCATGATGTTTTTAGTGTTATTTACAAGTCTGTCAATATTTGTGTCAATGGCACATTTCAACATAAATTATTCACTATTTCCATAGCAGCAGTACTGAGCAGGGAAAAGCACAAATCACCATAAACCTCTACTATAACAAGTACTTTTGAAGACCTGTCACCTAATCAGCCCTTAGTCATTCCATGTATGTTTATTAGGATACTCTGTGATACGAAGGCAATGGTATTACAAAAGTCTAAAAGTATCACCTTTTAGTGTTCCATTTATTAACTCAATTTCTAATAACCTTGAAAATGAGCACTAATGCTTTTTAAGTAGTATTAACTCCTTCATTCTTTAGGATTTTATTGCTGAATTCTACATAGCTTTTTTCTTCATCTTTTTGCCTCAAACCAATGTTTGACTTGCTGATTTATAACCACATTATAATATTTATATTTATTAGATGCTGAAAGCTTTCTCCCCAGTAAACATACCACAAAATATTTTTTTTAAGTTATTTGCAATTGAAAAATTGTCTTAACTTTTTCTTATCACATTATTTTCATTTTTCGTCACAACTTTTTTAAGATAAACTTATATTCCACTGCTCTCCAGCATACCTCTCTTCGTGGCATTAGTTTAAGACAGCTCTACCAGCTCCATTTAGTCTCCAGAAGAGAACAGTTCTAATTCGGAGATGGGGTAGAGCAGCTGTCCATCCCTCCCACCATCAGGGCTATTGCCTGATGCTCCACTCAGATCACGTCTTCAGTCTCACATTAGTGGAGCAGCCATAGGTTCTTGTCCAATCATTTTCTGGTCTTAGAACTAGACAATTTTCAATTTTTCAGTTTCTTCCCACATCAAGTTTCACATCATTTTTGCCTAGTTAAGTTCTCAAAAAATGGCTGACACATTTTTGCTGAGACACTGAATAAAAACATCAGACAAAGATGAACATCATACATAAAAGTTTTCAGCTCAAATTATGAAAAATATTTATAATGCTAATGCAAATGATGAAAAAAAAATACATACAATTTCTGGGTTCGCATTCTTAAAAAATCAAAGTCCATTTTTTACAATTTGTATGTTAGCAGTGCAGGGAAAGTAAATGGAGATTACGCTCTGATGTACTAAGCACTCTTCATACATGGTTCTAAAATATAAAAATTGTCACTAACCAATGCATCGAAGTGAAAATAAATCAACAGTTATGTAAATTTGCAGTGGGTTTGACTACTAAACCCAGATTTTAGAGTTAGTAGCATTCCATAATAATACCCTCGGTGACAGAGTTGGAGTGGGCTACTGGAAACAATCGCTGCTGCAATGCACTCTGCCACGGGTAACAGACCTACAAGTTCATCTTCCTTCCTGATCGCTGGTTTGTTTTCCCAGACCCCGCAGTAGCAGATTCCCAGTTACTGTCCCAGGTGTTCGCAGACCCGCAGATGAGCCGTGGTTCACATCGCCTGAACACTGGGAACAAGCGTTTTGGGGCTTCCCAGCCTGGGGATTGAACTGGGCAGAAAGCTGGCACCTTCTGCAGAAGAGCTGACAGGAAATGTTGATGTACAACTTCTTCAGGAGCATGTCATTAGTAACTTCAGTGTTTCTTGCTTTGGTTCTGTTACCTGGTGCAATGGAAGAGATATGGGCACAAAGACTCGATTTGGTGACATGCTGTGTCTGAGGTACCGGACAACGAGAGCTGCTTCTGCCTCGGCTTTCGGGGCAAAACAAGGCTAGACTGAAAGCAGAGAGCAGCTTTTTGCGGTTTTCTGTGGGGGCTGTCTTTGGTCAGTTTGACAGGATGGGCAGAGGTGCGCATCTTCCAGCAGCGGCCATGCTGCGGATCTCTCCATGGAACAGCTGCCGTGGGCACGGCCAGGCGGCCGGAAAGGAGCAGGGACCTTGGAGGCCTCGGAGAGGACGCGCTGCTGAGACGGGCGTTTCAAGGGCACGCCGCAGGTGAGGCGCACCCATGGAAAACGGGAAGCGATGCCCTTCACCCCGCCAAGGGCCTGTGCCAAGGCCGACGCCAGCACCGCCCCTTCCCGATAACCGCGCCCCAACAGCGGCCGCTCCGGCACCGCGCCTGCGCCCTCCAGGCTGCGGGACATGCGCGGACGCTGCCGGGCTCCCGCCCTGTTTCCCTCCCCCCCGCCTCTTGCTTCCCGCCTTTGCCATGGCGACACCGAGTGGCCTGATCCGGGCCCTGCACCGCGGGACCCTCGGCCAGGTAACCGGCCTGGGACATCTCCCCTGTCGATTCCCGGTGTGCCCGGTTTGGGACGAGCCCCGCGCTCCGGCCGCGGCCGCCCTAGCCGCCA
>VZTN01007749.1:2361-17267 GCA_013400515.1 Erpornis zantholeuca
TCCATGCTATATTTACAAAACAGTCCTGAAATGTTATTCATTAAAAATTAAGCTTTATTTTTTCACCTCTAGTCATACTGTTGAAACACATGTAGCACAGATGCTGCTATCATCACAGTATGCTTCACATGAGTGTGTATTCTCTGAAATTAAATTGTCAGAAAAATATTATTTCATGGAAGTAACCAAATACAGTGTATCAAATGGTATGCTTTCACCTGAGTTTCCTTTTCAATAAGAACTTCAACATGTAAGCTCGCTGATTCTTTGTCTGTGACTATCTATCTTCTGATTTGGAAACAGATATTTGTTTTCCCATGTCTTTTTGGAAAAGACATTTATTATTTGATTAAAAGGAATGAAATGAGGAATTATTCTACAAAGCTGTAAAATTTAGTGCAGCCTGCAATACTGTATTTTGGACTATGCTGAAAAGTACTTCTCCCATATTCTCACAGTTTACAAAAAAAGTATTTTGTTACATCTTTTTTAATACAGGAAAGCAAGGAGGTATATGAGAACACAAAGTAGCTGACTTATGAAATTAAAACTTCCTGGGGACAAAACAGCTTGTGATGTCTATGGTTTGGAGTAGAATTTCAAAATTATGTAAAATTTTGACACTGCTTTCATCTTGGGACTTAAACGTAAAACAGTGGCTCTCTGAGTCACAGTGGCAAGGTCAGGATACAGTAATTGCAACAAAGGCTAAAAATAGCAAGGGTGCTTTGATTATACCATCTGTGCAAAAACAGAAATGTCCTTATGTCTCAAAACTGCTTTATACATTTCTCAAAGTTCCAGCTGAGCAGCCAGAGTAGAAGGCATGATGCACCATCCTGGCTAAAAATCTGAAACTATCCAAAATCTTGATGGACTTTTCTGGATGGAAAGAGTAGTTCAGAAATGTTTCTAACCAGCTTATTTCTTGTCACAAAGTGGACCTGTTTGGGGGCCTTTTTTATTTTTTTCTCATTGGGTCCCTCTGGAATCTTCTTTCTAGTAAAACCTGTAGAAAGCTTCATTTGAGAGAGACTGAAAAGTAGAAAAGAAAAACTACACTTCAACTATAAATTATAGTCATAGTTTTACATACAATCTATATCTCAGTTTCTTGAATACAAAGTTCTTAATTTTCTTTTTAGTAAAACATACTGTACAGGTTTATTATCAGCACTAGAAAAATATTTTTAATGACATCTTTATGATCCTCCAGCTGGTCTTTGTAACACAAGGTATGGTATTTAATTTGAAAAATTTTGCTTTGAATTTGGAATTTTTTGATTGAGTACTAACATAGGTCTTAAAAATATCTAATCCTAAAGTTTTAAGGTTATAGATTATCAGTTCCCCCATTTGCAGGTTATTTCAGTGATTAGTTTCCTAACTACCTGCAACATCCTAGGCTGGTTTCTTTTAAAATGATCACTTTGTAGGTGGTTTAATTTGCTTATGCTTGCTTAATTTGCTGCTGCAGTTCATTATCATTTCGTCTTCCACATCAAAAATTCTACAATCAGAAACCTTCTCTCCTGCATGTGCTTACAAAATGATCAAGTCTACCTTGCAATTTCTCTTTGGAAAGATAAACAAATTGACCTTATGCAATTAATGTGAATCTGGATCTCATGATCAAGATGTACTCTAGGTTTTGAATGATGTCCATGCATATAACATAATTTTAATTGGATGGTATTTTTCAAAACTGGACTCAGTGTTGTATCCTGTAGAAATTATGGCACCTCATTCATTACTTTGTTCTAGTCTTCCAAGGATCTAAAATCTTGCTGCCCTTTTTTGGGTATCACATTATAAAGTGATATTAATGTGTCATCTCAGGCCTGAGACTCATATTTGCTTTGTTCATATTATTAGTGCTAAAAACGTGTTGAGAGAAGGAAAGTACCCTTGAATGTAGCCCACTCTTACACAGCTTACTGCTGGTAAGATGCCCATCAGGACAATGAAGATAACGAAAAAGGGACACGCCGTGACCTTGTCCTTATACAAGGAGTAGGTATAAGAGGTCCTTGACCACTTCCCTGTGAAGAAAAAACAGAGTAGTTTGAAAAACCACTGATGAAATCCTGGTCCTTAAACTTGAGACTGTTGATTAGCTAAGTCTGAGCCCTCACCTTGGACATCAGCCAAGCTTTTCATGTAGACCTGATACACTTCACATCTCATATTTCAGAGAAGCATAAGCATCCATAACTATTCTGAAGTCACATTTTCCTGCATGTTACATGTTCAGAAACTAGGATATTTAGAAAATATCAAACTCACAATTTTCCCTGAATTTCCAAGCTCAGACTAATTTCCTGAATTACTGTTTGGAAATGACTGTACAGACTGCATCTTTTTCCTTTTAATCTGGACAGAGCCACTCACAGACTCATGGTAGCCCCTTTTGATCTGCAGTCCAAAAGCTGGTATCATTTTATTAACAACAACAACAACAAAAAAATCATTATATATGCAGTGTTAATGCTGAACAGTGATAAAAAATATGCAAAGGTTGAGTAGGTAGGGCTGAATAGTGGGGAAAGATGCAGTGACCCCCACATGAGAGAAAAGAGAGAAGACCACCTATGATTTTACAAAAATTTTAATCAGTTGTGTTTCATAGTACATTTCACGTGATTTTTTCTAATTAGCCACATTCTGAAATGATCTTTTGAAAGATCTTGAAATTTCAGGAAAGGTTTTGCATTCATGCCTTTACCCACTGTGCAGTAATGTGAACAAAGAAGTTACTTCACTATGAAAAAAAAAATGCTCAAATGCTCTGCAGTGCCATCTACAGTACTTTGGTCACAATTGAACCACTGAACAGGAAATAATGCACATTGTTCTATAAAGGAAAAGTTGAAAATGGGAATATATCAGTATTCAACCAACATTAGAGAACTGAACTAAATGTTAGCAAGGGACTTACTAGATTAAAACTCTATTTCCAAAGTCTTTTCATCTTTGATTTAAACATAAAATTTTGTCAGAAAAGATTTGAATTGTTTAATGACTTCGGAACAGAATCAGCAAATTTTAACTCCCATAATACTGCAAAAAACGACACGACTCCATTTTACAGAAATATGGAATCATCATGAAAATAAGAATCATATACATTACAGCTTTTTAAATGAACTTATTTAGGTTGTCTTTGCCTCCTGTCTTCAGCCCTTAACCTTTTGAGGTTACATTTTTGCAATTTTTTTCCATGCCTAGAATGTAAAATAATTCACAGAAATAAGTTCTGTCACATGTTCCCATGAGTTTTGAGAAGAAAATTCTCTTACAGAACTAACATCAAATTTTTGAGAATTGGCAGCACCATTCCAAATGTTGAGAAAAGATAACTTTTTAGCTTATGAACTAAGATTTCATTATATTTTGATTGAAATAGTATTGTACTTGACCTCATATGAACCCCGTTTTTGCTATAGTCTGTGGGTAATTCTTCATTTAGAAAAAAGTTTAATTTTATGACTTGATAACAATAGATCTTGGGAGAATATAATTTGTTTTCCTCTTTAAGTCCTAATCTTTAAATTCTATACAAAGAGTACTCCATACAGTGTATATGCAGATGAAAAGTTTTTATTTATTGAACTAGATTTAACTAGTCTCTAGAAAATTTTTCTGAACAAAGGAAGCAATGGTGAACATTTTTGATTAGAAGCTGGCTTTAATCATTAAAACTAAGGTAATATTTTCTTGACCACTTTACTTAGAAGTCAGTTTGAAAGTATTTTTCAAAATTCTTTAAGAAGTAATATATAGAACAAAGCCACTTATGTTCATTTGCTTGCTTACTACTGTGGAAAAGTTTCACAAGAACATATGTGCAAGATCCTGTTTTCTAAGTATTCAAAAAGTAAAATTGTCAGCAAAACATAAGAGCCTGAATTTCCTGGGGTTTGTTGTTTATTGCCTTCTAAAAGTTATAGAACACCAACTTTTTGTAAGGTTTGAGTGGGAAGAACAATTTCTGTTTCTTGTTTAAATCCTACCAAAAATACTGAGAACAGTGGGACCCAGTGTAGGGTCAGAGCAATTATAACATTCTTCAGTGATGATAAATGAGAACTCTGAATTGGAGCTTATCAGTATGGTGCAACTTCACTATAAAAAATAAAATGAAAGTCTCCTATGTTACATACCTCAGTAGCTGGCTCTAACAATTGACCTTAATAATAAAATTCCTAGAGATATTATTGTAACAGCAATTTACCTGGACACTAAAGTCAGTGTCAAAATAATTCATGTCATAGAAGGTATGATTTTCCCGTAAATCACTAAAGGGACCTGTCCAATTCTGGTATTCTCTGAGAGCAGGTGAGACAAACTAATGGGTGTAAGTCCACTCTCCTGATGTGTGAGGGCTGAAGGCAGCATCCTTGAGGGTTACACATAACTGACCATGGTTATCAGAGATCACCCATTAGCAGAAGGGCCAAGGCACAGATCTGCAAGGGACAGAGGTAAGGAGTCAACATCAGATTGAGTGGACAAGTCCTGCTGGTTTTCATGGTAAACCACACACAATTAAAATAAATTACAGTAATACAAGTAATATGTGTAAATACAAAAATAAATTTCGTCTTCAACTGGAATATAATGTTTAGACACAAATACACGTAATTATTTTAAACTATGTATTAGCAATTCCCTGACACGTTCCCTTAATTGTATGTATTAACAATCATCTGCCATCTTAATTGTTCTGTCTGTAGTTTATGTTTCAATGAAGTAAAACCAATTCTAATAAAGTTAAAATATAGTTCTACTTTTTAAGTTTGTATTTGAGTCTTGGAAAAAACCCCTACAGTTTTTTTTGTTTTTAAATTTTCTTTTTGTATTTTAGCTGTCTCTTGCATTGGACCTAAAATTGCAAGAGAGGCACTTCCCTTTGCATGGTCTTTCTGAGCCAGCCAAAACCACATAATGATGGAAACCTCACAAGGAAGCCTATTCTTGAAAAAAAAATTGCCTGCTTGTCTGCAATGTTTTTCCTTAGCCTGTTATTTCAGGGAAGGGGTGGGAACAGGGATGTTGTTCTTTGGGTAATGTGTGGGTAGTGATTAGTATTGCAAAAGCCTACAGCTGGACTGCTTAGCTGACAAAAACAGGGAGCATACAACTATATGAGGACAAAAAGGCAGGGGACCAGCTCAAACCTCTCTAATGTTCTTTTTTAAACAGGAACAACAGTCAGTGAGGCTGTCAGCGTACATATAGCCTGGGAAAAAGGCTACATATCCACATCCTGAATGCTGGAGTTGTCACAGCCTCCAGCTGCGTTGGGGTGAGGACAGCTCTGACTCTGCCATACAACACAAATAATACTGAGGAGGCCTGAACTCTTCAGCTCTCAATATGTGAGTTACTTTCAGGAGTAGAATGACCGCTGTCTGTAAAAAGTGATCAAACTCTTTCTTGGAATATATTTTTCCAAATTCCTGTGTGTGTGAAGGTTGCTGTTCTTTTTCATAAGTCACTGCTCATCATCTTCATGGTTCCTTCACGAATCTGGCTGTCCATTTGCAGCTGGCTCAGAAAAGACTTATTTTTTTTTAGAAAATGCATGAAGTGGCTGCTTTATTCAAATGAGGAGAGCTGTAATAAAACCTTAGACCTTTATTCAGGAAAACACTTTTAACCAGATTAAAGGTCCTCTAAGTATGTCTGTACTTATGCACAGTTCTGCTGTGCTGTTAGAAATGGAGATTGAGAGTGTTGTTTGGACAGCTTTTGGAAGCTATACCATGTGAACAAATGTTAAAAAACCAGAACAGCTAGACATGAAACCTCAGGCATAATTCCATCAAAACACTTAAATAAAGACTAGATAGGATGTTTGTAATTAAGGAATATTTAGGGAATTTAGGTTAACAAAACAGGACCACATGGGTAGGAACATTTTGCTGCTTTGGATAGTGTTCTCTGCATTATCTCCCGACTTGTGGGATTGAGCCCTGGCCCCCATTGCTGTGGCAGCTAGTAAAGACATAAGACCTTTCAAGGACAAAAACCTTTCAAGGATTTCACCTTGTCAAGTGAGAAACATGTCAGATTCCCATCAAGAAACTCTGGCTTTTATGTTACTCTACATGTACTGGTCTTTTCAATAGCCTATCTTATTTTACTGGCTTTCAGTGCCTGATATTGGACAGTTGGTTGTTCCATGTTTGAAATGCTTCATTCCCTTACTTTTCTTATTATTTCAATGAACTTACTATTTCTTCTCTGGGGAAAACCAAAACAGGACAAACAAAAACGAAACAAAAAACGAACCCCAAACCCCCACCAAAACCAACCAAACAAAAAAGCCCCAGAACACCTCTGGGACTGTGATTCCTTGCTGTTCAAGCCATGCTCTATCTTTAAAGAATCTGCTAACGATTTAGAGCTGGCAGCACTAAGCACCGAGGAACCAAGAATGAAAGCTAGTCTCAGGTGCAGTTAAATATGTTTTACATGTAAAAAGAAAAATGTAGTTCCTGGAGGTGGACAGTTGAGTGCTTTCTAGAACTAAGAATGGGGAAAGAAGAAATAAAAGACAGGTGAAAGGATAAGAAAGGGTTGATTTAAGTAGGCATACAAAGATTTTTTACTAAACTTCTTAATTCCCCAAGATTTGTGTGCACCCTATAAAAAATCTGTTTCTGCTAAGGCTGTTGGCAGGGAATTAAATAAAAATTCAAATTGTTGAACCAGCCTTGGGCAAGTTGGACTGGGTTGGAGGAGAAAATTTCATCCCCTTGTTTCAGATCTGAATAAGTTTAAGCTGGCAAAACTGGAACAAAGGAATATCAAACAATAAATTACCAGCCACAAGCACAAAAGCATAGAATAATAGAAGAAAATATGACTGGAAGGGACCTCAGTACATTATCTGGTCCAATCTCCTGCCTTAAGGCAGGATCAGAAATACATATGTCATTCTTGACAGAAGTTTGGATAACATCCTTAAAAAGGTCTACAGGGAAACTTACTGACTCCCTAGGAAATCTGTCCCAAAGCCCTGCAGTCCTTACTGTTACAAGGTTTTTAGTTTTACCTACAACACTGCTTTCTGTAGCACTTTATTTAAGACTTTTTGATGTTTAAATAATATGGCCACAGGCAATACACTTGAGGTATAACACATGCTAATACAGGTGATTTGGAAAAGAATGTGATGTGGACAATTGAAAAATGGAACTGTTTTTGCAGAAATTAAATTATAATTCCTCTTGAAAAGTTTTATAGTAATTCTCCATTAATTGCTGTAAGTCATACGGAGGTTTGTGTTGGTTGGAAAATGTAAATGCAGGGTGTGGGAGAGATTATGCATACCATCTGTGAGGTCAAGTCTGGGTTGACGTGGGAAATGAATCCTGGTTGTAGGATCCAACAGCTACTAATAGTAAATGAAAAACTAATGTACAAGACACTTAAAAATATCCAAAAAAAGTTGATTTGACAGACAGCATTAGTTTGTTGAGTTAATGATTTAAGAGTTTATACAAAGCCTACTGATTGGTTTAGAAAAAATATAAACTTGAAATTCTCCTTTAAATGAATTATTCCTTTTTTATTATATTCACTATACAGTTTGATAGAAATATTATCATTACTATTATAGCAAGATTTTTTTGCTAAAAATCTCAGAGATTTGCATTCTAACTTTTAGAGTAAATATGCACCTATACGACATTTCTGAAGTACTAATCAGAAATTTAAAGTGACTTTGACAGTCAACACACTGAATTACATTTTGCAAAAGTTTGCCCATAGTACACCACAGCAGGAAACGTTAGCTTACTCTCTAGCTGTGCTTCACTGGAAGTTTAAATAAAGAACTGATAAAGATGTAATTAAAAGCTGTCAATTTAAGTATATCTCATAAATTATTAAAATCTCGCTCCTTCATATCTTGCTGTAATTATTCTGCTCTACTCCTCCAGCTCTTGCAATTACTCTTCACAGGGCCAGGCTGACACCTAAAGGGGCCATCTGCAAAACTCAGATAAGGGCTGTGGCTCACTTGAGCAGCTGTAGGGTGGGTGGGAGAGGGTAAGGCTGCAGCCTCTGGGCTCTGGCAATTTCTTGGCACCTCTGGTGATACGTGGGAGAGCAGAAGGATTTCTGTATTTGGTTCTAATATATGGATCTATATCTTTTGAAGTGAGCAGAATGAAACCTTCCAGTGAAATGATTGATACCAATGTTAAAACATGACCCTTTGCAACAAATAGCCCAATCCTGGGCTGTCTAAAAGTCCTGATCTTTCACCCATTTGTTTAAATGAAATATTTTTTTCAAGTGATGAATCAGAGGCTGTCTTCTCAGGAAGAACACCTACTTGATCCTAGAACAGAACCCTGTGGAAATTGAAGGTAGCTCCATAGCCAGCAGGAGAGGGATGTAGTTTTCTCTGTGTAACTGCCAGTTTAGGTAGTACATTAAGTGGTTCCTTTGTCTCATTTTTATGTAAGAAATTATTAGATGATTTGACAACTGGCCCATTTCTTCATGCAGTTGAACCATGTGCAGGTGCACTGACTATAGCTCATCTAAAGGAGGCAGCAGTAGAGGATCGCAAAGAATTTTTGGAAGGTTTTAGTTTTTGGTATTTAATTGGACTAGCAACATTTTGATCGAGATGGTGGAGCCAGGGCAACACATGACTGTGACTGCCAAAGAATCCAGGAGAACTGGGGGCTTCCTGTGGGGATGGCAGGCAAGGGACTGATAGCATATCCCTTCCTACCACCCCTGTCAGGATCAGGGCAAGCCATTTAACCTGTACCTGTGCTTTGGGCACTTCCCTGGAGACAGGGAGAGGCCAAGGCAGGGGTGAGATGTGGTCCTACATATTAGAGGCAGGGCAGGCTGTGGGGAGACAGAGACTGGACTTGCTGCATCACTGGGGCGGAAATGATGGCCCTGGGGCTGATGTGGGGTCCTGGAGTTTGAGCAGAGCAGGGCAGCCCAGGGGACTGGACAGGGGCAGGCAGGGCTGGTGGTGGTCTTGGGGCCCTAGCAGCAAGTTGTAGTTTTTTTATTTCAAATCTCATACTGGAAATAATCTTGCCCTGTTTTCAATTTTGTGAACGCTGTTTAGGTTAGTCTTATTTTAGTGTAAACAAGAAAACATTAAAAATACCTTAGAATGTTAGAATAGTACATAAAATCAAGAAATAAAGTGCTTTTCAGCTTCACATGTCACTTGGATTTTCTCAGAGCACATCTCTCTCTGGGGAAGCTCTGCCTTAAACAGTATTAGCCAGTAATCCTTGCAATGTGCATACTGAATTTTAAATGTGTTTAGGTAGCCTCATTCAATAGGGCTAATATCTTGGTAAACCTGCACTAAACATCAAAGTGCTTGACAAATTCTGCTGTTGGACTTCATGAAAACATTCACTCCATGAAGGGAGAGTTGCCCTTGGTGCTCAGACCCTGCCTTGTGTTTGTGGGACTATGAGTCCTGTCCTTCACAGGGTTTCTGCTTTAGAAAGAGGAAGCATTTACATCTAGCATTTACCTAGGTGTGGGCACTGACCTTCCTTTGTCATGAATGGCTTGAGGTGAAGAACTAGTAATTCAGAGTTTCTTTTAAGTTTTGAATTGGTGTCTGGTAAAGCTTTTATTCCCTTATTATTTCTTAAGTTAAAACATGAAGTTAACTTGTGAGAAGGAGTAACTATTGCACACTTACTCACAGACATTGTGTCTGACAGAAGGGAATTTCACCTGCAGGATATTTGGAGAGACCAGAAGTAAATTGCTTTCTTATTTGGAAGTGAAAAAGCGTTGGGAACAAAGATGTGTTTTGAGTGATTCAAGGCTAGATATTGATAGCAATTTTTTTGTTTCCTTTGAGAAGTGCTGGTGAGAGACAGTTGGTGTTTACTTCATAATTCGTAAAGTTTGTGTAAGAATGAAAATATTTGTGCTATGTTTCAGACTTTTTTTCTTAATGAAAACTTGTGACTTATTTTTGTGATTGGAGTAACTTATTTATCTTGTTTATGTAAACCATATCCCTGCTAGGACTTTTTTTTTTTTTTGCTTAGTTGTATAGCCAAAACTTGTAAACATTTCCCAATCTAAGACATTAATCTTTTGGTGTGGTATATTTTGCTGGTTGCTTATAATTCTTTCTTGTAACTTTTCCCAAAATTTTGAAACAGCCCTCTAGGTTGAATATTTTCTGTGACAGAATTAGTAATGGGAGAGTTACATGGAATATATTTGAGTGCACATGGATGTTTCTATGTGCAAGCAACTGATGAAGCAGTGATATTTAGTGGTGGAAAGAGAAACTAGACTAAAAATGTAAAGCCTAAATGATCCACTCTATGCTGTCATGGCTGATGTCTAGAGCTCTCCCATGATTACGTAATAAAAATAATAATGCTTTTACTTGGAGAAACAAACGCTGTGAGGAACAATAAGCAATAAAAAATATTAATAAATAAGTACAGCTAGCAGAATCACAAATCTGCATCCTGGATTTTTTTAATTGAATGGAGGTGACCTTTGACTTAGATAAAACATACTAATAGAGACATGCATTCATTCCCTTAATTTCTTCTGATATTCCACATACAGAGTATTTGTTCAGTGTCTTATTTTACAGTTTCCTCCAACTCACAATGCTACTTTCTTAAGTTTTCTTTGTCATCTCTTTAGAAAAATGTTTTAAATTATTTAAAATACCAAACACCTAGACTGTAGGAACCAAAGCCATCCAGCAAATATTTGTGAGTTCAGGTCTTGATAATCTTTGACCAAAATCTTTTCATCTGTTTTGTTTTTTTCCAAGGCATAATTCAAGTTGAAAAATAAAAAACCAAGAAAAGTCCCTCTATGGCTTATATTGAATACCCAAAGTTCAAACAGGAGTACTAACCCTATCAAGTCTTTCTGAAACAATGCACCAGCTATGCTGAAACCTCCCATGGCATCAAGTATACACTACCACCAATGTTTAACTTGCTCAAACTTCCACCATGTCTGGTTTCCCATTTTTATTCCCCCTAAAAGTACTTTTCAAATTCCATGTAGTCTTTCTGGGGCTGACATAAAGAACCAGAATGGTAAGTAAAATGTTTCACCTTGTCTGAGAGTATGCTTTTCAGTTAAATCCATCACCCTGAATATATGAGGTCCAATTTTAATTTTTCATTCTGCCTAAAAGAACTTATATCTCCACTTACCTTCTTGGGGTGTATCCAAATTACAGGGCATTTTCAAGGGAGCTTTTTCCAATTCTTCTAGTGAGGATATTCCATTTGGAATCAGATTTTTAATCACTGAAGTGGGGACTGTAATACAAGGTTCCCCTTCACAGATACATATCTCTTCTTTTTTTTTTTTTTTCACTTCTTTCTGGCTTAATGTATACTGAATTTCATCTGTGTAGTGAAATAGTTTCAATAACAACAAGCAAAAGAACTCTGTCTGAGACTATCCTGTAATCAGAGCACTCCCCTGCAACTAAGAGCTTGGGAGTAGGCACCCCATGTCATCCTCAGTCCTAACAGGCCAGTAGAGATGACTTGCCAGAGGAAGCAGGAATTAGCCATTATAACCCAGTCTTCCCTTACTGCAGTAGTTTAGGAGGAGGGCATGACTTCAAGTCTTCTTAACTGTCCTGCTCCAGAAATTTTTCCATCATTTTTTTTCAGATGACCACAAAAAATGCCTTGTTCCAGCCCATGGTAAGGCACTTCGAGGGAGAGTGAGGCTTGGGCCTTGTCCTTTCATTTGGCATTCCATGCTAACAGATTTATGCATATTTCCTATAAACAATCTGGTTTTTAGGGAACCCTGAATTAAGACTCATCTTTGTGCATGCATAAAGAACCGTGACTACTCTGACTTGTTGGGATGTCTCCCTGGAAACTGCAGGACATAAGACACTGTGATGCTATATCATATTATTTTAAAATCTTTTGTGACTGCCATGCTCATACCTTTCATTCATATTTGCTCAGGCTGGGACAGACTCCAGCAGCTCAGCAGGCTACCATAATTTGGCTGACAGAAATAAATTGCAGAAGCTGTGTTCCAGGGGATGCCTCCTGCCCAGAAAGCCACTGCCGCTGTTACATGACAGTTGCACTGCTGTATTCTTTACAATTTCTGAGACAGCAGCCTCCAGCGAGAGCCATCTCACCATTACACACCTCAGGGGAATGCCCTGTCATTCTGTGATTCCCAGAGCAGACTCAAATGTATTTCTCTATGTACACCAACCACGTACAGTGCTGCAGCCTTCTGTGCACCTGTGCTTCACTTTCAGGGACATGAGAGGCTGTCCATCAGTACTTTCATTCAGCACTTTGAATCAGGAATTTCAATTTGTGATGGGGGATGAGGAAAGGATTTTTTTAAACCTCCCATGTGCGCACATTTAATCTCTTACAAACTCATATTTCACTGCAAGCAAATGTGGCACCTCTCTTGAGTTGTGCATGGATGGCAAATATGAGTGTGTTCTGTCCAGGGTGAGTTTTCTGAGACATGCCTGTGTGGCCACATTAGCATGGTTCTGTTCCTGAGCTAATATGCCTTGCCTCTGAGAAGGGGTTTTACCTTAAATCCAGCAATATCTTGGCTGTGACTTCGTGACTTTCATGGGG
This sequence comes from Erpornis zantholeuca, assembly GCA_013400515.1. Classification (NCBI taxonomy): domain Eukaryota; kingdom Metazoa; phylum Chordata; class Aves; order Passeriformes; family Timaliidae; genus Erpornis; species Erpornis zantholeuca. The sequence continues at coordinate 15,003 of VZTN01007749.1, forward strand.
CTTAGGGAACAATTGGTGTACTCACACAAAATGTACTTGTATTTTAGGTTTGTTTCCTTCCTATCTAATACAAAACAACTTCTACTCTCCTAGTCATCTGTATTCCCCCCTGAACTCTTTGTCTGCCTCCTTTTGTGCAATCTGCCCTGTTTAAACTGGCTTTGATCCTCCCCGTGGGAGCTTGTTAGAAACATTAGGGTTCCTTGCTGTAGCTAGTGTTTCTTAATGATGATAAAATGTGTAAACTCTTAGGCAATTACTAAGGTTTCCTCTTAATTTTTCTAGATTAATGAGAGCACTGAAACTGGTGGATCATCCCAGAGGTAAATGGCATTTTGGGATAAAGATTAGAATAATTTAAATCATACAGGAGTTTATGTTTATCATTTGTTACACAGAGACATATTGGTTGTGTTATACAGTGTTCCCTTTATATATATTGCAGTGTCAGGTATGTCTCATTGCTCAGGAGAAGAAATAAGTGACTAATATCAGTGCATGTGGACCAAATTGTCTTGGACTCTCTGTGAGCACAGTTGGTATGCTTTTGACCAAATAATTTTTCCAATGAACCTCAAACCTACTTTGAAATACTTTCTGCTATTTTATTCATAGATAATTTATTTGAGCAGCAAGTGGCAAGAGAGCTGAAATATGCTAAAAGATACAAAAGCTTTTAGATAAGCCAAATCCTATATTCGAGGAGTTTTTTATATTTAAGAATCTCCTTTAAGTGAAACCACTCTCTAACAATTTTTGTTCTGAAGTTAATTGTCCAGTCAATTTCTTCTGCATATTTTTAGGGTTTTTTTCTTTTAAATTCATAAGTACTCTATGTACTTTCTATTTGTGATCTAATCAGTTCTACCAAAGAATTTCTTCCTTGAACTAATTTTTCTATATTCAAAAATGTGCTAAATTCTTAATAGGCAACTACAGTTCAATCTCATCCTGCTGCTCAGCTTTCTCCTCTTTCTGCCTGTATAATTGCATGAGAGAGGAGGCAAGCACTCACTTCTATATTCCTAACTCCCCATACTCTGAAATAACTGGCAGAACATTTTACCTCATTCTTCCCAATACAGCATATCACTAAATTTTGAGAAAGAGAGTAAAATCACAGAGTTTTGAAGGAATTCCTGTTTTCATATTATTTCAGTAATTTATTTTAAAATATATGCATGTATAGCAAGCTAAATTCTAATGCTGGCCAACATATTAAATTAAATTTAATGTATACAAACCCAGTAATGCATAAATAAATGATTATGCATTTATCTTTTTATTTGAATTGTATAATTCAAATTTAATGCTACACTTCTTTCAAGCACTTCATAAAAATATTAAAAAGATACATGAACAAATACATAACGTAGTGGATGCAACTGCTTCACTAAAAATAATATTCTTTTCACGAAATTGTGCTTTTATAATATTCATAAATAAAAATATATATTCAAATATGTTCAGTTTAGATTTATAGTGCTGTACATATATTTTGAAGATACTCATTGTAAAACACTGTAACTATATACATATATCTCTACAGTAAGGAGATATTATGTAGGGTTTTCCTTTGATGCTTTCCTGTNNNNGTTTTCCTTTGATGCTTTCCTGTACTTTTATGCTTACAAATTGAATGAGTCTGCTTTTCTGTGATGTAGTAGTCAGGCACTAAAACTGATTTTAATTGGGAAAATTCCAGGGCCAGTTACTTATCAACACGGAAATCTAAATATGCTATGTTAATGAAAATATTCTTAGTCACACCCTCATTAGTTGCTCCAAATAGCCCTTAAAGATGTGCAACGATTTTTCCCTCTGTCCTAGTTTAAGCTGGTATATAGTTAATTTTCTTCCTAGTAGCTGGTACAGTCCTGGTTTTTTTGTTTCTTTTAAATTTAGTTGGAGCATAATGTTGCTAACACACTGATTAGTAATGGGTTGGACTTGATCTCAAAGGTTTTCCGACACAGTTAATTATGTGATTCTGTCATTCTGTAATGTTTTGGTTTTTGCTGAACAATAGTGCTTATTCTGGGTGCAGAAACTTTCAGCTTGCCACGTTCTCCCAGTGCTCAAGAAGCTTTGAGGGTGCACAGATAGGTGAGCTGTGCTGAGCTGGCCAAAGGGATATTCCATAACATAGAACATCATGCCTGGTATTTAAACTTTGGGGGAGTTGGCTGGGAGATGCTCATCACTGCTTGGGTACTGCCTGGACATTGGTCAGTGAGTGGTGTGCAATTCATTGAGCATCACTTG
>VZTN01007753.1:0-19328 GCA_013400515.1 Erpornis zantholeuca
GAAGTACATTGCACAGAAGGGAGATTTATTTTAGCATAAGCACAGAAGAAGAAACATTGAGAGAACTACTTGAATGCAAGAATGAAAGTTAGATCGGCTTTTATCCAAGTTGAGATATTTACTTCACAACACTTCANACAAAACAACCCATGCATCAAATTCTGACAGAAAACAACCTGGTTGTTTCAGACCAGACCATGAGAAAAATCTATGGAGGGAAAAAAAAAAAGGTAAAATGCTTTTTTCATGAAAGGAAATACAGACTGAACATCATGAAATGAACAATGCATGAAAAGAATGTTCAATTACCGACCCCATGCAATTCTAAAAATTCAAAGTAGCAGAGAGTAAAAATACTTTATAAAAGGAGGCCAAACTACACCCAAAACAATCCAAGAACTCTCACAATTCTTCTGTAAGTTCTCTCTTTAAAAAACAAAGCACACAGAGGACACTTATTTCAACCACATAAATTTGCACTGCACGACAGTTTGTAATTTCAGATACACTGCCCAAGTTTGTAAGGCTGCTCCTGTCTGACTTCAGACCTGCCTTATATAATAACCTTTATGTGATTCAGCACTCTCCAGTTTCCCAGATCTCTCACACAGCTCCCAACCTTCCTTCACACCCTTCTCTCTCTTCCTTTCTTTACCATCACAAATTCCAACAACTTAACTGATGACATCCAGACCTGTAAAAACTAAAAAAAATTTAAATAAAAAAAAACTTAAAAAAAAAATCCTCAACAGTAAAATAAGGAAATATGACTGGGTTTTTTGCCATCTGTATCTCTTTGAAAAAAAAATCAGAAAGTAGAAAAAAACAGCATAAAAGTGTGGCCAAAAATACACCATAAACTTACTATTCTTGACTAAATGTTTTCTTACAGATACAAGGCATTAAGGATGACAAGAAACAATAAATCCTCTCAGTTGGAGGGAGGAGGGGAAGATCTTTCTCTAGACCAAATCCAGGCAGCTTCCCACTGCCAACTCCAGAATAGCTTCATCATCCATTAATAAGATGAAACATGATTCACCTGTGATTTTTACCACTTTCAGTAAAAAAGTTATTAGCTGAAAAATGGGTTTGGACTCTTTACGGCTCTTTTTCATGAATACCAAAATTAATAAAATCTCCTAAGATTATAGGAAAAGAACCACTTTGGACTACACATTTTTAAGGAAGCTCACAGTGAGATCCTTCCTAGGGGAGACCAACCTGGAGAACAATTATTGGTTTTTTGTTTCTTTTTGTTGTTGTTGGGTCAGACTTTTAATTTGTAGAAGTCAAAATGTTCTTTTGTCAGCTGCAAACAATGTACTCATGTTTGCAACTGGAACAGTTTGAAATAATCTCTGCATGGTAAAATTCTGGAGATATATACAAGAAACAGGTGTGTTAAAATATCACATATTGTATTCAAACAGAAATTTTACTTCCATCAATGCTCTTGAGATGAAACTGCAAAACAGACACAGTTTACATTTGTTTTAACTGCAGATAATATTCTGAGCCACACCGAAAACAACCTACACCTACAGAAATATCATTTACATTCCACCCTGAACTCTCTGAAAATGCAGAGGAAATAACTTAGTAATCACCTACCACTTATTTTAATAATGAGCCATTGGTATAAAAACCAGAAAAAATAATTCCAGTCATAAACTATTCTGACAGGCTTAATATGAAAGTGTACAAACAACAGAAACTCTTACAATCGATTTTTAATTAATCGATCGATTTCAACACTTATTTACAGCGATCTTTAAAGCAGCTCTCCAAGAGCACATAAGAAGAACAGACTAGTGTTTTTATTGCTGTAATTTTAAAACTGCAGGGGTTACTTCTGGAAAAACTCCTTCAACTCCAAAACAGCTCAGTGAAAAACGGCATTAGCACAACTCATGCTGGAGCAGGGGCTTTACAAGAGAAAACCAAGAATTTCCCTAGGATCCTCCAACTGGAGCTCTCCTTTACCTGCTATAAAACACTTACTCCAGTTCACTCATCCACCATTCATTTACCCTCTCTCCCATCCTGGGCCCAAATGGGAGAAGCTGCCACAGCATTTTTCAGCACGTTCTTACAGTCTATATAAATGCAAAGAACACACAAAATGTTGTTTCTCTAATGTCACTTATATGTGGTACCAACACCTCTTCATGAGCCCTTCATATATGAAAGATGCATTTATCCATACTTTTAAGGAAAACAGCTGCTTAAGACCACACAAATATCTAAAGTATTATGTGCTTTCCTGCACCTCTCTCTCACTCAGGAGCTTCAAATTATTTCATGTGACAATACACCAATGCTGACTATTTCTGACAATGCCACTGTTGAGAATTTTTTGAATTTTATTTATCTAAAGTCATGATACCTCTACTTACAGACACAATACCTCTACTTCCAGACAAGACAGCTACACTTACAGGATCTGTTCCTATCTGACGTAAGAATGTTATTTAAAATACTGAAAAGGTCTTTAAGCAATTTGGTGTCTGTGGAAACAAAAAGCAACCTGAGAACATTTTTCCTATTCCCACACCAACGCCTATGCAGCAGCTTTCAAGTGGTTCTGATGCTCTCCATACACACATGCAAATATCTGTGCTGCATTAGAAACTCCTGTAGTAATGGATAATGATGGTAAAAAAAAATAATTTAAAACTTGTCAGCTTAACTGAGCTGCCTTTCCAGCACATTTTGTGAAGATTTGCTTTCAATGAAATTTATAATGAATTGTACATATAAGTGAACACTTACATTAAGACTCAATTAATATGCCAAAAAGTAATTGCAGATAGATACCCCAAACTTACACTGAACAGAATCTACTTTAAAAATGCAAACATTTACAGCAACACATTAAAAAAAAATAAAAGAGTAAATACAGACCTTCCAGTAGTCAGATTGTAAACTGTAGTACCTCTGGTATGCAGATAATGCTGTAGGAAAGAAAAATGAATGTTCAATTTATTTTGTTTCAATTTCTTTGAAGAAAAAGATAGAAATCCTTAAGAGTCAGAATACACAACATTAAAATGATAAATGGTTTAATAAAAGTAACACTGCCATGAGAAGTATACTGTTGTGGGCAATGCATTCCTTAAGATTATAATTTTGTTTTATGAAATGTCATCGCAAAAGTATATTTATTATTAATCTTACAAATGTAAATCAAGCAATATTTTAAAGAAAACCTATAACAAAGAAATAATTTGAAATCTTGGGATTTTCATCCTGGACAAAGCTGTTGTGAGATTTAAAAATTTAATCATGTAGCTCATTTACCACACTCCCTGATGCCCTGTAATTTCTGAAGAACTGGTGAGGAGGGACATACAAAGAGAAATCAATTTCACATGGCCTTTCATTCTGAGAAACAAAAGCAAGCAGAAAAAAAATAAAAGCTTCCATTTTATTCAACAGCCATGGCCAAGACTAACCTGGAAATCAGCGCTAAGAACAGCTCTGTTCCATAGAATATCAGCTCTACTCAGCAACCCTTTTCTCAAATCACTATTCCTGTATCCCTCTTCCTCACTAAAAATTCTGGTTGATTCATCCTGCCCTTGGGCTAACAGGCAACCTCAGACTAGAACGCAAGCAGGCTTTGCTTTCTTCTAAGAACATGGCACTTGGAACCATCAAAAATTAAGCATTTTAAGTAAAGATTCACTACAGTAACATCAAGATACTGAGTTTTCAAGTGTTAGCTCCTTAAGAATTAAAAATGGAAAATACACAATTTGTGGAAACCAAACAACAAAAGAAGGCAACTCATGCATTGAAAAACCATAAACACTGAACAGATTAAGACATAAGAACAACGTGTACTTTATGTGCAGGTTCATTTCCTGCTAGCACCATGGATAAATGATGTCCCTAAATGTTATCACCCTTCAATGCCTGTCTTGCATATTCATTTTTGTAACTTGACAAAAGCTGTTGTGCTTAAGTGAAATAAGGACAACATACTCGTAATGATAAAGGCACAGAGCCCTTGCACTCATCTGTCTGTGAAGACTCACAATCTTTATTTGTAAACAGACAAATGTTGATCCAAGCCCATGAGGTGTCCCTCCCCCCCAAAATGCTTGAGGCCAATTTCTAATTTTGATGCTCTAAACTGTGATTTATTTAGATGCCCAGATTAGAAAAATGAACTTAGAAGAACACTCACTGACCATACATTGTTAACATGCAATCTCTCTAAATGCTTACATGCAACTCAGAAAAATAAAATCACGTAAAAATCTATTCTAAGTCTTTCACAAAGAATACAGTTCCTCCTCCACCCTCCCAAAAATACCTGAAACAAACTGAAGGGACAAACTGAAGGATATTACTTCAGTCTAACAATTTAAGTTGAAGAATGTTAAAACTAAGCATATTTTAGTCACATTCTGTAATTATATTTTAAAGGATGCTCACGATAACACAAAATAACCTCCTACTCCCCCCCAAAAGTCCTTCTAGATTCAACTTCTCCCAGGTATCATTAATAACTTTTCAACGAAAAGGAGTAATTATCTTCTGAACATGGTAATGACTTTGCTTTCCCCAACAGGAACACGCACAGGCACTATGAAACAGTTTTGTAATGCATCATGTCACACTTAAATAAATGGATTTTTTTTCTTTTTACTCAAGCAGTACCTATCCCAATCTTAAGGGTTAAGGTACATTTCAAATACTCAGGTCAACAGTACTGTATTATGCAAGATTTAAGAAACTGAGAACTTCTCGTAAACTATTATTTTTTCCAAAAAAGGGAACTACTGCCGTCAATTATACAGGGGATATGGATAAGAAGATGAAAAGAACATTAAATACAATGCTAAGGATTTATACTGGGCAAATAAAAGGTAGAACATTTTCACTGTAGCAGTTAAAAAATATAGAAAGTACCCACATGAGCATATCCATTAAAAAGGAGCGGTGGAATATGCTTCCCTATAGCAGTTAAGGCCCTGCCAATAAGTTTATGAAATATCAACAGTACAAAAAACTCCCATATATAAACAGAAGTCCTTAAAAAGAAAGAACAGGAAATAAGAAAGCAAGAAGAAACTTGCCCTGAAAACTCCTAACTCCATTTAACATAGGAAAGTTATTACAGAAAGGAGTCTTTACTCCATGATATTCCACCAGTTTTCCTTAAGAAAAAGGCTGTTTGGCTACGATTTTCTTTTCTAACTCTTCTGTTCTTCAGTAAAGTTAGCAGCTTCCCACAGGAACAGCTGAAGTGATCGCTTCAATGTGCCAGGCTCAGTTACAATTAAAAGCCAGCACAGGGGAAGTGTGGACTGCTGAAGCCTATTTGTGTTCCCATGGTAAGATGATAAGGCCTCCATTCTAAGGAGCCACTTTACTCTTCAGAAGAACAAAGAGGACACTTCAGTCTCCCTCAGTGTCTGAAGTGCCCAAACCTCCTTGTGGGTTCAGAAACCCCCAGGGATCCACTGTGTTCTAAGCTACCACCATTCACTACTTAACTTCTTGCAGATGAAATGCTAAAATTCTCAGTGTTCTGCTGAAAACACACAGCGATGAAACATGGAGGGTTCTTTTAAACCAGAGCTAAATGTCCCTTTCCTCCTCAGGTATGCCAGACAACTAAAAAGTGTTACTATGCACAATTCCAGTATTATCAAGTGCTCAAAACTGATTTCAGCCCTTTTTACAACTACATTAAACCTCCACGAACACTCAAGTTCTGCTGAAAAGGACTAAAAGAACAGAAGAACAGAAAAAAAACAACTGAAAGAAAATGTTATTTTTGCCAGAGCCCACATGAAACATCCCTAACCAAACATATCCCTAAGAAGAATCTTGCATATAAAATGCCAGAAATCAAATTATGAAAGTAAGAGTTTTTTAAAAAACTGAACCAATCTAGCTGCAAAGCAAAACATGAACCATAAATTTTGAACCCTATCATTTTTCATAGTCCCTGAGTGAGTCATCAGTAAGGAGATCTTTATCCTAAATTCTATGGTGTAGAAATTAGTACCTTATCTAAAACATGTACTGTGGAATTACAAGCAACTTCCCCCTTAAATTAACTTTGTATCTATAGGAAATAAGTGTAAATCCCTCAAAATGCTACCTTTATTCTAAAATAAGAAAAAAAGAGCAACTGAACCTGCAGAGACGCAAGAATTTTACCCAAGCCCCCATCTGCAAGACTGCATGTGCTTTATCAGTGTTAAAATTCAGACTGTAGGATGATATCCCTGGTTTATAAAAAGCAAAAAATCCCAGTCACTTGGGTCATGTAGCACATTAGTAGTATTAGAAAAGAAACAACCCAAGAACAAACAAAAATGGACAATTAAAAAAAAAAAAATCCCAACACTAAAGGCTGCAATATCGTTTTGCACCTTTACTTTTCATCCAAGACTGGTCATTCCAAAGTGAGACAATTTTTGTCACAAAAAGATTCTATCAACTACTGCCCCTCTTTCAACAGAGGGTCAACTCTCATTTTTACAAATACAAGTGAATTACCCCATTTCAGTTATGGTGTCCTTTTTAACATTATGAAATGAGTGCTTTGAAATCACTCTTAGGCACAGCAGGATTCTGCAGACAATCTTTTGATTAGGAACTTACTATTGAGCTTTTTCAATCTAAAAGTTTGCCACTGAAATTCTTACACATATGGAATTGTATAAAGACAATAAAGGACATAAAAACTTCTTTTTTCCCTTCATGTGAAACACTTATGAGCATCCAGAAAATGCATGACTGGACTCAAAGAACAGGACTGAGTGTCAACAGCAGGACAACGCCTCTTGCTTCACTCTCAACTACATTTTGTAGTCAACCACAGGAAACTCCTAAAAGCACAGAACTGACAGACCACATTCAGATACCTAAAACAATATTCAAGCATTATTAAAAGAAGTAATGTTACCTACTTCTATCCTTTTGTCTGTTATTTAAGTTCTTACTCTATCAGTTTACACTCTTGCTATGAACACCTCTCCCCAAAATCTGGCCACATGTATTTTCTTCCTAACATGTAATTGTTGTCATCACGTTCCTGAAACCCTTGTGCATGGGAAATACAGCATTTACCATCCTCCCCAGAGGAGGGGAGGTGTATACCCCAAAGCTATACAGAGCTTTTCAAATCAATCACCTGCAGCTATACTGCTCGATGAAAATAAAATGTTTACCTGAAATAGCTCTGAAAAGCAAAACACCACCTTTCTAAAAGAGTTGCAGCCACTGAACAGTAACAATCCTCCTCAGCTCAGGCTCACTTCAGAATCTGTCTCTAATCCTCCAGCACCTTGAGAGCTGACTCTCAATGAGTTCACACACTGGGAGTCTACTGGTTTATAAAGTCAGCCAGAAGTACCCACTTGGCAATGTGTATGGTTGCTTTAACCCTGACAGCCTTTATTATGTGCCCCCTAAGAGTCTGCCTCCCTCTCCTTCTTCCATAGGACCAAGGGACATGTCAGAATCAGGACATGGATAACACTCGTTCCTTATTCCCCCCATTTAAGATTTCTTAGTATCACATAGAGAATAAAAACCAAATCTGACATAATTATCACATTGGTGGTTTCAGGATTTTTTTTTAATCTACTTAGTTTCGTAAGATACTGGCAAAACTGAATTGTTTCAGTAGCAAGATAAGACAATCTCTCTTTGTATTCAGAATCTAAATACTTGACCTAAACAAACAAACAAGGTGACAATGGGGGGGAGGAAATGTCTAGACTGAGTGACAACCACGCACTTGTCATATTTAGCACATTTCATCACAAATCATGCAGTCATAGAGGATGGGTTTTATGACCTGCTCTAACAAGTCTACTTTATGATCCCTTAAAACTTAAGAGGCTTTCAAAAGTGATGCAAACATGAAGCAGTTTAAGTATTTTAGTGCTTGAGTAAGAAAGTGAACTACATACTAACACCATCTAGTGGCACCTTGCAAGGCTAAATGTAACTAACACAAATTTCTGGCTTACTGAACTTAGAAACAGTAAGCATTAATTTGATGACATACCTTGAAAAGAAAACTTTAATACAAACCAAAGTTCCATATAGTTCTGTGTAAATTAATATGTGTTTTCTTAAAACACAATTATTTTTAATTTAATTTTTAATACAAGCACTAATATTTCTTAGTGCTTAGCTGATGTGAAACTAGTAGTAAAATAGAAAATTAGCTGAAGAACTGCACAAGGGAAGCCTGGAAAGAGCACATCTGTTGATTTAAATTTGACTGCTTCGAGGAAAAAAGTAAATCTTCATTAAACACCTAAGAGATATATGCAAGTGGCAGAAACAGCTTCTATATAGTGCAGCTTTTACCCACCATGGTAACCGATGCAAGATGAAACTGCTCTGCCATAAAATGAAAGACATTAAACGCTGAGAAAATTCCAAGGTTGAGCCAACAGAATTGACTTTGCTGGGTAAACAACAGCTCTTGGCCAGGCTCAGAGAGTGGTGGGAAATGGAATTACATCCAGCTGGTGGCCAGCCACCAGGAGTGTTCCCATGGCTCAGTCTGGGAGTCACTCCTGTTTGATACCTTCATCAACAACCTGGACAAGGGCAACGAGGGCTGAGGTTCAACAAGGCCAAGTGCCAGGTCCTGCACTTGGGTCCCAACAACTGCCCCCAGGTTGGGGGAAGAGGGGCTGCGAGTGACTGGTGGAAAAGACCCCAGAGTGCTGGTCACCAGCTGGATGAACATGAGCCAGGTGTGTCCAGGTGGGCAAGAAGGCCAATGGCACCAATGGTATCAGCAATGCTGTGGCCAGCAGGACCAGGGCAGTGAATGTCCTTCCTGGGCACTGGTGAGGCCACACTTAGAAACCTGGGTCCAGTTTGGGGCCCCCCACAATGAGCAGGACACTGAGGTGCTGGAGCATGTTCAGAGATGGACAATGGAGCTGGGGAAGGGTCTGGAGCACAAATCTGATGAGGAGCAGCTGAGGGAGCTGGGGGTGTTTGGCTTGGAAAGAAAGGGGCTTGGGGACCTCACTGCCTTCTACAAAGTACCTGGAAAGAGGCCCCAAGTGGGGCATCCATTGGTCTCTGCCTGCAAGTAACAAGTCTTCCAAGTAACAGGACAAGACAAAATGGCCTCAAGCCACAGCAAGGGAGGTACAGATTGGGTATTTGGAAAGTTTTCTTCATGACAGGGTTGTTAAACACTGGTACAGGCTGCCCAGGGAAGTGGTGGAGTCACCATCCCTGGAGGTATTTAAAAGACATGTAGATGTGGTGCAGGGGGACACAGTTCAGTGGTGGCCTTGGCAGTGCTGGGTTAATGGTTGGACCCAGGTAAGACCAGGTTGTCTTAATGGTCTTTTCCAACTTCCATGATTCTACAAGTCTCTAATAACCCAAAAAAATGTTGTGGAAGTGAAAGTAGCAAAATGCCATTCAGGTCTTTTGTTTTAAGGCCTCAGGCAGATGCTGCTCTCTGTTTCCTCCAGAGATTTGTACTCAAAGTACCAAAGAGACAATCAAAGAAGCCTGAAGCATGTCTTCCTTTTAACACAAAATGAAGGCTGACACACAAAAGCAACACAAGCATACATTTAAGACAGAAAAATCCTCAAATAGTCCTCTAAGAAATTCTATTAACAATTCCACATCCTCATCTGGAACTATAATGCAGCAGCAAAGTCATGTGAAGCCCACTGTCCCTTAAAGTATTAAATGTGAAAGATATTCAAGAGTCTGACAAGAAGTTTACAGTTACAGAAAGCCTTTACATGTTGAACTCTACGAAGGTCTTAAAATATTGAGAATCAGTTAAAAAACCAAATGGATTCTCATCAAGCTCAAAAATCCTTCTAAGATCATACTCCACAAAAAGACTTCTAACAATTGTTTATTTAGAATCTCTAAATTTATTTAGAGATTTATATATTCACTTGTCCAAAGTGAAAATTTTTCAGAAAATCAGTCAAAACGGCCCACATTTTTCTATTAGAAAATCCTTACTTTATAATGGAACTGTCTACTGCTAACCCCTAATCCACATACACACAATTTAAAAAGAATATTTTCATGTTCTAAGCTTCCTTCTTTCTACAGAAATTTCACATAATGGTTTAAACCACCTGAAATTAAACCACCCAAACTTTATCTCATCTTCAGGCTTCTGTTACACAGCTCTAAATAGAAGCAACTCAAATTCTACCAGTTATTACTAGTTACAAACATCAATATAAAAAACCTCAGACCTAAAACTTTCACTTATTTGAAGCAGTCATCTCTTCCTTGACTCATTCAAGCAATTTAATTCATTCTATTTCTTCAGGACTCATCTGTAAGACAAGACAGCCCAGCAGGAACCAGCACAATCCTGTCCATACCAGGAAGTTTTCTGTTATCTTTTATAAAATTATTCTGCACCTCAGAGCACAGCACATGAACATACTTCCCACTGACAATACTTCCTTTCAAATTCCTGAAAGATGTTAACCAGCACAGAGAAATTCCCTACTGAGCTGGAATTATAAGCACAAAGCAACACATATACATGGTTGAATTTGGGAGTTTCTTGCAACCATAGAACTTTACAAAAGAACAATCAAAAAGGTTTTAAATTTTGGGTTTAGGTTGTATCATAATAAAAGAACTGCTCAATAAATATTCTGTATTTCTTTTTAGAATTGTTTTAAATTTTAGCTTGACAATTGCTAAAAAAATTTCCCTGAACAAACACTACCTTATAAATGACTTTAAATGTTTTTGTATTAGTGTTTTTGACTAAAGCAGTCACTATCTATAATCAAAATAAATACTGCTAAAACTGTTCTGACACAGAACATTTAAAAATGAGACTACCACTTGAGTACAACAATAAGAATTATTTGAGTGCATGATTGTGTTTTAGTAACTGTGGCACAAATAATTGCATGTTTTTCTCAAATCATTCATTCATTAACTGCCTTTTCTACTTCCAGGAATTTTGCTTAGAGAACAGCATTTCAAGGAGGCAAGTGATTAAAGCACATCTCCATTTGTGCCACTGTGAGCTGTCCTCCAAGTCACAGACTGAACACGGTCAATGCATGTGACCCTTCTGCAAAATAAAGATCCCTAAGGAAAACACAGATGATGTCAATCCACGAGCTCATTAAACAGCAGTCAATTAGAACTCAACTCGACTAGAACCCAAACCTTTAAACATCACTATCTGGACTCTGTACTGTTTATGGAAAACAGGCATGAAATAAAAAATAATCTCCAACTACCAATGGAGCATCAGTTTCCTTCGAGACCAGAGCACAATAATTAGTTAAAAAACCCCATCTGCCCCAAGGAATTCAATAGCAAACAAAATTCACGGGTTCACAGCAGGGAATCCTAGCTGGATTCAAAATGCTCCCAGCATCCAAAGGCCCCCATGACAACCCAGCCACCTCCCTGAGCAAAACCAAAGGCTGAGGTTTCACATTCTGGGGCAAGTGCATTGCATTTTTGTGCCGGGTTATTTTTCACTTGGATCAGTTCCCCACGCAGCTGCAGGCTCAGCTGCAGCAGCACAAAGCAACCCGCAGACACGGGGGTGCCACGCGGGGCACGCCCAGGGAACAAGAGGTTTGGGAACCTCCAACAACCCAACAGCTGGGGAATAGCTGCCTCGTCAAAAAAGAAAGGAGGAAGAATCAGATTAAAGAAAATGGTACTGAGGAAATGAAATGCTTTTCACTAGGAGGAGTCAACGTTCCCACTCTGGGAAATCCTGAAGGCAAATTCTGACCAGTCACAATCAAAACAATGAAAGCTGATCACAGAACCCACCCTGAACATACAGGCTAAGCTGAAACCATTCCATCTGCAATCAGGATGATAAGTGTCCAAATACAAGTCCCACAGGATTCAAAATCTGCAAAAAGGTTGATCCCTTGTGTAGGACCTTCTCCTAACAGCAGAACAGTGCTGATAACACAACAACTCTGTGGAGCATTATACGAGAAAACCCTTCAGCTATCAATAGTAATTCAAGCTTACTGCATTTTGGGAAAATTGCAACCTGCAGACCAGCTTCAGATCTTTTTAAGGCTGACAATAGCACTGTCACTCCAGTCTAATATCAGGCGTAATCCTGAGAAGAAAAAACCTCATCCAGTAATTTCTGATGTGAACTCAAAACTTTTCTTGGAGACCAAGTATTTATTTTTAAGAAAGAAAAATGAAAGCACATTGATTTTGGAATTCAGTGGCTATAAGTGACAGAAAAGATAATGCATTTCGAGGGAAATTACAATATTTAACAGGTTTCATTAAAAAACCTGAAGTTAAACAGACTTCAATATCAGACATAAGCTTACTGCACATTCAAAGGTAGCCTGTCCCTCACTGATACCCCCTGAGTACATGCAGCAAGGGTGGGATTAGCACCAATAATGTGAGTTTGAATGATGCAACCTGCCATGATTTTTCTTAAGATCCCTCTTTTCTGGTGTATGAATTCTAATTCTTACAAAGAAATGACCTACAGACTTTTACTACATTCAGAAGAAGGTACTAGCTACATAAAAATACTAATAACATGCAATGAATGCACACAGCTGCATGATCCTTCACTGCCAAAGCACTTGTGACAAAATGAGATCTAAAGAGAAGAAACTACCAACATGAAACCCTGATCTCTATCATCTCAACACTGCTTCATCTTGACCACTGACCTCAGTTCTACAGTCAGCTCACAATTTCTTCTGCTCTGCACAAACTTCATTACAAGTGTTTTTAAACAACACTTCACTTCTGCCTTTATAAAAAATACTTCATACATTATATACAAAGGTGTACACATTTATGGAAGCTATTTAATTAAAGAACAGGATTCCAAGGGAAAAAAACTGTGGAGCATTATACATGCATCTATCCTGTGATCTTTTATTAATTACATCCAATTCATTAAACACTAATGAATAGAAGTTACTAACTTCTCTGTAACTTTGTCCATGACTAACTTCAGACTACACAGATTTATGGTTCTGAAGTACATGCTCCTTCAGCATTTTATACACCTAGAACTTTGGGACTTAAAAACTGGGTAAAATATACATTAGTAACATCAAAACATTCTGAACTCTCTTTACTTTTCTATTCTAAGCCATGTAAAATTTAACTATAACAAAATTAGAATGTATGATAATTAAATGATATGATAATTATCATATACAATTAGAATGGATAATATTGTATGATGATTATTTTTACTTTATAATGGAAGACAAGCATTCCACTTCTTTCAAACAACAGCAGTTAAGTTAGTTATAGAACACCGTCATACTGCACCATTGAGGATAACAGTTTTACAGTCTTTGGTACTAGAGTTCAAAAACTGTGGTGAACAGGAACGTATGTCCCTCAGTGAATAAGAAAACCCCTTTAACCTCCCTTTTTACATCAGTTAAAATTCCTCCAGTATTTTTAACTACTACTATACTTCTCTGAAAATACAGATACATCTTTTTTCCTAATGCTCCATAACTAACAAAGTTTTATGTCTTCTTGAGGCTTCTTTTACGACTGAGATGTTACATTAAATAGGCATCTGAAAAAGTATTAAGTACTTTAGTTCAGATTTTAAATGGCTAAATGTTTTGTCACACATTGTTGTTCTAATGCTCTTTTAGAGTTATGGAGAACTGATCTTTTCAACCATCATTTGGATTTTTTATGCTTGTTTTTAAAACGATATGCACAGTACAGTGCAGATGCCCCCCATCAGTAAACCCTGCCTCTGATCCATGGCAACACCTGGTCCTGTCACTTTTAAGTGTTATCAACTCAAAAGAAGAGTTAATACAGTTCAGTCCATAATCCTGGGCTGTTTTTGCTAAGTAAAATATATCCAGGTCATACTGCACACACATCACTCATACCTAGTTTTACCAGGCGAATCAGAAACAGTGGTTTAAGGTTTTTTTGCAGAGCAGGTGGCAGTGAAAACAAAATTAAACCATAGGATCAGCCTATTCTTCACTAAATTTTAGAGACAGCATACTGCCACGTTCCCTGCAGGTCTTCCCATGTCTCTGGATTTGGAAACACCAGTGGTTATATAAATTAATTGGATGGGACGAGGTACAAGACAGATGCCTCTATCACCCAAACCCTTCTGAATTTAGAGACTGAATTTAGATACCTACAAATTCCTCCTGAGCAAAATCAAATCTAAATGTTTCTCACTTTAGAAATGAAGGTCCCAGCAACCAAATTCACACTGTTTAATGTCAGACAGAGAACCAGTGGACCCCACAGACACGCTGCTGTGAAACAGCCTACAGCCAGCCTGAGTCACCAAGCAGTGCTTCTGAACTATCTCAGTTATAACTCATCTCCCTGTTTCTGCATCCCAAGGAAGTTGTAAACCAGTATCTTTGTGTGTTTGGAAAAAGGTGTGGTAGGAGTACACACTTTCAGGGTGGGGGCGTTGTTTGTTTCCCTACACAAACAGAACTGCATTCATGTTATAACTAAAGAACAACAATTGATGCCTTAAATGGCTACCTAGAAACAGAGACTAGACAGGAATAAGGGAATAAAGGAGGGATTTATTTGAAAGGCCTTCAGAGGTACACCCTGGGGGTCCAGAGGCTCCTGCCCCAGTGGATCCCAAGATGGATGACAGGTCACAAGTTCTTCAGTTTTATAGATTTGATCCATTTGCATATCAGCATAAAATTGCCAATTAAAACTTTAGCTAATCATGTAATTTCCCCAAGCTTGTCCCCCCTCCCCAGGATGAAGGTTTACACTTTTGAGCCTAGAACTGTCTGGTGTCCTTGGAGAGTGAGCTGGAGAGGCTTTGTTGTGTATGTGTGAGCATGAAAGAACAGCACTGAACAAGCTCCAGGGAACTGCAGAGTTACACTGAGCAGTGCAGGATTTGAAAAAATATAAAAGTTAAAACCTAAGGAATCACAACAATGAAAAAAGACAACCCATGGAAAAAAAAGTAAATAGCCTGACCTGTTCTACCCAGCTCTCACCCACATCCCACAGTCAATGAAAGGCAGGCAGACATCAGACACTGGGCCTGCCAGCCAACATCATATTCACACCTGAACCAGGGGTGTTTTGGTTTGGTTTGTGTTTTTCATTAAAAAAAACAAACCCCACAAAAAAAAACAAAACAAGAACAACAAAAACTAAAAAACAAACCCAAAACCAAAAAAAAAAACCAAAACAAAAAACCACCCAAGAGGTAAGAATACAGCTGTTTTTGTCAAGACATCACAAGTCTTAATTCTTTTCTGGGCTCTGAAATGCAGTACAAACCAAGAAAACAGAGACTTAGCCCAGTGTTTTTCATTCTGTTGTGTCACCTACACCAAAGAACAATCCCCCAAAGACATTTATCAGAAGAACTAAAAATTCTTACCTTTTGGATAATCTTCCAATAAGAGGTTGAAGTGACCTAACTGACAAAAGAAATCAGACTCGACCTTTCCTTCAGCTTTCAAAATTTGCGATTCATAGCAGCGAACAGCCTGGGAAAAAGAAATACAAAGTTTTCAAAATCCTGTATTTTACTAAAGCAGATAATACACTTTCTGATAAATAATGAAAGTATCTCATTAGCTTGCAAGACAAGAGGTCTACAAACACTCTCAATAACAAACTCAGCATCACTTTTCAAAAAATAAATGTAATATTTAAGACAGAACAGATTTGGAAGTTCATTGATTCTAATGTAAATTGACAACAATTTGGTTTATCTGTGGACATTTGACTTCCCCGAAACAAAACAAATCCCTAACTTACATGACAATTTTTAACTTAAAAATGTATGAAATATAAAAGGATTTGTTTTATTCTTTCCAATGTGAAACAAACAAACCGCTTTGATTTTATTCTCATTGTGTTGTTTTTATTCCTAAAGAACTAATTTTTCATTTAACAGTTACTGCACTCATTTTTGCTAAACCGAAGAACACTACACCTCAACATGTTACCTTACACAATTTATGTATCTTAGGTGTTTCCCAAGATCTGAATCTTTTCACATCTGTCATGTCATAAAATAATTTACTACCTTCTACTGTAGACTAAGAAAAGCCAGTCAGAAATATAAATTCAATTAGAAATTAATTTTAGTTTGAGATAGATTGCCCCAGAAGTTTTTCAGTGACACACGCAGAAGCAAAGAATGTTCTGTGCCATGAACACATATTTTTAACAAACTGAACTGACACCTTCTATTCACCCTAATTGCCATGATCTTTAATCTACTACATCCTTAACTCATGACCCTATTTACCTCCTGACCCTGTTTACACTTTGAGAATGAGCGAGTAAATAAAGAAAATCACTTCCCCAACTTTGTGAACATATGAGCCATTGGATTGAAGCAGTTGAACAAGCTTAAATGGGAGGAAAGGTCCTTTGCATCAGCACAATTCTCAAAAGCCAGACAAGACTTCCAACGAATTCCAGCTGGTTAATCCATGATTTTCACCACTTTATGGTCTACGTTTCAAATCTGGTTACAATTACGAACTCCTTGATTTTATTACATGACAGTAATCAAAGACCACAGGTCCCTTCCAACTCAGCATATTCTGTGATTCTGTGAAAGGTTCTTGTTTCTTAGGAGATTCTATTAAAAGTAAATACTCATACTAATAATGTAAAACTTTAGATATTCGAAAGAGGGGGAGAAATGAAGCTGAATGTTAAATCAGTAGCCTTGCCCATATTTATAGTTTACTTTGAATACACTTTTATTAATCACTGAAATGAGAGACACCAAAAATAAAATGAGGAAATGTTAGGAAATAGTTAAAACACTTCTGTGGAGAACTCAATTACTGATCTAATCTGTTCTGAGGGGGTCTCAGTTTGTATCCCAAGACTGAGGCTTATCACATACTCTCACCTACATCCAAATCCAGAAAAGCCTTATTTTATGGCTGTTTTCAGAGGAAAAGTTCCAACAAATAAAAACAAAGCTATGCTGCTACAGCTATGCTGTGGGTGTACATGTGGTATTAAAATGAATTAAGAAAACATAAAAATATGTTTACATAAATCTAAAAGTACATATTTCAAACTGTAGCTACTTAACCATATTCTGAAGATACCAAATTTAGATGTGTATTTGCCTCTCCCTCAAAAATCTCCTGCAGAACTTTTTCCTTCATGCTGCAAGCTTCACCCCAGCAAACTGCACTGGAAGGACTGTAATTCTGTTCACCATGGATCAAAGCTACTACTCCTTTCATTTTACTCCCATCACTACAGACACCTCTTGTAGTCAGTCAACTCTCCATGTAAAGAATATCATCCCTGGAATCAGAAGCAAAGCATACAAGTCTAAAGTAAATTCCTTAAGATCACTACTTGTGTATGTACTAACTCTTAACATCAGGCCCATCAGCTGAACCCATCTGCAAATATCTTAGTGCAGAATCTTGGTTTTGGGCACCATGCATCCTCTCCCCTCTTTTTGGTCTCATCTCTTGACTTGTACTAATCATAACAAAATTCTCAATGGTGTCCCTAACATTACTGTCGTGGGCTGATTTGTAGCTAGGCTTCCCTTTTTCTGACTATTTGCAATACCTGTTGCAGCTGCTGAAGAAAATAGCCATATTTTGATATTATCTTAAATTGGCATTTTGTCTTCTGCAATTCAGTGCATACAGAAACTGCTACCACAACAGGTAGCTTACAATAAATATTGGAGAGGAAGCTGGGGTAGTTAATTTCCTGATTTAGGCTACATTAGGCTATTAGGTGTTTAAAGAGAACTTGACTTTATGAACAAACGGAACAGGATTTTTCTGTACAGATATTCAGGGAAATTGTATATCACACACACTTTAAGTGTTTGGGGACCCTCAACATTCCCCCAGCTCCCTTTTAAGTGAAAGCTCATTAAAAGACATATCACATGGATATGAAGCACTGTCTAGAGTAGGGATGTAAAAACTTGTGCCCAAGCCTTTCACACACAGCTCAGAGCAATTCGCAACCAGGTGGATTTTCCCTTTATGCTAGAACATAAACTGAAGACACTGCTAAGCTATCTTTCCAGCACGAGGCAAAGCTTAAGACACCAGAACTTCCCTTTTCAGCCACAGTTAACTGTAAGTTATCTGTTCCTCTAAGAGCAATTCAATTACACCATTAAAGCAAACCCTCTCCGCTGACCTCTAACCGGTTTGCAACATAATCAGCAACACATATTTCTGAAAACTTAACTTGGGAAGGCTGTTTCAAATGAATTTTAAAAATTCTTCCACACATTCTAACAAAATGAAACAGAAACGAAAAGCAAGCTTTACTTCCTCAGCAGGAACACCAAGTCAGCCCCTGAGTCTCTGAAGGAAGAGCAGGTTGGTCACTGTGTGGCTCTTGCTCTTCCCAGTAGCCAGGGCAGATTTGCCAGGCAGACACCCAACTTTGGTTTTGTTCAAGAAACTTTCTCCCTATCAGACCCATCCACAAAGACCTTTAGAAAGTAACAAGTATTTTTCTGCATAGGTAAGAATTTGTCTCTGTTGAGTGAATGGATGTAAAAGGGAGGTCACAACAGCACGTATCTGTATATGTTTTCTTTGAAGGAACAATCAAAAGATCTCATTTTAGTGGATCTTTAACTGCAAAGGCCACCTATGGCACCACTTGTGCAACCCATTTAAATTATCCTGAGACACTAAGAATTCAAAGGATGTTAAAAACCCCTGAGGTTTTTAAGCATTGTTATTTCTCCACACTGTATGGATCTCTAGGTGCATTCAATGGAGTCAGCCTTGAGAATTGCCAGTATTGACAAATTAAAAAGAAAGAGAAAGACCCTGAAATGAAAAGGAAGATTGCTACACGACATCATACACTTCCTTCCCTCTGTTCAAGGCTGCAAGAAGATAAAAGGGAAACCTGAAGAATTTAGGAACTTGGCAAAATAATCACCCACAACTGCTTTGCAGTGTGGCAACCAGAGCAAAAGCAGGAAACCAATACAGGAATGGCTGCAGGAAAAGAAACTGGCTTATATGACACTAAAAAAGCACTAATATTCATGGTGCTTGCCACCTTCGACTGAAGTAATACACTATTGTCACAAAAATTCCCTCTTATTACATCACAGTTCGTGACTGGGGGGCATCCTGACTGCACAGATTCAACTACCAATCCTTAGGACACCTTTAAATAGAGTATAGTGAAGAAAAAGGCTTAATGTATTTACCAACTCAGAAAAAGATGGCAAAATCTGTTCACAAAGGAGGAATAAGACTAGAATCACCTTTAAAATGTCCTACCAGATCCTTTTGTGTTCCCTACTTATCATTCCAATG
>VZTN01007755.1:0-36764 GCA_013400515.1 Erpornis zantholeuca
CTCCATAGGCAGCGGCCGCCGGGCCGCACCGCGCTCGCAGGCGGCAGCCCCGGCTCTCCGGGGGTGGCAGACGGCCGGGAAGAGCGCAAAGTGCGGGAAGCGGAGGCCCTACAGCATGTGTCCTGTAAGTGCGCCCCGGCGAGGTGCCGAGTGGCAGATGAGGGATCCTATTACCAGCCATGTGACAGGAAAGGATAGAGACCGACATCCCAACCTGCTGCAGCGCGGGACCGCAGAACTGCCGCTTCTACTTCTGACACCGGCAGGTTCGGGCTGACGGCGTTCGCCCCGGGGGCAGCGCTCTGGCCTCGGGGAGCCTTCCTCGCAGGCCGGGACGCCTCGCCACACACACATACACACACACACACACACACACACATTCACTCACACACACAAACTCCTTCACCCAACAGCGACCCAAGTCTCGCTCTCGTCACTCCCCTCGTACCCAGTGTCCCGCTGCGGCCGCGGAAGAGGTCGGGCAAGAGCCCCTCAGCCCCGTGGCCTAGCGCGGCCGGCCGCTGCCCCTGCCCCGCGCACGCCCTCCGCCCGGTGGGTTCCCCTGGGGCTGTCAGAGCCGGTGGGAGTGCGCAGGTGCAGCCCGGCTCTCCTCTGCTGCAGCCGCGAAGGCATGGACCGACACGGCACAGCGGGAGCACGCTGCCAGCTTTCTGAGGGACGCGGGCACGAGCGGGTCCGCGGGCGGCCAGGTGCCAGCGTCGCACGCTGCGATTTTGGGGCGTCCTTCTAAAAGTGAAAAGGCACCTCCCGCCCGACAGAAGTGACCGGGCGGCGGAGCCACGCCGAGGGAGCGGGGACTGAATCCCCGGTGTCCCCCACAGGCCGCGTCCCGAGGCGGGCGGAGCTGCGGCCGCTGTCCCAGCCCCGGGTCGCAGGGACAGGCACA
This sequence comes from Erpornis zantholeuca, assembly GCA_013400515.1. Lineage (NCBI taxonomy): Eukaryota > Metazoa > Chordata > Aves > Passeriformes > Timaliidae > Erpornis > Erpornis zantholeuca. The sequence continues at coordinate 908 of VZTN01007755.1, forward strand.
CAGACAGACACACAGACAGGCACACAGACAGACACACACACACAGACAGACAGGCACACAGCGCCCACCACGCCCAGAGACCCGAGAGGTTCGCGGGCGGGCCGGACACGGGGACGTGAGGGGACACCCGCGCCTACAGCGGAACACACCCGCAGCGCGGCAAACACAAACACAGCAGCCAAAAGGCTCCGGAACCGAAAGAAAAAGAGCAGCGTTGCTTTCTGAGAATGCACATGCGGAAATATAGGGTTTGTGGTTTGTTTTGGTTGGGTTTTTTTGTTTTTTGGTTTTTTTTCATCTACCTCAAGATACCAAAGGACAAAGTGTCCAGGTGGTAATGTCAAGCTATTGTCTCAACTTTACAAAGTCTTATTACCTGGCCTGTGAGGCGTTTTAGCATAGGCAGGACAGCTTTGCTAAGAAACAACCAGCAGAAAAAAAACCCCACACTAATAGCAAAAAACATAGAGAAAGTTGCTGTGTTGAGAACAGAAAGAGGACAAAGGTCCTTGTAGCCCCTTTACACCATTGCTGTGCAATCAAATAGCAACCCATACAGGGAGAGAACAATTTGCTATTCTGAAAGGGGGAGAAACAAAATACAGTTTGTAGGCCTTAACTATTGTATCATTACACAGTATGAATGCATCTCACTTTTAGCGTATAGAAACCTCTCATCATATGAAGCTGTAAGGTTGATTTTGAGGAAGAAAATATGCTTACATTTGGCGTTTGTGACACATGTAAAATAGGACTCCATATAATAGCATGGCTTTACACATCAATTTTCATAGCACAGCATAATATGCCACATTCTTATTTCTTTGAGCTGAATTCCTAGTGAATGTAGCATCTTTAAACTGATGAAATACTGGAAAACAATAGCAGTGTTCTGTTAGCTTGGTGGTGTGCTTTTTTTTTTAATGATAAATTCAGAAGTATTTAGTTCTTCCTCACACATACAGTCTTCTTTCCAAGGACTGTAACCCCACTGTGTTTCCATTCACTCAGTTTCGATTCCATTTTATAAGTCATTCTGTTCCTTGCGGACACTGGAACAGAGAAGGATTAAAAATTTGTAACAGTTGATAACAAAGTTCAGAAAATCAACCATATCTCCATTTCAATCTGCCAGTATTCCTAGGCAGAACCATTTTCAGTTGCTGTGCTGCCCTCTTTCTCCACCAGTCAGCTGCACACACAGCTGATAAGTGTGTATACATGAGTTGCAGATTGTGTACCTGTAGCACACTGGCAGTGTGTTGCCAGTGGTCATTATTAAATTATTATTGAAAAAGATCATAACAGTTGCTATTTCTTTAGTAGGTTAATCAGTGTTTTCAGTTCACTGAAGGCTTACCTCTGCTTTCTGCATAAATAAGCCAGACGTGCCAGGACTGCAAGACCGACTACTCCAAATACACTGCCAATAAGAATTACTTGTTTGATACCTGGAAAACAGAGACCAACCACAAAAAAACCCATGAAGAACTTGATACACATTTCTTCATATCTGTTTGAATGCAGTCACATAACATTTTTTTGAAATCGTACATATAAGTGTTAATTTTTCTGTTCTCTTTGTGGAACAAACTGCCTCCCTTGGCAGGGGGATTGGACTAAATGATGTCCAAGGGTCCTTTCCAATCCTTTACCCTTTCAGATTTTCTGAAACTGGTAAAGATTAGGAACTCACAGAATTCTTACACTTGACTGTTTCGAGCAGGCTGCAAAAGCTTTGTAACACAAAGAGTGGCTAGTGGTTAATATGTAGTCAACATTGAGAATGTGCAATATTGATGTAGAACTGTCAATCCCAACAACTGAATTTTTTTCAATCCTTATTTCATACAGCTTGATTACTTTAAAAATTACCCCTATTTTGGCATTAAATTTTGAAACAGCCTTTGCTGCTTAATAATCTACATAAAGGAGAGCAGAAATGACTGTTTTGATGTGGGTACATTGAACTGCATCAGTGAGTTTGATCACACTAAAACACTAAAAGTGTCAACTTGATTGTGACTGCCTAATAAGGACACCTGAAAGAGAGAAAGAAACCAGATATGAAACAAATTTTGGATAAAAAATCTCATTTTGTATCCTTATTCAACTAAACAGTTGCAGATTTCCATGACACATGAGAATATTCATAAAAGTTGGGAGATGCAGCATGTGGAGTGAAGTGTCTGGGAGAAGCAATGATTCCTGCATTTTGTATTTGAGTCTTAATATATCAGGGCTCATTTTTACCAGCCCTTCCTTCCATTGCTTTGTCACACCTGCAGTAAGAGCTGCCCAAACCACAGCCCAGGACACAGTGATGGCAGAGTGACATAGCAGACACCTCTGTGATCCTAGAACAGATTATTCAGCTGTTCATTTGGTTTATAGTGAAGTTTAAGGAAATAAATAAACTGTTTCACAAGCATTGGTCTGTCATCCAGTAATTTCTGAACAAGGCCCAAGACCTAATGTTTGGTCTTACACATCCTTCATAGGGAGGTCCCCAGTCTCTGCCAAGTGGTGAGAACCCACCATTCTGGGTGGGTTAAGTAGTTAGTACAGTAGTGATTTGCTTCTATTGTGAAATCTTTGTGTTTAGAAAAAGCACTGAAGACTGATGAGATTTCTGACAGCTTTTCAAAATGAACTGTATTTACACAGAGCCTGGGCCTGGAAAAGGAAATCTAAAAGTGAGGATGGCGAGGGAGAGAAAATAACCCAAAAGACAAATAAAACTAGATTTCCCTTATTTAGATCACCAAATTATTGTCTGTCTCAAAAAGACTGTGTATACATATATTGCTAATATCTTACGATTTTTAGCTGGATGTTACATCTGATTTTACTAGAATCTCCTTTTTGCTTTTGCTGGATGGCTTCTTTGTTCTTTGTCTTTGTGATATTCTGTGAAGAGAGGTTGCTGTGGTACTGGCAAGACTTGCAGTGGGATTGTAATTAGAAGCATAGCAAAATAATTATTAGCAGAGGATTTCCATGGAAACTTTAGTCCAAGGAAGCAAAACTCAAAAACAACAATATGCAGGCCCAACAACATAATTTGTATTTGAAGTTTCAAAATGCTGAAATGGATTTTGTAAAATAACTGGCATTACATTTTCTTGTTTCCATGTCTTTTCCTATCCAATTTTCCTAGTTCCCATGCCTTTATTTTAACTGTTCTGTCTTTTGAAAAATGGTAGCATATAGCAACAAAAACCTTGGTGATTTGCAAGACAGAACTTGAATCAGATGTACCACAAAACTGCAGCAAGTGTCATAAACACAGCAGTGTAAAGAAGTACACCTGTGAGCTTAGAATAACAGAGGGCTGGGCCCTGTGCTCTTGACCAGCATGAAGGAAATAATTTGAGAAAGTGTGTGTTCAACAGTTCCCTCTCAAAGCAAAACTGTGACTGCTGATCACAGTGGCTATGTCAGTGGGCACCCATTCAGGCACCCAGAAATTGGGAACGGCTGTCCATTAATTTTGTCAGCCTTTTCCTGGTGTCAAGAAGGTCTTTGTCACAGGATTTGATAAAATGGATGCTGGTGAAACAGCAGCATGCTGCTGTGTAAAGAGAAAAACAATAAAGAAAATTGACGTCAGGAAAAACAGATTTTGACGAGGATCTTTTCTGTACTGGAGAAGAGAAGGCTTGGGGGTTGGAGAATAGAGAAGATAGCCAAACAGAGAAATAAGAGAAAACTGGCACTGGATTTCAACTGTTTCTTGGACCAGAGGCATAAATGTATTTAGTGGAAAGCAAGTACTAGCTGTCCATGCTACAAAAATATGAGAAGTTTAGATATAAGCAAAAGAAACTTTGAATTGTATTTCCTCTCTTCTCTGTAGAGACCTGGGCCTGTCTAATAAAACAGCCTTCTCACACAAACACTGATATCTAGCAGAATACCTTATGGAAGAAGGAGAGACAAGGCTAGATATAAATGCCATTATTAGGGCATAGCAGTAAGAAAAAAAGAATGGAGAACCTTGTATTTTATATTGTGTTGATCAGTTGTTGGTATTGTCAGTATCCTGCTGCTATGGGCAGCACTGCCATACTCCAGCTTCCTGAGGCTAATAAAAACCATCCTTTTTGGTTCACACTGCAAATCAACTAGAATCCCAAATATCAAATAGTAAGGGGAGGAAGGTCTTTGTTGCAATCAGATAAAAAAAAAATTCTTTCACACCTTGTTTTTCTTTGTCATCTTTCAGGAAAGCATCGGAAGACATTTGTTTGCTTATCCGCAAAGCTGCATCATGTCTCCATCATTCTGAATGCAATCAATCACTGCATATCTTCCAGCTCCTTTCCTCTGATCTCACAGGGCTGCCTTTCTGTCCCCCTTTTTCTAGTGTAAATGTCAGCATCTGTTTTGCTTATTGAGGCTGACTGGCTCTTATCCAGTATGTATGTGGTTGATGGCAGCAATGGAAAAATATTCCTAGCTTTCAGCTTGGCAGAATGTTTTGCCACTGCCTTTTTTAAGATCTGGCCTTTGCAAATTTATCTGCTGCCCAAATTCGCTGCAGTTCATCTTAAAAGTATCACTAAATGTTCAGAACTGTGTTGGAAATGTAGAAGCAATTGGTACAGGCCAGCAGAGGCTGATGAAATGTGTCAGCATGACAGGAATTCATTGCTGATGTGAAGTGCACTTTCCACATTTCTATGGAAGGGTCTTAGAATGGAGAATCTGTTAGTGTGAATTATTTGATGAGTGCTTTTGGGAACTATTAACTCAGCATTAAAAGTGCTTCAGCATGCCATCTGGCCTTGCATCACCCTGGTGCTTTGAAATATTGCCATCTTGAGGACATTTGGAGTGTATGTGGTGAATGAATAAAAAGAAAATTTTGGGCCATTTTCTGTAAATTGTAGAGACAGCCTAACTGCTACTAAATCCAACAATCCCAGGCTAATTGATAATCAATTGGTAGTAGCACAAATGGGGTAATACATTTGTTATTTATACTAAATACTATTGCATCATTCACAATAGTGCTATAGAATAATCGAGTTATGTTTTGAGATAACAATCTTTTAGAAAAAAAGAGTGAAAATGTTCAACAAGTGTGGGCCATGTCTGCTCTTGAGTCACAGAATCATGGAACAGCTGAGGTGGGATGGGACCTCTGGAGGTCATTTTGTCCAACTCCCCTGTTCAAGCAGGACCACCAAGAGTCAGTGGCACAGGATCACAACCTGACAACTTTTAAATATCTCCAGGGAGGGAGACTCTAACTTCTCTGGGCAAGCTGTGCCAGTGCTCAATCATAATCCCAGTAAAAAAGGGTTTTCTGATGTTCAAAGGGAAGCTCCTGTGTTTCACAGCATGCCTATGGCCTCTGCTCTTGTCCCTGGGCACCACTTTAAAAAGCCTGGCTCCATCCTCTTTTTACCCACTCTTCAGGTACCTGTACCTTTTGATAAAACAAAAAGTTTTAAACCCCCACCAAAATGCACAAAAACACTGTAAGTCACTTGTTATTTAGATTTGAAAAATAGTCTTTCTAGATATTCAGATATCTCATGTCCAAAGTTTTCCCAAGCAAGAGAAGTTGCTTTTGTCAGGGGCCATTAAGGTATGGTGAGATTGCCTTGTCCTTGATAATGATTTTTTAGTGACCACGTGTAATATTGTCTAAAAGGCAACAGACCTGTTTCTGGTCTGCAATGGGGTGTGTCTCCTGACCAGGCTCCTGACACTTGGCAAGTTCTTTGCTGTGACCCAGTGAGTTCATAGCCCGGACTGCAGGTGAAAGTGATGGTTGAGCCCAGCAGGTAGTTAGTTCCATTCTTGCTTCCATTGGTTGGATGACCCAGCCAGCCACAAGAGATCACTAATAAAAGAGACATATCAGGTTAAATTATTTAGGATTTGGACCAGCAAATCTCCATTGCAATGATTCAAACGGCACTTTAGTGGCAACTCATGGAAAAACAAAGATTTTTAGGCTATCTGAAAGACAATACTTCCTGCTACATTTTAAAATTATTTTTAAGTCCAAGGAAGAGAGGTTAATGCATATGAAATGAAGGTAAAGTTTCTATGCTGTGGTGTTGTAGTGGAAGAAATGGAAAGAAATTTATTTTGAGTTTTCCTGAGTATTCTATCAGTACAGAGTTTTCCTGGTACAAGGATGATTCCCCACTGTAAGGGTATTTATAGGTGCACAAACCTACAGTTCAAAAACTGCAAAGCCTTATCAAACAGTGTTAACTCTTTAGATGCCCTGTAGAAATAACTGTAGTGATGCTCCCTATGGACTTGATAATCCCAGTGGGTCCCTTCCAACTCAGAATATCCCGTGAGCCTGTAGTGATGTTTCCTGGAATGCTGTATCACCTGGCTCTAGATGTTCTACCAGCAGCTTGTGATTCTGATGGGAAAGTCTTGTGGAATTTCCCACTTGAAGGCTTCTTGTTGTCAGGACATCGAATCTGCAGAATGGGTCAGAGTCACAGAGTAAGACCATCTCTTCTACCAGGGGATCAGCAGGGTCTTCGGAAGGGGAGAACACAGGCAGAAAGGAAGCATTGTGCTTTTTCCCATAAAAGAAACTGTTCAGTAAGAACTCTGTGTCATAAGTAAAGAGAGAAGTTCCATTTTCAATAGCCCCTTGGGAGACAGAGAAAGAAAGAGATTAATGTGTAACATTGCCAACATATACTACCTTCTGCTACTAATCCAAGTGTTTATTTACAGAAATGTAGCCAGAGCTGGAAGAGATATAGGAAGCACTACAGCATCCTTCCAGCTCAAGATTATTTTCCTTTTCATATGCAATATCTTAACTTAGCACCAAAGTTGGTGTTCATTTAATCGGCTGTTTGACCATTTTCCTAAAATTAGATCCAAATAATTGTGTAGCTATGATTTTCCATAAACATGGTTTTAAATGCCTCCTGGAAAAATGGTGATAACAGACAGAGCTACCTAAAGCATCCATTACAAGCAACACAGATCCTGAGACTATGTGTCCCTAAATTCATCATGTCTGCCACGGTCCTGCTCTTTGTTTTCATTCTGTTATATCAGAAACTTCCTGAGGCTGAAGCATTGAGACTTTCCAGTATGATCTGAACCCTGGAGTATGGTTACATTGTGCTCCATACAGAGGTCATTTGCTAGCCAGAGGGAATTTTGCCTTATGTTTCTGGCCCATCTCCTAACCTGATGTCAGAAGGAATGCTGACCAATCTAATGCTGCAGGCTAGACAGAGCAGCCCAGTCATGCATTAAATGATAGGAGCCATTCTTTTACACACATCCCCCCACACCCTCTTCTTTAAAGAGACAATTACTAAAATGTGATTTAATAAATTATTTTTTAAATTGTCAGCATGATACATAATGAAAATATTGCTAATATTCTGGGAAAAGATGGCTGGCCCTGGCTTTTGCTGTACTTCTGTAACACTGTAGTCTGCTGATGCTGTGTTCAGCTGACCATAGCAGATGGTATTCTGAAAGCGTAAGCTGTGAAATACGAGGTCTGACTCTTGATGGAACAAAGTGCTGAACACTCCATCATGGTTCTGTTTTCACTCCCCACTTCGGTAGACGAGGGCATATTTCTCTTACTCCCTTCTCTTCCCCCCAGTGCTTGTTGCTTGGCAGAGACTTCATTTCCTAGTCCTTAAATCACAAGCTGTTTGGAATTTGTAAAGAAAATGTAATAATAGACCAGAGAAATGACTTACAGTTAGCTCCAAACTCAAACACCTGCTGGGGACTTGCATGAACTGACATAGTGGTTTTATTCTTGAAGGTGTAGTCATCCTCTGCATTGCCATTCATTACCCCAAAGAGACCCTGTGTGTGATTCGTAAACTTCTCTGGGAGCAGAACTGTCAGGGTCAGAAATCCTCCACTTCCCCTTATTTCCACTCCAGACCCAGAAGAGAACATCACTGTGATGTTCTGATCAGGTGTAGAATAGAGATAGAGACCTATAGCAATGAGAGAAAGAGGACAAAATAGCTAATTATCCACAGCGAACAAATTGTTGAGTTTTAGCATCAGTTAAAATTGTCATCAGTTTTAACCATTTTTCATAAAGCTTTTCCTCCCTTCCACTCTGAGCTGCACTCTGAGGAGCATTTCAAGGGAAGCCACACCTTCACACTACAATTGTGAGAAGATGGCTGCTAGGGAGTGGTAGCAAAGAAAGGTCCACTGTTGATGTAAGATGCCTCCTGCCAGTGTCCCAGACCAGAAGCTTAAAGATATGAGATGACTACATCAGAGTGGTTGTGAGCTGGAACCACTGCACTCAGTGGTTACAGTTTTCCTCTCCTTCTCCCTTGTCTTGTCAACACCTCCCTAATATGACTTCTTCTCCAGACCCCATCAATGTCCTTTCCATTTTTTCCCCTCCCTGCATCTCTGCTTCTGCAGCTTCTTATCCATGTAGCCCTCCACCTGCTCTTCAGCCAATTTGAGGAACACTAATTGCTAGCTATAGAAATATTTCTCTGCTGAATTGGGGGATTGCTGTTAAAATTCAAGTGATGTATGATGAGTGTTTGTCAATTTATCATGTAGAATAATCAAATGAACACAGCCCTGTTGGACAAAAAGTCAACTTGAAATACGCTTTTTGGCAGAAGAACAGAGGAATAATATCTGACCTATTATTCAGAGAGAGCTCTCAATGTGAAATATTTTAGTATATATTATGGTTATATTTCACTGTATTTCATTTCATTAGGTAGGCATCATGCATTAGATGCAGTAAGCTCAAAGCAGAATGTAGAGTACAGAGTTTTTAATTCTGTTCACTGTCCACAGGATGAGAAGGAAAACCATTGCTCTACGAACCAGTGAAAGAGGACATAGAAAACATGGACTTCAAAGCCACCTGTTAAAACACTTTACAAAAGGATGCTGAGAAGAGGGTTGAAATGCATGCATCTAGAGATATTTTTAACTACACACGGGCTCCATCAGAATACAATTGCTTACAAGGCAGATTTGTGTAACTAACCTTTCAGGTCCATCCAATTTTGTTCAGAGAAGCTGAGAACGCTCTGGTTCCAGAGGACCTCCAGATGCAAATCCTCAGAGTAACGTACTTCAATCACATCAGAGTTGCCCTCCTGCATGGCCACAGCAGACAAGCCTGTCCCCTGAGCCCCAGTTCCTTCCAAATAAAAAAACCAACAATGCTATCAAAATGCATCAGCTGGCAGCTGTGCCTATTGACTGATTTCTAGAGCTGGCCTTATGTTTCCTTATTGATGAGAATGGGCATGGAGAGAAATAAGAACTTTTTTTCAGCTCTTAAGCACAGCAGAAAAACTTACACTTCCATTACTCACACCCAATAAAACTAGCAATTAAACTTTGATTGGGAAGTTTTTCCTGAAGATGTTGTCTGCTTTCTGATTATCTTCAGAATGGTGACCATTCAAAATGGCCAAAAATGAAGACTAGAGATGATAGGAGGATTGCTGCAATGTGCAAATCAAGCAAGTTCAGAAGCTATTTTTTTTTAATCACTCTTCCTCTTTTACTGACTTACCATTGCGAAAATGTGCCTGCTGGGTCCTCCCCTGCACTCTTAGGGATGTGAGATCAGACTCTACCAATGTGTATTCTCCTAGGCCATTGAAGGTGAAGTTCAGACCATCAAATGTGAGGAAATGAGGATCCCCAAAAGCAGATGCTATTTTTAAAAGAAAAAAGAGAATTAACAACAAGCAAAAATCACAACCTATTGCTCCTCAAGTTTGTGAGAAAGGAAAGAGGATAGAAGCCTGCACTAAATGCAGTATATGTGCAGATCTGGACATGAATACAGGGCTGTTGCCTTATCTTTGCATCCGTATCCTTTACACCCTTATGCCCTTTTGCATTTCCAACTTCCATGTAAATCACTCCAAATTGCTTCTGATTTGTCTCTTTTGCATGCTTTAATCTGTATAGTAACTAATACAATGCACCTTGCCATCAAACTCCATAAAGTTGTATTGTCACAAATTCGTATTAAACTCTGCTTTTGCCAATACTTTAATACTTCTTTAAGCTGCCAAACCACTCATTCATGACCCCCAACTGCCTAATGCAATGATCTCTACAGTTCTCTCCTTTTTTCCTGATGCAAACTGCTCCCTCTTTGCACTTCTTTATGGGAAGCCAAGTCCTGCTGGACCCCTCACCACCACAGCAGCATAGAAGGCAAAACATGTGGTAGCAATAGAGATATGGCAAGACTTGAAGACTGAGTTAAAAGCAAGTGGGAGAAAAACAAACACACTGTAAACCGCAGAACTTTCTTATTTGATATGAATATTTCTCATCATGATAGCTTTTCTAGCTATTTCCTAGCTGTCATTTAACCATCTCTAACCACCTTTTTTTTCCTGAAAAAGTGCACACTGATGATATAAAGTCGTGGACATTGACTACTATGCTCTGGCTATTTAGGTTTTAGGGGTGAATGAGATGCCCAACAGCAGAAAACCTTGCAGCACAATTAAAAAAGACATACAGACCTTGTAAGTGATAGATCAGTAAAAACCTTCCATGGAATTTTTCCACAGAACATTGTACTCTCCCGATTGCCAACACATATGTGTACATATACAAATACTCCAAAAGCCAACACTGTATCAAAAATCTATACTCCGTAAGGAAATTCTGAAGCCCTTACCAGCTCGGGACGGGCGGTACATCCTGCAGTCACTAGAGGGCCGCCTTTTCATATAGAAGTCACAATTATCAGACCACAGGCAGCAGTAATAGAAGCTGATAACATCATAAAGCCAATGGGAAAAGCCAGGTATCCGGGGAGGCTTCAGGAATGGTGCTGAACCCCAGTCATGCCCTCGATCAGGTGTGCTGCCCCCGGTGGAGTCGTGCGTGAGGATTTGGGTTCCCGTGGAGTCATAGCAGCACTGCTGTCCAGCCCCGTACCGGGGACTGATGGAGAAAAGCAGCAAGAAAGTCATCATTTAGCTCTGTGAGATCCATTTTTATTTAGGGGTTACTTATTGCCTTTTTATAGATTACAGCTAAATATTTTGGTTGCCAGGCCAGCTGATGTCCAGTTAGACTTCACCCCTGACTTCTGTGATACTGCTGTCTCTGCAGTGAAAGAATTCATCAAAAAAATGCAATTTAAAAATTTTTCTTTACCTGGCTTGAATGGCTCTTACACAATGCACAGCACCAGGATGATAAGTACACACACTCCCCTTTTCAATGTCGCAGCCATAATCTGTCTGAAAAAGATCAATGCTCACACTTAATGGGGTTCTTTCGTCATTGTCCCTTCTATTCTTACATTCTGTCCCCACCCTTTGTATCTGACATGTGTAAAGGTGACAGGAACTGGTTGAGGTTCTGTGTTGAATAGCATGGAATGATAGGAAAAACAGTGAATTTAATACTGTGGTGCCTGGAGCAACATCTAACCTGAGCACCTTGCAGTCTGTTACAACAGGCCTGGAAGAACAAATGCAGATAGATGGGGATTCAACTACAAGTGTACAACAAACACAGACTCAATGAGTAAATGTCCTGTGTTCTTAGACAGAGGCAGTAGATCTACTTTTTTTCTTCACAAGCATTTAACTGTACACATCATGTTTAGAGCTGCTTCATAACCAGAATAGTAACAAGGTTTACCTAACAGGTTTTTTTGTGGGGTTTTTTGTTTGCTTTGTTTGGGTTTTGTTTGGGTTTTGTTTGTTTGTTTTGGTTTTTTGTTGTTTTTTTGTTTTTTAAAATAAAATATGCATAAACACACTGCCATAATTTGGTATCATAAATAGGAGAGGAAGGTCCTCAGATCAGCAGTGTAAGTGAAAGTGTAGACTAAATGGTAATTGATTTCTTGGCTTTTGTCAGTTCCTTGATAACAGTGAAGCTGAGAAGGAGGAAGGAAGCAGGATAAAGGAAATAATGGCTTACAGCTCTGGGCTTGAGCTCTGAAGCACAAAGCAGAAGGGTTTGCAGCAAAGTATGATTTACTAGGCAGAAGTAGGGCCTGTTTGTTACAGCATGGGATATCATCTACAAACACAGACTGTCAGCTTGTAGGATCTCAAAGAAGTCATCCCTGCTCGCAGCTCCACAGAGCTCACTGTTCTCCCTGAGTGTTTTCAGTCTACCATTGGGACTACTTCAAACTCCCTGTTTGAATCTAATTTCTATCTCCTATCCTATAGGCACTTTTACTCATACTACCTGGATAAGCTGTATCAAATCTGCCATTTGATATACTACTTGTGAAAATCTAAATATAACTTAATTTCCTTGTAATGATGTTTAGAGAGGGAACACAGGTGTGTGTGGAGTTTGGCACTCCTTAAGCTTCTACTTGGAATTGTAATAAGCCAGAGGGATCAATAAGTAACTTACATGGAACCTGCCAGTGTCAGCTCTTGCCTGTGCCAAAGTGCAAGGGCAGTCTATAATTTCTTCCAAGAAGTTTGGAAGCAACTCTTCCTTTCTGTCCCATTCTAAACATTTTGCAGTCGCCCATGCATTTGTGTCATTTCTGAAGTCTTTCTCAAGGTGCCAAGCCAATGCATGCTCTGAGCTCCAGATTGATGGAATGTTGCTGAAAAAAGCAAAAGAAACACAAAATAGATCTGATAGCTGAACAAGCACTATTTTGACAGTAACACTGTGGCTTAATTGCTAATTATAACTAAGAAGCTTCTTGAAATAACAAGCAAGTTATTTCCTTGCAAAGCCCACTGCTTTCTTTTTCCCTCAAAAAGTTAGTGCAATTCAAAATTTTCCATATTCAGGAGGTGACAGGACAGCATGCAGCAAGTATGCAATAATCAGAATACATTTTAGTAATCGTGACTCTGGCTTACATGGATCCTTTTAGAGGCAGGTTTTCTATTTACACCTTTTGACATTGGAGTTTCATTTAGGCTGGAATGAAGAATATCTGGATTCTTTAACAAAACATAAGACTGCACCCCAGTACTATCTGGGCTAATGGCAACAGATGGGGACAAACCATTCAGAATCCTTGAAATGTTCCAAAGCCACTCTGCTTTTCCCCCATGAAAAAATATAATATACAAAGTGTAATAAAAAACCCCCTAGAAGGAGAAAATGTTGCCCTTCTCTGGGTAGCGAATCCTAAATGCTAAAAAAGGTTCTGACATATTAACAGTATGTTGTGACACTGAAGAGGTGGCATTTATATATTCAGAGAGTCTACACCATCTACATCAAAAACTGCACTCATGGAAGAATTATAAAGGACTATCTATGGAGCACTTAGGTAGTCCACCAAAAATCATGGGGCAATATGCAATGAAATAAAAAGAAATGGGCATAAAACCTATAGGAATGCAAAAGCTTTCATACCTACAAAAAAGAGAAAAACAATTAAATACAGAGGAAGGCCTGTGGCTGCAGTGACAGAAGTTCCACAATTAGAGACTCCTCCACAGCTGTGGCAAAACAAAAGAACCAGCAGATCCCAGTCTGGTGAGAGTACTGGTTTTGGCTGGGGTAATTCTCTTCACAGCAGCCCATAGGGTGCCATGTTTTAGATTTGTGACCAGAGCAGTGCTGATAACACACCAGTTAGCTACTGCTGGTATGGTGTCAAGGTCTTCTCTGTTTCTCATGCTGGCCCCTAGGGAGAAGGACACAGACGTGACAGCCAACCCAAACTGACCAGAGGGATATTCCATGCCCTAGACCATCATGTTCATTAATAAAACTGTGAGGGTGTTTTTCCAAAGCAGCCCTTACTGGGTGCATAACTGTGCATCAGTCTGCTTGTGGCAGACCTTGTGCTACTTCCTCCATGCTCCTCTTTATTTAGTAAACTGTCTTTGTGTCGACCCATGAATTTTTCTCACTTTTGACCTTCCTGTTTTCTCCCCACTTTTTCATGTGAGATGGAGCCTGAGTCTCAGTTTTAAATGCCAAAGGAGACAACAGCTTATAAAGTAGCTATTATTATTAGTAGTAGTAGTAGTAGTAGTATTGTCATTATTATTAATGAATATTGTGATGCACTTGCCTCTGCCCATCAGAATAGTTCCTGGGTATAATCCTCAAAATTCCAAAGTCCCATGTGCTGTAATTTCCTGTAGCAGGTACAGGAATGAAAGAATATTTGCCTGTATTGGGGATTTCTTTTGCCAAAGTATAAAGATATTTCCATTCAGCTGTCCAGTTCTCCGCGTAACTGACACCTGTCAGACAGAGGAAGAAAATGATTTTGGATGCTGGAAAAGACAATTGCCACAAGATCGAAATTAGATGTTTCCACCTATATGTAAATGAAGAGGAAAAGCTGACATTATGAGTTATTTATACTTGCAGGTCTCTTCTTGAGGCCTCAGTGAAAGCAATCACAAGCTGTGCAGAGCTCTGCACATAAGTTACATATGTGATAAATGCTTGTGCACAGGTAGGAAGAGGGTCACTTTACCTATTTCCTGGTATCCCCAGACTTCTATGTTGATGTGGGTTGCTGCAAGTGTCTGGTGTGTCCAGGTAAGGCTTAAGTTTCCACCAGTGTTGGGGGTGCCATAGTATTGCCATTTTGTCTCGTTTACCAACGTGCATTTCTCTTCATCTGAAACTTTGCTGTGATGCACTGCATTGCAGAGCAGAAAAAGAGGGCTAATGACATTTTTGCTTTGCCTAATCCTGAAAAAGTGCTACTGTATTATTTAAGATTTAGCAGTATTTCCCCTGGGTCTGTTTTACACAGCACAGGATGCATGACATGAAAAGAATAAGCTGAAGCTGAGAGAATGCAACCCTTACTAATGTCTTCAGTCCTTAGATTGCAACACCACAATGCAGTTACTTGAAGAGGGGACAAAAAGGGATAAAAGTAGGGACAAAGTGGGAATTGTTCTGGTCAACCTCATTTTTAAGAAGGACTTTTTATGAGTTAATATTGTTGCTGCTACTCAATTGCTGTGAAAGTTCATCTCTCAAAAGATGAATTAACATGAGGCCAGCAAGACTTACTTTTCTGAGGCCTGTTAAGGAAGAAGAAAACTGATCAAAAGGGAACTGCTTATACAATCTTGCATCCATGGAGGAAGAATACAGGAAGAGGGGTGCTGTAGATTTAAGTAAGTAACCTGATAACCAAGTTCCAGAGTAGGGAAACGTTGATCCATTATCTGTAGAAACTTCAAAAGGGATGAAACCAGTCTCATAAAGCAATGGGGAGATGCAGTGGGCTTTTCCATCCTTGGCAACATAGCCACTGGTTGTGATTTGCCGCTTGAACCTGTAGATGTTGAAAACACTTTTCAGTGTCACCATAGATAGAAGGAAAATTCAGAATGTGTTTCATCAAACAACCTTGTGTCATGAGTGGATCATTTCAAGTCTCGGGCTGTTTTGCTTGTAGCAGGGAATATAAACTGGAAAAATCTGTGCTCATTACATCAGTGTGGATTCTGCTGTGAGCTGCACAAATATACAGCAATCCACAAACCTTCAATTTACGATTTAATTACTGGGAGAGGGAGACATGATAAATTAGCAACAAAGGGACAGCAGGAAGAGGAAGATAACATTACAGCATTAGTAGGATTACAGGGTGGCTAACACTGACCATGATGCACAGTTATTGCAAATTTCTGATTTGTGGGTTTTTGTTTCCTTGGTGAGTCCTATGAAGGCAATGAAAGTAATTTCATGCTGTTCTAGAATTTCTGTTGCAAAGATTAACTCAGAACTCATTGCTTATTTAACCATTTAATTCCAGTTAGGGTTCTTGCCCAGTGTCCTAGGGTATAACCCCACCTGTGACTCTGCAAGATTGATATATGGGGACTGCATATCTACTCCAAGTATAAGAGGGAGCTGGGCCTGCCAGGAAATAGTACCTTTGCTTGTCTGCACTGAAATGTGCCTTGGCTATAATAATGTAACTGTGTAGGCAATTCAAAGTACACAGTTGTGTTCTACAGAATGAATGCCTTGGTCAAAGGTTTTCCAAATAAAGAACTGAAAACCTTTTCAGGACTCCAAAATCTCACTCAGAACGTCCTGTGGAAATAACAGCAGGTCATCAAAATTCAGGGAACTGTATGTATTGCACATGCACGTGCACCTAAGTGTGATACAGGCTGACACATTTAGCATCCACAGTTTTCTCCTACAGGAAAAACATAAGGTATCCTACCTACATTTCTTTCTGTTTTCTCATTCAGATTAAGAAATAAACACTTTCCCACAAAAAGAAATGCTGAAGAAATATTGACAACCAAGTGCTCTGAAAGGAAACTCTTTTAGAAAAGTCACTGTTTTAATATGTTAAGGGAAGAATGAGCAGGGTGATGACTGTACCACGCAATAACTTGACCTAAAAGAAACAACCTCATGTAGAAATACAGTCAACAGGTATCCTTGAGGGTGAGGTCAGCAGAACTTTTGCACATTTCAGGATTCTAACAACTTTACAAAGCTTTCACTCCCATATACACTGGTCTTGTTTTGTGGTAATTGCCTGTTGTTGGAGAGTGAGATTATAATGTTTCACCTCCCTTTGGCAGAGGAATATAAAATCATAGCCCACCTGCATTTTATCACAGAAGAGGCACTAAAAGTTGTGTTGTTAATCAAAAAGTCTTTGCCTCCCATGAGAGATCCTGAGTACGGAGAAATTTGAAGACAAAATTCTTTATAGTCAGGACAGCATGTCCCCAAGGACTGGCATGTCACCTGGCAAGAGCAGGAACCAAGCAGCTTCCCACAGTGGTTTGCACAAGAGTCTTGAGCTCCTTGTTAAAGGAAGAAAGAAACAGTCAGGAATGTTACTGAACTCTTCTAGATCTGTGAGGCAGAAGTACATCACCCAAAGGACTACTGCAAGTAAATAAAATAGGCTGGTTATGTTAGTTTAGGAATGTATTTAGGTGAAGGTTGTAATAGCCTGCATATTAAGGTCAACTCCATTTTGAGTAGCCAAATACACTTATTTACCTCCCAGCCACTACATCATTTCATCATTTCCATGGGTATTTCTACATGTAATAGACAGATATATCTCCAGAGCAGCCCCTCAGTGAGTGTCACTAATTACATTTATTTTTGAAAGCAAGTCTTAAACATACCAGGATGGGGGTCCCCCACCAAGAACTGCACATGGGAATCAATAAGAACGGAAGGCCAGTGCTCTTGGAAAGTTAACATCAGCAACAAAGTGGGCTCCAACACAAGTTTATCAAGAGCTACTGAAATGCCTTTGTTTTGTGCATTTCATTTGAGCCTGGCCTTAAAAAGGTAGGTGTTAAGAGTCCTGGGTACACAGACAGGTGAGTAGGCTCTTGGCTTAGGTCTGGCTGAAGTCTGGCTGAACAGACTGAGTGATTACTGGACATCACACGGAAAACTACTCAAGTAAAACAGTGAGAAGAAGACAGACATTACAGTTACACTGTCAACAATAGCTGGATTTTACAAACAGTTAGGGGGGGTTAAGTGAGATGGATATGCTGCACAGACAGCTGGGAGCACTGAGGACCTTTTGGGAAGTGGAATCTTGCAAGGATAACACTGCTTGGGAACTAGATCAATAATACCATGCAATGCTGAGATGACCTAGGTAAGTATCAGAAATTCTAAATTTGGACATGGGTCTTGCAAAATTGGAACCAATTATGAAAAAGTAACTGAGGGAGGATTGATTATTTGTGAGGACACAAGCAAAAAGAAAGGCAGGGATCAAGGTGGGTGGGGAAGAACAAGCACAGGAAAATGCAAAGAAAGGAAGTAAAAATGCTTGTTCAATATGGGAAGCTAGAAAGTTTTTAAGTATATTTACTGCATTCTCCAGACTGTCTGTTTACTTACAGAAGAGACCCACTGACCTGCTGGAAATTACAGAAGAAGGGATTGAAAATGACACCATGCAGGTAAAAGCTGGCCTGTGTGTCTTTGCTTTAGCTTGTACTGATGGTATCAGCAATATCTTACCAAGGTGTGTATTCTGAAGCAGAAAAGTCAAAAAAGTTTGCAGTTAAAAGCAGAAAAATGTTTGAAAATCACTTACCTGCATTCCAAAGAGCAATGAGGGTGGAGAGAATGAAGAAAGAAACATCTAAGCTGATGAATTTCATATTTTGTCCAGATGATTCAGGATGGCTGATTGTGGTAGTCTGTGCTAGTCTGGGAAAAGCCTTTAATGGAAGCAGGTTTCCAGAAATAAACAAGATTCTTGCTGTTCAAAGGTTTGTTGTAAATTACTGAAGCAAAACAAATTGAACGAAATGCTCCATTTCAGAGGTCATCTCCAATCCAGGAAAAGATAGAAAGGGAGATAGTGACTGCAACTCCTTCACATTAATAGTCAAGTTTTTCTGAAAGGGGGGTAGATGATTATTGTTTTACAAGCATTTCTGCTTCAAAGTTCAAGACCACAGGGTCATTGGCACAAGT
Organism: Erpornis zantholeuca; assembly: GCA_013400515.1. Lineage (NCBI taxonomy): Eukaryota > Metazoa > Chordata > Aves > Passeriformes > Timaliidae > Erpornis > Erpornis zantholeuca. The sequence continues at coordinate 19,325 of VZTN01007755.1, forward strand.
TCTATGCTTTAGTTCTGCTAGAGGAACTAAAACCTATTATCACTTAGAAGAATGATAAAGAATACAGTTCTGTATTCTGCTGACAGTACAGTTTTGTTCAGAAGATGATGAAATATTGAGGAAGCATGCTTACTGCACAGTATGTGACAGCATGAGGCTTGATTTAAGTGAAGGTAGACCCCTCCTTTTCCCTCAATTTAAGGGGTTGAATTGAAAGAAACTCACCCTTTTTTATCATTTTAAGAGCTTAAATCAGAGGGTTCCCCTCCATTTCAGGGCACTTCTACCCACGCCCCAGCACCACCTCTGTTGTGTGGGAGCAATCCTTGGATCACTGCAATTTTGGAGGCGGAATCAAAATTCCGGCAATGGGATCCAGAAAGAGAATGACAGCTCTTTTCCATAGGAAGGACAACACGCAGCCCCAGTGTTTCAGGTGCAGGTGATGGGCTGTCCTGGGGAGGTAAAGGCCCACAAACCCTTTCTGTCCTGGCAGCCTTTATCCGGGAACAATCTCTGGATGTATTGAATGTTGTAGGTGGGATCTGAGCGCCAGGCACATGAGCAGTGGCTTAAATGACTCGCTAGTGTCACCTGGTGACTTACAGCGCTACTTCAAATCAGAAATGAGCCCATGGGCAGCGATCGCCAAGGATGTGCGTGCTCAGCTGATGCCTTAGGTTTTAACTTTTCTATGTTTCCAACCCTGCCCTGCCCAGTGTCACTCTGCAGTTCCCTGGAGCTCGTTCAGTGCTGTTCTCTCATGCTCACACACACACAACAAAGCCTCTCCAGCTCTCCAAGGACACCCAGACCCTCCTAGGCCCAACAACTGCAAACCACAATCTTGGGGACAGGGGGGGAAAGCTTGGGCAAATTCCATCCTTGCCTGGCTTCTGCTTGGGGAATTGATGCTGAGATCCAAGTGGGAAGAACTCGTGAGCTGTTCCTAGGCCCAACAACTGCAAACCACAATCTTGGGGACAGGGGGGCAAGCTTGGGCAAATTCCATCCTTGCCTGGCTTCTGCTTGGGGAATTGATGCTGAGATCCAAGTGGGAAGAACTCGGGAGCTGTCCTTGTCCATGTTGGGATGCAATGAGGCAGGAGCCTCTGGAGCCCAGAGTGTACTTCTGAAGGCCTTTCCAATCAATCCCTCCTTTATTCCTGTCTGCTCTCTGTCTCTGGGTAGCCATTTAAGGCATCAAATAACTGCAAACCATCATACATGCATAGGAACAAGAAACTGGAGCTGGGTTCTGAAAGCAAGGAAGCTGAAACTATTTATTTGGATAAACCTATATGTAGAAATTCCTTTTTTGTCTCATCAGTCTGGGTCTCTGAGACCGAATCTTTGTAATCAAGAGACAATAGAGTTGTTCTGAATACTTAAAACTCTCAAATGTTGTTATCTCTCAGAGAACTGGGCCAGCACTGATCTACTCCCATGACCCTGGAGTGCTTTGGGGAGGGGAAAGATGGTGTCCCACTTCTGTCTGGAAAAATTGCAAGAAAATAAAAGTAATTTCCCTTCTCTCTCTCTGACCCATAACCAAAGCAGTTCTGTAGGAAAACATGGACATTGCTGCACCCCCCCAACTAGGGTGAAATATTCATATACTTTATAAATGGTCCCCTTCCCTGCTCCTCAGTCCTTCACTGCACAGAGAGCAGATTTACTGCATCCTCTGTTTCCAACAACACCTTTCCAGCCCAAATCCCAGTTCTCACAGACAAAAATTAAACAGACTTAAGGCATTGGTTCGATCATCACCTGGAATTCCCAGCTCTCCCTGCTCCCTGGATTGCTCACCCAAACATTCACAGCAGTCTCACCTCAGCCCAGACACTGTGCTCAGACTAAGCCCATCACCAGTGGTGGTGGCCCAGATCACAAAGGAGTAGGAGCTGCAATGTTGGGGCCCTGCTGGAATTACCTTGGCATGCCTTTTCCAGCACCAGTGTTCCTGGAGCTCCCAGCTCTTTGACTCTCTCAAGTCTAAGCCTAACTCTAACCTGTGGGAGGACTCTAACCTCACAAAAAAGAATGACTTGTGTAGGCTGGTGAGTTCTCTACTGGAAGAGAGGGAGCAGCTCATCAGGAATGCACTTCCTTCATCTCTCTTGGCTCTGGAAGGCTTTCATTATCATGCACAACCAGGATAAACAAGTGAGACTAGAAACCCTCTAAGCAAAATCCATGCTTGGGCGAGTAGAGCTTTGCAGGACCCATGCTAATCGTGCTCTACAAAGCACATTCCAAACATTTGGCACCTCCTGCATTTATAGGAATGAAGGAAGTCATGTCCCTACTGGCCTTCTCCTCCTTCAGGGGCATAGATGGGCCCTACCTCTCAAAGCTCTTTGCCCAGTGAGCCTGCCAGGAAAACAAGCTCACGGCTGCCCTTGGAACCTGTCTCTAAATAGTTTCATTCTGGCAGGATGATGTAGTGGAGCCTGGCTGCTATTCCTACCCCCTGGGGCACACAAGGTAGCAGTGACGTGATGGAAGAACTTGGGCTCTGTCGCAGCAACTCATCTGTCAGTGCCCCGCTGAGATCGGCAGCAGAACTGGTGTCATTCTGTTTGGGGCAGAGGAGGATGGTCCCAGTGCTGCTCCACTGCCCACAGCAGGAGCTGTTTCTCGTTAGGAAAGTGAAATGCCTTTTTCCATGCTGCCAAAGGCTATCTGTCTATTTATTTCTTGTTGCCCACCCTGCTGGGAGCCGGCGCAGGTGTGCTTCCCTCCATATTACTGTAAGCAGAGCTTTGTGCTTTGCCCTCTCCTACCAGTGCCTTTGGCATGGGCAGGACGAGGTGGCTGCAGCTGTGTGAGCTGGCACCAATGCACATCCTGAGCAAAGCCACTCGGATAATGTCTTTCCTTCCATGAGTATCTGAAGACTGGTACAGGGTGGCTTGGGAAGCACTTGCCAAGGGATGCTGGTCCTTCAGCAATTCCTGATTTCTTTGGTCCCAACAGGAGGCTGCCAAGAGAAATGGTCTTGATTAACACATGAAGGGGCTGCTTTACCAGCACTGAAGAAGTATCCCCCTGCTGTGCTCCCAAAGGGCTCTAATGCTATCCTGGGCCTTGCAAACACAAGTGTTGAGTTTTACTTCCCCTCTGTTCCCTACTTGCTCGTCCGTGTCTCTATGGGTGAGCAAGCAAAGAGCTGCCAGCAGACTGCACTGACAGGCAGAGCTGTGTATGTTCCTGCCCACGCTATCGCAGGTTTGTTTGGGCTGGGCCAGTGAGGTGTGCCCAGGGGAGCTGTGGGGCTGTACCCGAGTGGCAAACTGCAGAGAGAAAGTGCTGCATTGTTCTGTGCTGGGAGTCACCTTGCCTGAACCCAGCTCTGAAGCACACTGGCAGAGGGGGATGTGAAGAGCTATGGTAAACGTTAAGGAGTAATTCTAACATGCATCAGGGAATATCCAACACAGCACTGAACTTCTGAAGACAGGTATTTTTGGGTTGCTGTTCCCAGCACTGCAGAAGAGCAGTTCGCATAGCTGCTGTGTCTGGTTGAGCCCCTTGCTGTGGGCAGAACAGCAAAGAGAGTGATGCTGTTGGACTCTTTCCTTCACTTCTTACTTCCTGAAGCCATGATTGCAGAGCAGATTCAATTTTTTTTAATGTCAGAAGAAAGGCCTAAATGCACTAGCTAGTATTGTTTAGTATTTGGCAAACCATGCTGGATTAGGGTGAACAGTAGGAGAAATACTACAAGTGAATTCTAGTCTTGCCTTTTATGTGGATTACAAGTTGTGTCACTAGGGACTTGTATTCCAAAGTGGAGACAAGCAGCCCCGTGTGATTGCTGGTGAAATCCAGCGCCAGGAGGAAGAATGGAGCAGCAGCCAGCTGGGAAGACAGTGCCTTCACAGGAGCTCCTCAGCTCACTCCCAGTGCAAGTGCAGGTCTCTGGTCACAAACCTCTGTGGTGGGTGTTTGACTCAAGGCCTGTCTTCTGAAACCTTTCCTCAGAGCTCCCAAGCTTCCCTCCTTGGGCCACAAGCCAAGGAATTGGGCATTTCAACAGACAGAGCGTTTGTTTTTCCACCGGCTGTGTAAATTGTGCTGGTGTTATCAGTGAAACCAGGTCTGCTCACGGCCTCCTGCTCTGCGGCGGCAGAGGGCTCTGATCTCCTGCTCCTGAGCTTTGTGAGGCTGGGGGAGCACCTTGCACGAGTTTCCAGAGTACCAAACACAAGGCAAACACTCTGTAACTGCTTCCAAACACAAGCTGGCCCTACCACAGCTGTGTATTTGGACTTGGAGCAGATATGAAAGTGGTGGGACGTGATAAATTTGTGGTGGTGCAGCCAGAATTGCTGAGCTTTCCAGTGGTCCTGGCCTTGCTCTGAAATAAGGACAGGAAGGTTTTGAAGGTGCTGTTTATCTGGTTAAAGGTCTGCTCTGGGTTACATCCCATCAAGTGGGATGTAACAAGGCTGGAGCAGTTTTGAAGAAGGTCCAGGTCTGGATTTTTGCTCAGATCTGGAGCAAAAGATCTATATCTTCTGGTGGTTGGTTCAGTTCTGCTCATAGCCCCACAGACAGAGGATTTACCCGTGGGAGATTCTGCCCTGTGCTGTTCTTCACAATCAACAACCACCCTTGATGTACACCCTGATAAGGCTCTAGGAATCCACTCATCCTGCCGTGATAAAGCTACCTGTGCTGGTGCTCCAGCCCTGCACACCTGGGCACAGCCCTGGGAGCAGACTCTGCCTCTCTTGTGTGCTGGATTTGGCTCATACCCAGCTCTGTCTCTCTTTTGCTTCTGCCATCCTCACAAAACCAAACGCAATCTGCTCGTGTGTGTGCTTCAAGAGCCCTGCCAGGAACAAAGAGAAGTCCAAATATTTGTGTTGGGCTGTTACTCTTTCCACTCAGGCGATAAATGACACACTGCAGCAGAGTCTTTTTGTGCTGTGTGGGATTTCCACTGTACTGGCTCCAACTTCACAACCTCACCAAGATGAAACACCTACAATTAACAGTTGGGTTTTAACTTGAGGGAAAATGAGTGTGATTGAAATATGGCCTTTAAAAAAAACCCCACTAAACCCCCAAACAAAAACCCACAAACAAACCAACCACAAAAAAACCTGAGAAAAATCATCAGAGCTTCCATGTGTCAAATGAGAAGAGCCTGGTGTCTGTGTGCAGTTTCATGCAGAACAGCATTTTCACTCTGGAGCTCTCTTGGTGAAACCTCTCTTGGTGATTTCTGTCCCCATGCCTGGGACACAAGCTGCACACAAATATTTTAGAGCTGCCTTCCTCTGCAAAGTCCCAACCTTAAAGCCATGTGGAGCCCTGAGTTTCCTCGGGACTGAAATTCTTTTTGGCTGAGCTGACCAAGGGGATGAAGATGTCTGCTAACAAATTAATTCCTGAACTTCCGATCTCTGCTTCTGTGAAGCTGTTGGACTTCAGTGCTTGGTAAACCCAGGAGGAGAATGGTGAGACAGCTCCAGGTGTGAGTTAGCTCAGGACACAAGCTGGTCTGGTGTCACTGGGCTTGTTCAAAACTCAGGATAAAGGAAGGAAAGGCACAATCCAGCCTTGTGAGATTTCACATACCAACATGCCAGACAAATTCTGTTTGCTTTCTCAAGTAAATCTGCTGTTCCCTGCTAGTGCCACCATCAGTTTTCTCACTCAGAAGTTTCTTATCAGGAATTCATTAGCCCTGAAACTTTAAGGATTGACTCTTCAAACATAAATACTCCCTATAATTACCTTCTCTTTGTGCTGTACTTTGGATGATATCTTTAGTGTTTCATTTTACACAGCAGACAGTATTAATATTATAACATCAAGTTAAATCACATCTACTCTGGGCAACTGAAAAGCTATCAAAAGTGACAGGAGATTCAAGAAAAAAACTAACGTCAGAAAAAAAATAATATCAGAAATCTTTCTGGCTTGATTTTTTATCCTATTCATTACACACAGCAGAGACAAGAAGCACTGTTTGAATCTGCTTTAGCTGCTGTTTCCAGGACGGATCCATTTTGGCAGACTTTTTAAGCTCCTTCCTTCTTACTTAGGTCACTTCTGAGATCATGTAAGAGCTGAGGAACCTCCCAGTAGCCTGTTTCTCTAAGTGCTCTGTCCTGTTTTGCTTCTGGGCTCAGGCTGGCACTTGACAGTTACGCCTACCTGGGCTGTAATAAAGTATGTATTAAACTGTAGATGTTCCAGGCAGAGAGTAGAAGGTGGATAGAATCTATACTGTCCATGTTAGATCTACCTCAATTCAATTTATTACCACAGCCTGACCCTAACCTTCACTGACTGACACCTTTGAGGAGTGGGTAGCAAAGGGATAAATCCTTTACTGCCCTTGAGTCTTCATCGCTGGCATTTGGGAGAGGTCAAGGGTACAAGGAGAGAACTTTGCTAAACATATTTATTTTTCAAGATAAATGAAATACAGGTCTCAAATCCTTTGCCAAGGCTATGTGTGCATCACTGTTTAAAAACAGTTGATTGATAACAGTTCTTGCAAACAGCACAAGGAATTCTGTTGGAAATTTTCTGGAAAATACATGTACACAGCAAACCTGTTACAGCCAAGTGCATGATAAGAGGTATTACTCTTTAATGAAATTAGAAGGTAAACAGCAAGGAGGCCTTGATTTTTTTTTTTTTTTTTTATAATGGGGAAAAAAAAGCAGATGGTATGTAAGCCAGCAACGTATAAGATAGTCACTTTATGTGGTTACAGAATGGGTTTAACACTGCCTTAAATCATTGTTCATTGTGAATCTGAAACATATTCTCATTATTTAGGTTCTCCTGAAATTTTTCCTCTCTCCTGCCCTGTTATAAGCAATCAGGCAGGGATTCTGGCATCCTTGTCCACCAGCCCAGCAGGTCTTCATTCCCACTCGCACGCTGTGGTACTCCATTGAGGAGGCTTTTGTAGGGAAACAGCCTGACACTGGCAGGTCTGTTCTGAACAGCTGAAAGAGCTTTGCTACAGAAAAGCAGTGGGTGACAAGCTGAAGTCTGGGATGCGGTGTGCTGCTCAGGAGCTGTCAGCTGGCATGCTCAGTAGCTCATGATGTGGTGCAGTGATGCCCTCACATGGCCCTGGCCAGGGCCAGGCAGGACATTTCCTGTGTGATGCAGACAGCTGTGCCTCCTGGGTCATGGGGAACTGGCCAGACAATGACATGGGGGACACTTGATTCTCTGTGTAACAGCAGACCCTCTATGATTCAGATAAGAGCACACTTATGTTGTTAAAATGGTATAATTTGCTCCAGGACTTATTTGTGCATAGTCTTTCTAAAGGAATCCAACCACAAGAATTTCTCTGATTAAATTCAGCAGGTTGGCTCGACGTGGGTAGGTCTGTGGGTGGCAGTTCTCATCCTCAGTGACAGAGCTGACTTGCAGTGCCGGGCAATGTTTGTGTTTCCATTGTTTCTGGTATATTTTCTCTTTTTATATATATATTTCTTTAAGTGCTCTTGGGGCATCCTGTTTAAATGTGGGAGACCTCCTTCTGAAGCTCACTGTCAGAAAAAACTAAACCTCCCATCTCCAAAGGCCTGTTCCTCCCTACTATCCCTCTCCTGGGAGGATGAGAATGAACCTGCAGGCATGACAGGGAATGAGTGTGCACCTTGCTATGTCTGTTCCTACCCATGTCCAAAGCTTTTTCTGTGTCAGAGTCACAGGGGACAGCTCTTCTGTGCTTTACACAACAGGCTGTGCTCATCCAGGTATCAGCAGATTTCTTCTTTATCATGGCCTCAATTTCATGTCCTGTGACACATTAAATTGATGTCACAAGGATTACACATGTCTTTTGAGTTGATTCTTCTCCTAAGCATGTTGGCTGGCATTAGCCAGCTCCTCTGCTGGCTCAAGTCAGTGTAATTAGAATTGTTTCATCTGGCTGAGGGAGGCCCCAAGCTCCTATATGGGTGCTGCAGTAGATTAAGAATGGTTGAGTAAGGTCTGAAAACATACAGCCTGAGGATGGTGAAGCACTTGGAGTTTTTCATTAAAGATATTGTATTCGTTTAAAAGATTAAGACTGTTGACAGAAAAATCTGATTCTCAATGTAAAATCTGAAATCTAAAGCGAGTTGTGCCAAGCAGAAATCCTAGTCTTGCAAACCATGGGACAATGTCACTAAAAATAAACATATTTGCTTAAAACAAATAGTTCCAGTGTTTCTCTCTTTCCCCTAGCTGCCTTTTAAACTCTATTCTTTTGCCTTTTGGTTAGCGTCTGAAGGAGAAAATCTTAAACATAAAATCAGTATTGCTGAAATCATAAAATACCTTATTTAAACCAAACAGACTGTGATGTTTTGAATGCAAAATGTATTACATTGCTCCCCAGGCTTAGTTCTGTAGTATTATGCCTACACAAGAGAACTCAAACAGGCCTGTAGGGTCCTGGATATGGGAAGGGAAGGGAAGGGTCCTGGGAAGGTCCTGGGAAGGGTCAGGCTGAGACTGAATCCCAAAGTAAAATTGTGGGGCATTTTCTATCTCCTGTAAGCCCCACAGTGGACAAGCTTTCCAATATCAATTCCTTAGTGTTCCTCAGGAATTTAAATGTTTGACTAGCATGATCCCAGGCTTTCCTATGGTCTCTGTCAATGCAGTTGATCACTGGCCTCACAATATTTAGTGTATTTCATCCTCTCTACTCTGCAATTCCACTCAACCTATTTTACAGAGGGAGAGATATAGATATATGGAGGTTATAGTCCATGACTTAATTTTGATTATGTTGTTGCAGATGAAGAGGTGCCCAGCATTTCCTAGGAAATGCATAGCAAAGCAGGGAGCACAAATGCATCCAGGACTTTGGAAATGTGTGTTCAAACCCCCCTTCCATGCCCTGTCCATGGGGTCAGACTAATCTTTTTATAGTGTTAAGCAAGTTCATAACCTTTTGGCAGAAGGGGAGACAGATAACCTTGTTTACTGTATTTTATCTTGTGGTTCATTTGTGGTTCCATTCTGGTTTCCATGTATTTGTCTGATTTTGTTTATTTGCACTAGAAGGGAAGGGAACTGAAATTAAATACAAATGGTATTAATAGCTTGTTGCATGTGGTTCTGCTTTCTATAACTGGATTATACTTATGTTGCTATTCAAGCCTCGAAGCTGCAAAAAGTGTCCCATCCTAATTACATAACCCCAGCTGAGGTCCCTTGGCAATAGGTGAGTGCATAAAACTCTTCCTGACGAGTTTCTCACGAGTCAGAGGATGTTGAGGTACCCTGATTATTATGCCACGTTAATTTTAAATGGCTCTTGTCAACCAATAACCCAATAACTTTTCTTCCCTCTGGGCTTTGTTAGGTTAATCCATGAGTCATGGAATATTTGACTATGAATTCATGACTCATGGGAAAGCACCACAGCCATCACAGTCCTGGATGATCTTGCTGCCTGGTACTGCCAGGTCAAGTGTCTTCTCAATACTTGGATGTACATCACAAATGCATCCTGCAACATTTCAGGGCATCAATAAACCCCAAACCCTATTTACTGGGAAACATTAGGGTTAAACTGGCTTATTAGCAGAACAATTCTCATGGCTTGTACCCAGCCCTGGGGAGAGCATTGGTGATGGACAGAGAACTCAGAAAAAACAGGGTCAGCCTTTTTTCTCTTGCTTTTATTCAGATATTTGCTTTTATTAATGATGGTATCTTGTTGCATTTGACAAAGGACAAATGACAAATGCTGAGCTGTGTACACTTCTGATCTTTAACTGGGCAGAACCATCACTGCATTAGTTGCTACCAAAATCAAAGTAGTACAGAAATAATGATGAGAAATTAGGTCTTCAAAGGCCTTGTCATTTACAGAGATAAGGAAAAGGGAGAGATAGCAGTCTGGGGGACTGAAATACCTAAATACTTCTCAGAAATGCACCTCTGCTTTGTCAGGCAAGAACTCAACAGCTAGAGATCTTCTGTCCCACGCAAGTGCTTCATCTAAAGTGCATTTCTGGGAAATTGCTCTGTGAATTTATGGAGCAGAGAGCTCAGGTGTGTAAAAAAAAATAAATTATAAAACAGAGCAAAAATAAATTATTTATTATCACCCTGCCCTTAGGTCTTCCTCTTTATTGTGGGGCTAAAAGTGACGGAGTATAGATATAGGTGGGTCTGATGACTTAGCAGAGTAGTTGTTTATATATATATATATATTTTTTTTTTTAAATTTTTTTGAAAGCACAAAACACAAAAGAAATCTTTCTGATGCTCCACTGAGAACTTTTCTTGCATGCCACTAATCGCTGCAGGCTTTCATGCGGGAGAATTGTCTCTCCAGTTTCCTAGAAATACACAAATACAAGGAATCATTGCTTTGGAGTGTTGCAACATGGGGACAGATCCCAGCTGCTGCACCCAGCAGTTTCCAGCCTCACTGCAGGAAGCTTCTCTGCTGTCTTTCACATTCCTGTGAGCAACCTGTCCGTGTCAGTTGAGAAAACTGGTAACAGGTCCAGAGGAAGAGCCTGCATTTTTCTTTTTTCAAGTGATCTTTCTTTGTATCCATAGGAGTGGTACTAGGCTGATAACTTTCAAGGACTGTTTTTGGAGTAACTCCTCATCTCAGGCTTGTAGTGAAACTTTCAGCCTCTGCCCAAAACCAAAACACTGGAAACAAACCACAGAATGGGGGAGAGAACTGGGCATGACACAATTTGCTTATCCGAGGACACAGTTTGTCCTTGACGGTGTCACTCCTGCCAGATGTTTGCCCAAACTGTCCCAGGGAGGCTCTAGCAGTGATCTGGGCAGCCCACTCCCCTCCTGAACCCATCAGTGGGGGGAGAGACCTCCTTCATCACTGGTGAAGCTTCTCCTGCCTTGTCCTATCTCCTGTGGCCATTCCTCGCTGTTATTTACATGTCTGTAAATAAAGGAAGCTATCATTTCTGCCCAGGCTTTACACTGGATGAGTAAGGCCTTGGCTGGAACAATGCCTACTTAAAATTGTATGTGCTACTGGTCTACCTGAAAACAGAGACACCTCTGAGCCAGTTAGTCATAAAGAGAAAAGTTTATTAACAGTCCCTTCCCAAGGCAAAGCTGGAAGCTTGCTGGAAGCAGTTAGGAATCCCAAATGAGTTGGTCCCAGGAGCAAGGTGCTCCTGGCCATGCCTCCCTTCTCCTGGGGAAGCAGCGCTGATGCACCAAACCCCAGAAAGAGCCCAGCTGCAAAGAAAATGCCTGAGAATTCTATTTTTAAACTGGTGCATGTCCTGGACCTCCCAGGTTCATGACAGAGAGGAAGAAATGACTGCATCCTTCTGTGGCTCTTTGCCATAATACAGCTGTGAAAGGGGGTTAAACCTGCTCTGAAATGGGCACCTCTTAGAGAAGAAAAAACAACAAGGCCTCTGATTCATAACAGGACAAATACAGGTTTCTCTGGGAAGTCACTGCAGACTTGTAATATTTTAGATTTCGTTGGTGATTTTTGTCTCAAGGCTGCTTTTGAGAAGGACAGAGACACCTGAGGTGACAAATGTGAATTCACTGTCCACCTGGATTGCTTTGGAAATACTTTTTTGGGCTGAAAGGTTCTTTCTGACCATGAATTTCAGCTCTCTCCTGGAGGAGATGGTCCTTAAACCTGGAGGCTTCCCCTGTATTAGTCATGCAGAGACCAAAGCAAGGGCTGGTGCTGGAGCGTGTTGGAGCTGTTGCAGAGGATCCTGTTGACTTGAATGGACTCGAATTGGGGGGGAACCCAGAACACAGGCTCAAGTGAGGACCATGTCCGTCCCTCAACAAACCTTGGCTTCACCAGGACTGACACGAGGGACCCTGTGGATGGCACACACCAAAGTGTGTGGGTAGCTGTGGAGGGAAGCTGAGGGTGGTAAGAGTGGGTCTGTATCCAAGCAGGACAGAGACAACATCTTGTAAGGAACTGCACGATGAAACCTGCTGGTTTATGGACAAGCAGTACTTGTTCTGGCAAAAAATAGCTTCCAATTAGCCTGAAAACAGACTGTTCTGGGTGGATTTGCAGACTTTTATTTATTGGCAAACTTCATTTTAATATAATCAGCCGCTTGACAGGCAGGTTAGGTAATGATCCTTGATGTGAGCACTAACAGATTTGAGCAGTAAGCACAGCCTAAATTAGTGCCCAGAGCCCTCTGCCAGTAGCTGAAATGCATCCTATATTAAAATGCCATGGGAACTCAGGAAGCCCCTTGCCAGGGCACCTTGCTGAGTACATTAAAATGCCGCCTTCAATAATTCATAATGTCTGTTCAGTAATCTGGTGTGCATGTGAGGGGAGGAGGGTAATAAAACCTCTCAGACCTGGCCTGCCAGGATAATTCAGTGGCTAGTTAACTGTCTCAGCACTATTAATCAATAAAGTGGCTCACAGCATAAATAAATCCACAATGTGTTATGACAGGGCTGTGGAAGCACATGGGAAGTGACTCGTCCTCTCCTCTGTGTGATGCTAAGTGCCATACTGCTCCAGCAGTTATTTGAATAACCTCCATGCTCTAATACTTCAAATATTCAGATCTCCCACCTGTGTTATCTCATGTTTGAATGTCACCTAAATGTTTTAAACTCTGCTCTGTGTGTGATGCAGGGAGCTGGCTGTGAAAGGGAGCAGATTGCAGACACCATCACTTAATTGTCTTGTTTCACTGGTCAAGAGCTGATGTTGTGAGTGGAGAATCACTCCTTTCCTAAGACAAAAGCATTTTACCGGAGCTGGAATGCTGTTTCTGCAGATCCCTGGTGGGATATGAACAAATACTCTTGACACAACTTCTACTCTTGCTGTAAATCTACAGGTGTTTTCCGGGCTCCAAATTAATCTACTCCTTCAGCCTCTGCAGGAATGCAACACAACAAAGCAGTGTTCAAAACTTGCTTATCCTGGTGAATTTGGTGCAACTGTACTGTAATCTCTGTCTTACCCTTATTGTAACTGAGCCAGAATCCAGCTGACCAGCAGACATCAGAAACCAGTATGATTAAACAATGTAATTTTAATTTTCCATTAAATTCAGCCTGTAGCTTCCCTTCTATTCATTAATGCCAGGTTAATATTTACTCTTACGATTTACAGATATTTGTAGACCTTCCATATATTTCTTCCACCAAACTGATCTTCAGCCAAGGACTGCATATTCAATACCTTCCTGATGAATCTGGCAGAAATTCCAGCTTCCAGGTTAGTGTTGGCTCTGCCCAGATACCGGAGATTGTGCTCAGCTTTTGGGGTGCTTGTGGAAAGCAGATGTGTAACTGCCTGAACATGCCTGAATTTGCATCAGATTTTGAATCCACATGAATACAGTGTCTGCTTTTCATCCGGATGTACTCTGAAATTCAAACTCTGATCTTTCCTTCTGTGCTACTCTGTCCATCTTCTTTGGCTGTGAAGTATCCAGAATAAGTTTCAAGCACACATTTCTGTGAAGAAAATAATTACCCAGCAGCAGCACTACCTACAGATGAGCTACAGTACATGTTAAAGCTCATCTTCAGGCTTCAGTGCTCATTTCACACAAAGAGGAGATGTGGGACCAATTAAAAGGCTCAGCCTATGTGCAGGAACATGTTCAATCACATCTTGCTCATGCGCCCAAGCCTCATAGTCCAGCACTTCCTGCAGAACTATTGATTTGCTGTCCTGGCCCTTAGTGCTTGTGTCCCTGGGGCAGTCTCTGTAATGAAAAGATTACACAGGAAGGCCTTGGAGATTCCCTCTGCATCGAGCAGGACTTTGATTTCAAAATAGAGACACACAGCAAGGGAAAGAACTTGTTCTTTGTGATTGTATCTGGGCAAGGATTCCCCCATGCCTTTCAGACACAGTGGTTCAGCTCCATGGGTGGCTGCTGGGAGGCTTCTGATCTCTCACTGGGCAGCGTGGGGAACACCAGGCTGGAGCTGCTGAACTAGAAAAGCAAAGACAGCATCTTGGGAAAGGCTGTCTGGCCCACAGCAGATGCTTGTATTAAGAAGCTGGAACTGTCTACAAAGGCATCATGAAAAGATGGAAATTTCCTACTGGAAATCTCTATTCTGTCTTTATTATAAATCTATATTCTGAGTTTGCTTACATAATTCCCTCACACTTCTGTAGCTTTAACCAATTCTCCAGCTCAGAGATAATTACATTATGCCTCTGCAGCCAAGAGGTAAGGATGGCACTCTTGGATTACAGGAGGTAGAAACAGCCATATTTATGACTCCTGATTAAAACATGGTATTGGAAAAGAGTATTACTTGAGTCATTAGGATATCACTTGACCATCGCTTTCCCTTGCATTTAAATTGGAAAAAATAATAAAGTTGCATTAAATTAAAAAGAGAATTTGAAGACAATACTTGGAGGCTTCCCACAGTGGGTGTACTGTATGCTTATATTATTCTCCACCCATTGTAAATCTCAGCAGTAGATCTTCCCCCACTGATGTTTTGCATTAGTAAATTGAACTCTCTACTCTGTCCCCTAAAAGATTAATGACTCCATCTGAGGAAGTAGTTGAATACGTGCTGGCAGTGGTGCTTTCGTGATTAGCAAATGGGAGACTGTGGGAGGAGAACAGAATTTGCATGTATTGGATGTTGGCCTAAACATACTCTCACTGAATTCTGGACATCAGGGAAGAATTGATAGAGCACAAGCTCTTAATCAGCAAACCACAGGGAAAAAAAATAATCGAAGAATCCTACATTCTATTAAAAAGCTTTTCAGCCCTCTTTGTTCCAAAATGAACAAATGTGTTTGCAGAATGCACTCCAAACATCTCAAACCCATATTAGCTGTCAAGGGGCATTACATTTTATTAGTGGTCCTGGGGGAAGTGTCTAAATTTTTGTAGAAGTTTGAAATATATTTACCAACTTATTTTTTTGAAGACACACTTGAAAGATGTTTAACTGCTACAAATGTTAAACTGATAATTCAAAGTGAGTGTGATGCCCCATGTGCCCATGGCACCCAGTACAACTTGGTCCTGATCCTTGTACAGACCTTTCTTCTGCTACCTTGAAGTTCCTTTTACTCACTAGAAAGCTACCCAGTGAGCCTGCTTAAAAACAAAACAAATTTGCCTAAAACAAAACCAAAATGTCAGCAGAGAGGAGGTTGACTTTGCCACCTGGCTCTGTAAACAGCTGCATGCAAAGAGCTACCTTAGGACCCACATTTAGTCAAATCTAACTTACGTTTAACTTTTTTTTTTCACAACCAACAGCACGTGAAGGAACAAGTAAGCACAGTCAGTACAGAACAAAGGACATTCATCACTGGGATATTTTGGCCTCTAATTGAACAGCAGTCATATCAACTTCCTCCTTCACCCAGCAGCAGGACTGTGTGTCTTTGCTGTGCTGGGGAAGGAAAGGCAGGAACACCTGTGGGCACTGGTGATTTTACCACAGTTCTTGCAAGAGTGCACTTGCTAACCAGAGTGCTCTGGCTGCTTTCCAGCCAAGGCAGATACAAGATTTTGCCTGCCTAGAAATCATCTAAGTAGTTTCAAAACATTTTCTTCACTTCCTGCCTTAAACTTTTGCAACTATTACCTTCTGCATCAGAGACAGTGGCTTTTAACAACTGGTGAAAATAATACCCAAGTCTGTCATTTGCCAAATACCTTATTTTGTTTTGAAAGTTTGATGATGTTTGACATTTTTATTGGTTTCTGTGTTACTTTTTTAATTAGCCCCCTATGATCATTGACAAGAGCCTGAAATTGTGGATGTTGTGAATGACATAGAAGCGTGACAGAAAAGAAAAGAAGCGGCTAAGTATATTGTATGGTTTTTTAAAGCAGTTTTAAAATTCATTTCTGCTGAAATCACAAAGATGCTCTAGTCTTGTTTTGATTTAAAGGCTACTTCAAGAGAGGCAGTTTTTAGATTCATACTGAAGAATATCCTTGTCACTTTCACAGTTCCCAAAAATCACTAAACTACTGGAATTTGAGATGCCAATCACTACCAGTCAGGCACTGCTACTTTTATATTAGCATTTAGTGCACGCTGTCACTTTTCCACTAAAATTTTAAGTGGAGGAAGGTACCTGGACACCAGTTATGAAGGAACCAAGGACAACAGACTACAGGCCACATACCATATCAGTCAGCCACTGCCTTTGTGTAGATAACACGTCCTGACGCTGTGAAGTGCTGCGTGTGCCCAACTTCTGCCGAGAATGGTGATAACTGCGGCCACCCAGCGTCACAACACCGAGCACCCTCTGTGCTGGGTGTCTGCAGAGTCGCTGGCATCGCCCAGGCCGTGTTTGCAATTGCAGTGCTGACACAGGTCGATACACAGGTCGATACCGTGCAGTTGTGCAAAAAAACAAACTTCAGGCTGAGCATGGAGTGGCAGTGCTGCCCACGAGGCACGTTGTTTTCTCTGCAATTGGAATGTGACGTGGTGGTAAGTTTACAAACAGGACCGAGTGCGCAAGTGGTGTGGACGCCACCAGGGCCGGCGGGTTTGGGCGGCCTGGAGCAGAGGATGGGGAAAATGCGTGAGAGGTGCGTGCCACGGGGGGAATGACCTGTGAGCCCACACCCACAGGGCAAGAGACTAGGGATGGCCAAACTGCACACCAGGCTCAATCAAGGAAAGGCTTCTTATCGCAGCATTGATTCCATGCCGAGCTCTGGAGCAGGACATCGAGAAGAATCCATCAGAGGCGAGCTCCATGGAGGTACCCTCGGGCACTTCTGGAGGCCCGGTTGGCTCCCCGCAGAGGAGCCGTGGTCCCCTGGCACAGAAGCGTGTGGAGAAGGGCCAGAGCCTGTGGAGGAGGAGGTGGGCTGTGCTGGGGGAGAGGAAGGGGTGCTTGGGGTGCTGGGATCAGGTCCACCTGGACACTTCAGAGCTCTTGGGGTGAACTTGACCTGAACAGACACATTTGTTTAGTTTTTGGAAACATCACTTGGCCTGTTCAGCCTGGAGGAGATGGACAGGAGACCTTATTGTGGTGTACAACTCTGTGGTTGTGAAGAGAAGTGAAAGGGCAGGCACTGATCTCCGCTCTGTGGTGATCAGTGACAGAACCCCAGGGGATGGTCTGAAGCTATGTCAGGGGAGGTTCAGGTTGGGTATTAGGAAAAGGTTCTTTGCTAGAAGGCGGCTGGGCACTGGAACAGGCTGTCCGGAAAAGTGGTGACAACCAAGCCCGACAGAGTTCAAGAAGCATTTGGACAATGCTCTCAGGCATGTGGTGGGATTCCTGGGGCTGTGCTGTGCAGGGCCAGGAGGTGCACTTCGATATCGTTGTGTGTCCCTTCCAGCTCAGAAATCCCATGATTCCGTGACCTCCCAAAGGCTCGGGCGGGTGCTTGGCAGGAGCCCTGCCAGCCCAGCCTCGGCCGGCGGCGCGAGGGCAGCGGGACGGCGGCGCTGACTCAGG
>VZTN01007755.1:36906-135216 GCA_013400515.1 Erpornis zantholeuca
GGGGGAGGCCCGCTGCTGAGGAGCCAGCTTCGTCCCGGCCGCTGACAATGCCCGGCTCCCGGCCGCTCGGCAGGAAGAGGCAGCCCATGGACGAGGGCGAGGTGGGCAGCGCAGCCCAGCGCGGAGCTGCCGGGGCCGGCGGGAGCGGGGCTGCTCCGGCTCCCGACCTCTCCGGGGGGGGCGGTGGTGGGGAGTGCCCCCGTCGTGTTTGGATTGGGAGAGGTTTAATTTTCTTTAAAGGCAGCTCCTTCATCACCGCCATCCTCCTCCTCCTCGTCCCTTTGCAGCTCTGAAGCCGTCCCGGCCGCAGCCTCCCCGCCGGCCCCCGGGACCCCCCGGCGCAGCGCCATGGAGACGGTGGGAAAGTTTGAGTTCAGCAGGAAGGACTTGATCGGGCACGGAGCCTTCGCCGTCGTCTTCAAAGGCAGGCACAAAGAGGTGAGAATCCCTGCCTTTTTTTTTTTTTTGTTTCCTTCTGTTATTTATTTATTTATTTATTTCCTGGTTTGGGCCGAGCTGGGGGCAGCGCGCCCCGGCCACCGCATCCCCGCCGGTTGCCAGCCTGGGCATCACCCCGGGTTTGGGGTGTTTATTGTTATTTATTATTGTTCTCCTTGGAGTTTCTTCGGGAGCAGGTGTGTGTCCCGGCAGGAGCCGGGCAGGTGGCTTCACCTTGGGGCTGGGAGGCCGTCAGCTGCCTCTGGGGTGCGTACAGATCCACCCAAAACCAGTCCTCACCTCCAAAAAAAGGGAGAAAAAATCCCCACGCACTGTCTATGAAGGGAACTCTTTACTGTGTTTGGGATTTTTTTTTGTGTGTGTGTCTGTGAAGTCTTCTTCTCCACTTAATTTTTCCAGGAGGAGGAGAAATCTCTTACTGGTAAATAAAAGGAAACCAATCCGGCAGTGGATTTTCTATCATTAGTGCTTGGGTTAAGCCACGGTTCCCACAGTGCATTTATTTCTAGTGATTAAATAAGAGGATAATCATTGTATAAAGTAGTAACAAAAACCCAAACCTTGGGCTTTTCTCCTTGGGCTTTTCTCCTTGGGCTGACAAGCATAACTCAGGAAAGGGCAAGTCTGAACAAGTAAGGGGAAGGCATTAGGATGTGAAGTGAGAGGCCTTTCTCGGTGCTGCAAGACACTTCTTTTGGTAGTATTTATAATCTGTTAAGAGGCTGCTTATCCTAATGTGAATGAATGATGAAATTTACATTTATTTTGTGTGACTTACGCACTGTTTCAGAAACCTGAGCTGGAAGTAGCTGTGAAATGTATTAACAAGAAGAACCTTGCAAAATCACAAACTCTGCTGGGCAAGGAAATAAAAATTCTTAAGGTAAAGGCAGACTGACTTGTTTTCTTCAATCTTTGTTCTATATGCTTTTTGTTGCTCCTATCTTATGGTTGTTGTTTTTTTTTTTTTACCTTTTCTAGGAATTGAAACATGAAAACATTGTTGCCTTGTATGACTTCCAGGTAAATACATTCAATTATGTCAAAGCATTCTAAATTTGGGAAAGGTTAAATGGAGTTTGTGAAATTTCAGTTTTTAACAAATGTTTGTATTCAGATGTGTACTCTGAGGGGGAAAAAAAATCTTCTGATAAGTTAGGGAAAGATAAACAAACACAGCAGATCATGTGTTAGTTTTTGGCTGGACCACACAACTCATGTGCAGTTGGGAGTTGAGGTGGGAGCTTCTCTTCCAGGATGTTACACAGTGAAATGCAGTGTGGTGGATATGTCTGTGCTGGAGTGTTAGAAATAAAATTAACAGTAGTTATTTTTGGCATGCCTACCTTTTTATTTTCTTTCTCTGGTCTGGATACCCTCCCTGAGAAAATTTCTTTTTCCTAGGCCATGTAAAAATAGTGTGAGCATGACTTTGTAGCATATGATTGTCTTCAGCTCCAGACGATTTTAATTTGCATTTTTCTGTTGTCCTTGTGGCCCTCACTAAGTGTTAAAAATTGCAGCAGGCATTTTTAGATTACTGTGGTTTCCCGCAGTTGCTTTTTCCTTCAAAGTCAGCCCCGAAGATCTAATCTAGAGGGGCTAAAACCGATCTGCTGTGAAACGCAAATCATCCAATGACTTCTTTTTTTTGGGGGGTGGGGTGGGGGGCGGTCTTCGATTATTTAGTTAAATCCTGCTGGGTAACGGGGCAGGTTTTCTTTGCCATTCGTGATGTTATTTTAACAAATAACGCCGGGGGATGCAAAGCCTAAGATGGAACGCCTGCGCTGGGAGATGAGAGGCTGTGGTCCAGCCCGTGCCACGCGCAGGGCGAGTGACCGCTGCGTGACCGGACCCCCGGCTGGCCCTGGCTTATCGGGATTGTCCTGCCCTGTCGCTGCTATCACGTGTCCCGCAGGCCGCCGTGTTTGTTGACATTCCTCCTTCTCCCGTGGATTGGCTCCGGTGGCCTCCACGTCAGCCCCGGCAGTGAGTCCCAGCCCCGGTACAGCGGTGCCTGTCAGCGGTGCCTGCTGGGTGCTGTAGTCTGCCGGTGTCACCCTGTGTCCCGCAGCCCCCGGCGCTGGGTCCCTCCCTGCTGGACCAGGGGGGCTCTAGAGAGGTGCCTTAGAGAGTGTTTAATGCCTGGCGTTGTTTTGGCGAGAGGGGGATGTTGGGGATGTCAGGCTGCTCTGGCGGGGAGCAGGATTGCAGCTTGGGAATATCCTTTGGATAGCTGTGCCTTGCTCCTGAGCCAGCCTTCAGAGCTGATCTGGCAAAGCAGTGGCTGCCTTTGGGCTGATGAGTGTTGCAGAGTAGTTGGGAAAGCTTCCTATGGGCACAGGCCACTTGGGGCATTACGTCTCATGGTCTGGGGTTTTTTTCATTCTCTGTACCTTCTAAATTTACTTAATAACTTTTCACTTGAGAGAGTGGAGTGGCTGCTCCTGCACTTTATCTATAGTTTGCATTTGTATGAAGCATTTATGCTGCTGGGTCTGCTTATTGATACCTTTCAAAACTTGTGTTAGATTCCTCTCCTTGCTTCAAATTACTGCTGAGTAGGAAGCATCATCACTGTTACAATTATAGCAATGTGATTTCTCCTTTTGTGATGAGCTTTATTAAATTCTATGTTTAGCAGTGTAGTCTGGTGAGATTTTAGCAAGAAGCTGTGTAAGACACCACAAAACAGGAACTTGAGAATGGTTCAGGGCTCAAGGCATGCCCAGGTTTATGTTTAGTTACCATCTTTGTCACAGAGTCCTTGTATAACCTGGGTAATTTGATTTCTCAGAGAAAATGAGATTATTTAGGGGGCACTGGGTGTGGACTCTCCTCCAGTGTGAGGTGATCTATCACCAGACAGTCTGATGCAGTTAGCCCACATATGTTGTGTGTGTAATGTGTCTGAATGTTTGGCCTTGCTCTGTGTCTGTTTAGGAGTTGTGTGAGAGTAAATTTTATATGCAGAGGTAAAAGTGCAGGTCTGTGGAAGGCTGGCTTCTGCCCACCTTTCCTTACTTTGTGGAAAAGACTACTACTTACTCACGTTGCTCCCCTGATACCAGATCAGTAGCTTCATTCATTGCTGTGTATGTATTTATGTTCAAAATATCATACTTGTAGTTAATTGAACCCTTACTTGTAGGCTTTCTAAAACAGAAGATGTTTATTCTTGTATTACAACATAGAGCAAAAGGGAAAAAATACTTCCTGTAAAACTTACTGTTGCCCTGTAGCTTTGTCTGTCATTGCATTTTGTGTCCTGCCTTCCTCTGCACTGCCTGTCAACAGTGACTCTAACTTTTACTCGTGTGCTTCTTACACACAAGGAAATGGTTACCAAAACCACAGTGGCTGTAAGCGAGTGATTACACCCAATGATGCTTTCATTTGCATTTTCCTGGTAAAAAACTCATGTTAGCCAGGCCTCTCACAATGTGAGATTTTTGATGTGAGGCTAGATTTGCTCCAGACAAACACTTGCAGTACTGACGTTCAGTACTGATATGCGGCTCTCACCCTGGCACCTTTAAATTATCCTGCAAATCCCAGGAATATTGCTGTGTTCCTTCTCATTTCACAGATCTTTGTGATACTGACTCATAAATAATGACAAAATAAGAAGCTTCCTAGGAATAAATGATTCTGGCGAATGTTTAATGCATAAAAGTGCAGTGGCTGGACTTTTATAGATCCCCTTGCTGGAGTCCCAAGAACAGCATCAGTACATGAGAATGGCTGACAAAATGAAATATGCATATTCCCATTATTACGTGCTCATGTATTAATGAGAGGTGCTGTTAATAGTTTAGGGGCCTAATGCAATCCCGCTCAAAAAGAGGATAAATCTTATTGTATCACATTTCTAAAAGTGCTGTCTATTTAATGTCTGTGTGGAGTTGTGGTGTGGGTTCTTCCTAGGCACAGGAGATGTTTGGCAGACAATAAAAGCTGTATTCCACTATGTGTGGGATGTATTGGTTGCTGCTGAGCGCTACCTGACCCCTCAGCTGGTTTGCAGAGGGGATGGAACTGGTGTCCCCAGTCTGCAGCAGTGGAGGGGAGTACAGTGGTCCAGAGGGACATCTGGGTACCAGAAGTCTTTTTATTCTGAAGACAGCCAAATGAGCTGTTGTTCCATAAGGTGGAAATTAGTAGCAACAAATGATGGTTTCTGCCAAAGGAGGACTTGGTATGGAAATGAGGTTTCTTGGAAAGTCTCCGTGACTCCGAGGATCAGCTCAACTCTTCATGCTTATTGGCAGGGAAAGCTTAGCACATGTGGTCTGGTGTATGGGGGTTGCTTTGGTTTCCTGTGTGTCTCAGGACATTTAATCTGTGATCAGAGACCGCTTGATTATATGAGGAGATTCAGTGGTAGGAAGGGAACCCTTGAACTTGTCAGATCCTGGGAGCACAGTGCCTAGCACTTCCAGCACTAGGAAGAAGTTCCTACAAACAAAGCTAAGATATTTGGCAGTGGGAGATTCTGGGTGTCTTTCCCTCCCTGTTCTATGCCAGCTGCCCCAGGTTGAATAGGTGTCACCTGAAGATCTCATATGTGGCTGTGTTGGTGCTAGGGCAGAAAATCTGTTCAATCTGGACATGTCGTGCTTTGGATATTAGAAAGCATTTTCTCGCATGAAGTAAGGATTATTTTACTGACACATTTTCCCTAGTTGTGTGCTGTGAGCTGAACTTGCTTCTTAAAGCAGCATGGCTATGATTTGATATGCTTGAGTGGATATCAGGTGGGTTTTATGTTGATTTTTTTTTTCCTCCCAATTTCTGCATGGGTGGGAGGAGGCTGGTTGCAGCAGCACAGCTGTTCAGGTCACAGGAGGCACTGTGCTGTGATGTTTCTGGCTCAGCCTATGTTACCTGAGGGTCTGCTTTCTACAGTTTGGTGACAAGCTGGCTTATTATACTCACCAGTTTGGGATGAGCTGAAACAAATGCTTAACTCAGTCATCTAGTACAGACTCACCAAAAATATTTCTGCAGCGATGACTGTATCACCTGGAGACAAAGAACACAGAGTCCTTGCAGTGCAGTTTTTCTTGTGCATATGGATTAAGGCATGGGTGGCAGAACAAACACTTCTCAGCTTAGTGATCAGTCACCCTGGGCTGGTCTTGAGAGCAGAGTAATAACAGCCTTGTTGTGTTGCTGCTCTGTAGAAAGTCTTTGTGATCAATAGAGCTGTGGCTGTGATGTTGTGCTGTGCTGGCTGCACCATCACCTTTTTTCTGACATAGAGGCTTTAGATGCTACTCTGCATCTTGTGTACGTGCCTCCCGCTGTCCCCCAGGACCCCTGGAGGTCTGTGGACAGCAGTGTCCTTCTGTGTGCCCTCCAGCACCGCTCACCTCTGCTGCAGCACCGCACTGATGAGCGTGATGCCAGATGAATCAGTCCTGCTGCAGTGTCACCTCATGCCTCGCCACCTCTCGTGCCACCTCATGCAGGATCTTCTGTTCCTCAGGCACTGCTGTTTACATGCCCCATCTCGGGAGACAGGGCTCCACTGAGGCACTTGGAATGACTAAAGAGGCACTCTGTGTCTGGGAGATCGCTCTCCTGAGGTCAGGCTGCCTGCTTAAATCCTGTTTTAATTCCATCCCCAAGCGAAGCTGGCAGGTTGCCTGGTGAGTGGGTGTAAAGTGGAGCTCTGAACTGCCAAGCAATCCTCTTTCTGTTTGTGCTGCGGACAAGAATGGGGTGTCTGCTATCCTGCTCCGTCAGCATCCTCGCATCTGTTGAGGGGAATCACTCTTACTGAAGATTTGATCTGGTTTAATTTAGAGCTAGAAGGGGAAAGGACAAAAACCCTCTGCCAGTAGTTTTGTAGGGTAATGCTTGAGAATTTAGTGGACCAGCATGGCCATGTTTGTGGAGAGTTGAGAGTTGTGTAGTGCTGAACTTCGATTTAATGCTGTCTTCCCCAGCCAAGTATCCCACTGTGCAGGTCACAGAAACATCCAGCAAATGTTGACCACTAAATATAGACCTCAGTCATGGGCTTTTTTTAGAGGGAGTTGTCTTGCCACATTTCTGAAATAATGATCACCGTTTTACTCATGCTGTGTGTAAAGCACATACCTGTGTTCCTCTCACATGATTAAGGTGTCATGAAAAAGCCGGCGACGTGGTGGTTAATGGCCTCCAAAGCTCCTGTGGAAGGTAGCATTACTCAGACTATAATGACAGATTAAGGAATGTTTCC
Source organism: Erpornis zantholeuca (assembly GCA_013400515.1). NCBI lineage: Eukaryota > Metazoa > Chordata > Aves > Passeriformes > Timaliidae > Erpornis > Erpornis zantholeuca. Next base: position 43,601 of record VZTN01007755.1, read on the forward strand.
CAGGAGTAATTGGAAACTGGAAGGCTGTTGTGTTCGCAGTTTGATAGCAAAGCTCTGGGAGCTGCTGTTTGTGCTGCTGCTCTTGAAGCTCCACCAGTGTTTCCACCATGAAAATTTCCACTGTGTAAATCCTTGTGATGACTGAACACATTTGGAGTGAGCAAAGCAAGGGAGGTGAAGATTTGGATGATGGATGGGAAGAGGTGTCTCCTAGTCAGTGGCTGTGTGGGATTAAATTCTGGTGGAAAAACACTGTTTGAATTTATTTCAAATATTTATACGCTCAAACCAAAGCCTAATTAAAAGATTTAATTTTGTGGCTGGACTGAACTTGTCTCTGAACTGTGAAACTGCAATAAACGTATGTGTCTCAAAAGCTCATCTTAGAGCTTAAGCTTGTGTAAGAATTGAGGGTATGGTTCACTTTCATGTGTCTTTCTCCTCTTGCTTTCCTCCACCACCTGCCTTCCCACCTGTTGATACCAACTGAAGAGCTTTGTGCAGCAGGCAGACTGGCAAACAGAGGGTTGGTGTTGGTGCTAGGAATCCAAGCTGGATGGCTCTGGTTTGCTTTGACAAAACACCTGGAGAAGCTTGTCTTCAGAAGGGGATGTGGGTCTTCCATGAGGCGAGCTGCCTCCATCCTAGAAGTGAGATACAGTGGGAATGAGAAGCACAGGGGTGGTCAGCAGACAACATGGTCTTAGCAAAGGCAAGAAGAGGTTTTTGTTTCAGAAAAACTTTTGGTTTTGGTTTCAGAATGAGTATACACAGTTTTTCTTGATGTTTTTGGTTATCTGGTTGGTGTGAGTTTTTTTTTTTTTTCCCCTGCTGTTACTTATGCAATAGCAAATGGCAAACTTGGTGGAAAATGAACATGAATTATGTGGTCTTACAAGGCAAAGCTTCTCAGGTGCAGACGTAAGCATTCTTTACTTAAGAGAAAGCATCTTAATTATCTACAGATGTTACATTTCCTGTCTGAGAAATGTAATAACAAATGTTCACAGCAGAATCCAGGGATGAGCCGTGCCCATAGATAGCTTTGGAACCTCTGCTGTGTTTAGTGTATAGCAAAGGGGCACTTTAATTGTGTATTGTCTCCTGCTTTGTAATGTGCAGACCTTTAAAGCTGCCATAAACATAGAGATGCTGTCAAAATGCAAAGTGAGGATCTCAGAGTTGCATTTGTTTACTAAACAAGGTTGTTTCAAGGGGGGCTGATAGAAATGAATCAAATCGTGCATCACTGGTTGCTTAGGGCAATAATGTTCAGTCTGGCTGCAGGAGCACCTGGCTTGTCTCCTAGCATCAGAATAACAGGAGGAATTAGGTCAGCTGAGCTGGCATAGTAGGGATCAACCAGACAGTGTGGTTCCGGTGGGGGGAATGAGAGATGCATAATTTTAAGTCATTAGAGATCCCATTTAGCAAAGCATCTTACAAGTCTTCAGGAAGGGGGAGCCTCCCAGCTGGCTCTGTGTGCACTGGTGGCTTGGGGTGTGAGAGCTGCTGGTGTGATGGGGACCCCAGGGATGGCAGGGAGCGGTGCCAGGCAGGGCCGGGAGGCAGCCTGGGGTTGTGGGGTGGCTCTGCTTGTCCCCGTGGGTGCTGTCACCTCACCCTGCACATATTCTGGCCATCGGGAGACTCTTCATTTGCATTCGATGCTCTTTTCATTTGCTTGGCAATTGTAGCCAGCATACTAAATATGTTAAAAAGGATTAATTTCTCTGTTGTTTAAATACTGCAGCTCCGATCTCATGTTTCTCTGGCTTCCATTAACTGGATTTTTTTCCCTTCTTAAATTAAGACTGTTTTTATTTGAAAGAAAACTCATGCTTTTTTTCTTTCTACTCCTTGTTTCCACACCTTTGTGGTAACAAGTGTGTTTGTTTTCTTAAATCTGGTGAATGAAGTATGAAATAAATAGATGGGAAAGAGAAGACTTGCAAAGCTTCTTCTTTCTACGGCAGCTGCCGTAGAAAACCCTGGGGAGGTTGGACCTCTAATTTTCAGAGTTGCTTAAAAAAAAGAAAAAAACACACAAAAACCCCAAGCTAAAACAACTCTTCCAGGGTATCAGATTGTGTTTGGTATATACCATTAAAAAACAAGCATTTCCGAACTTTATCAGTGGGACTACGTTAATCAAACTAAAATGAAACCTCGGGACTGAGTCACTTTGCTTGTATTTGCACTTATTTCAATAAATTATTATGTCTCAATGAGTGTGATTAAAACTGAAATATCCACCTCAACCCACAGCTTCCCCCCCCCACTTCTTGGGCAGACTCATAAAATGCAGCTTTTAGGTATGCAAGGATTTAATTCCAGTACATGTGACTGAGCTTAAAGTCATGGGGAATTCAACCTTAAATGTTCAGTTTATAGTATGGCTGTGATACAGGAAGGAGATGAGGAAAAAATACAGAAAAGCATATCTGATTTTGATTTTTGTCATTGTTAGAATTCTGAAGTTTTCCTCTCTCGATAGCAGTAACATAATGCATTGCCATTTGCACAGGAGCTTGCTTTTGTTTGAAACAGCTTCTCTAGATATTATTCTGCCAGTTCTCAAAGGGGTAACTACTTTCTTCCACCCTATGTCAAAAAGTCCAAACTTTTCAGAATTCTGCTACCCTTTTATCTGCTACAGTCTCTTATCCTTGCTGCAGATACATGTGGCCTGCATTCTGCAGTCTTGGGCCAGTGGTGTCTCCCCAGGAGCTGGCTGGGGGGGCCCAGATGCTGTAGGAGGTGCAGTGTTACCCCCAGAGCAAAGTGACTGCTATAAGAAGGAATTGCTTCTCACTGTTCCAGCAGCACAAGTCTTAATTTGCTCTGATGTGCATGTTTTCGGTCTTGCCTCAAAGCTCTGTGACCTGTGAAACCCAGCACTTTGTTTCTGTACCCCATTAGGACGTGAGTCCCGTACTTTGGTTTCCGTGGTTAGGCTCCGTGGCGGCTCCAGCTGTGACCTGCTGTAGTGTGCTGCTCTGCAGAGGCCCCGTCTGCCTGCGAGGGAGAGTCAGGTTTTTCTGTCTGAGCTCTCTGCAAGTGCTGTAGCCATCAGTCATCCAGCAAATGCGTTGGGTCTTGGGGCTTCGGTCGAGGTCAGCAGCAGGGCTGTGACCGGCACCACCGCTGCCTGGGGGGACAGGTGAGGCCGGGCTGAAGGAACCTGCTGGAAGCTCATGTGCAGTGGAAGGGATGGTGAAGTTTCTTCAGATTGCTTGAAGGCTGAGCTGCCTCACCAGCAGTGCTCCTGTCTGGCTGTGATGCTATGAGCTGCCTGGCAAAGAGCAGCTCCACGGACATGACGTTGTCCTGTTTGTTTTCTAATGTCATGCAGGCAGACTTCAGAGCTGTTGCCAGGGGGATGGGAAATACTCTCCCTCCCTTCCTGAAGCCTGTGTAGTACCAGAGAATGGTTTTCCTGCTGTTTTTAATCTGCCCTGAAGTACAACCTGTCCTGAAACAACTCATCCGTTTTACAGTGGAGAGTATGGTAGCACCTGGCATGGGGCAAGGCTGACCTTTGGCATCACTGTTCTTGCAGTTCTACAAAAATCTGCTTGCTGCATTGCCACCCATAAACCATTTTTGTGCTGCAAGGCCTCCCTTCTGCTTGCTCCACATCCTAGAGCAAGCTGGCACATCAGAAGGAAGCAGAAAGCAGTCAAGGGCCAATGCAGAAGTTTGTGGGCCTTGCCAGGTCTTGTTTCTGGCTTACTCCATGGGATCTACATTAAGAAATTAGAAGCCCTCATTATTTTGGAAAGTCACAGATCTTCTGACTGTGGAAATAATACTTTCCAGTCAGTAGCAGTAGGTTTTACCTTTCTTCATCTGAGTTAATGGTTGTCTCCTGAATTGGAAGCCTGCTCAAAATGTTTTTGAGTTCCTTATTGAGGAGGTTCAGGAGGAGTGAGGAGGATAACAAGGGCCGGAGAACAGAAACACAAGAGACTCCGAGACCTGTTTTTCTTTTCACTTGGGGTCAAAAGGCATGTGAATATCTTCTAGCTATTTACTTTAGATTGGTTTTCCAAACGATGAGCACTGATAGGTTCTCCCACACTTTTGATTGATGTTGCTATTGTCCCTTATCTTGCTTCCGTTCCAATAGTTGCATCAGAAGATAATCCTTGCATAGCATGACATAGTTTTCCTTTCCCTCTTCAGAGATTAGCCAAGCCAAGCTGTGGGCCACAGTGAAACAATACCAAGAGATTTTACTTCTTGCAAAGTTTTTTCTTTCTCTTGAGAATGGCAGGGTTTTTTTTTTTCCAAACACAGTTGGCTCGGGAGCCCCTGCTGGAGCTAGGGACTTTCCAGATGCCATTGGCCTGAGAATTGGCTTCTGTAAAGCAAAGTTGTGTTTATTCCAGACTGTGTTCATGATTCCAGTGCCACTGTCAGAAAGGAGTGACTGGAGACCACAGGTCAGAAGCACATTGGCTCCATGAGATCCTGCTGGTAAAACAGGAGGATGTGGTGTGCAGTGGTTCTGCTGCAGTGAGTGGGGGCAGTAGCAAAGAAAAAAGAAATGGAAAAGCTTAGCTTTCAGTTGGTGTTATCTTCCACTGTCAGACCCTCAGCTTTATGATATGCTTCTGTTGTGTTGGTGCAGTTGGTTAAGTCCTGGCCCAGCTTAGAGAGATCCATGTGCAGCAAATTATCTTTGCTTGGCAGCATCTCTGGGTGGTTGGAGGGGTAGTGTTGAGCAGCTCATGGGAGATATCCCCTGAGAGGCACAAACCAGGAACTTCTGCCATCACAAGGATGGCAGCCAACATCCAGGAGAGTAACAAAATACTCTTGAGACTTGAGTGCATATGGTTCCTCTATGGTAGGCACCAGGAGCCTTTGTCAGCCCTGTAGTGCTTGGCACATGGGTGTAATCCTGGAGCTATGTTCATCCTCAGCGTTCCTCCTGCATCCCCCAGTTGCCCTAGGAAAGAGGCCTTGCGTGAGGTGGAAGTCATTCTTTGCTGGTTTTACCCCAGAGTCCCACACAGATGGTGGGAACACTGCACTGCTGAGAGAATCTCGGAGTGTTGTGTAATCACATTTCCACTTTTTTCCGTTCCTGAGCACCTTTCTAAACATGGTGGCAGGCTGAGTGCAGGGGTAGAGTGCAGAGGAGGATTTTTCTAAGGAAAATTCCTCTCTGAGACTTTTTAAGCTGTGGTAGGAGGATGACTAACTGTGGGTACACCCAGACATTTCCCTTTGGACACACCTAAACACACTCTTTCCAAGAAGAGGATCATGCCACCTTCCAGTATGGGTGGAGAGAAAATTTAAAGGGAGACAGGACTGTTGGGTTTTAATGTCCATAATGCCATGTCTCCTAGTGTCACAGTGACGAATTTTAACAGAGTACAGTCTTGGGGTGATTTATGGTGTATTGCCAAATGACGTTTCTTCATTTCTTTGTCCTCCAGCAGATGTGTGTTATTTGTAGACAGCAGAGGCTGTTGCCTATTTTTACACTCAATTAAATTGTAACTTCATCGCTGGGGCCTCTGCTGCAAGAACAAGTCAGGCAATGATCCAGACTGATTAATTATCAGCTTAATGGCTTTGGCAGAGGCGTTTTGCTGCTATTGTGGGGCATGGTCAGGGTACTGCTGCCCTTTGTGATGACAGGAAAAGTTAGGGGTTTGTGTCTGTGCTGTTCCCTTCATTGAGCTTGTTTAGCGACAGGATTAGGCTTGGCTGCACAGATTGGCACATGTGAATAAGAGGTCCAAAGGAAATTATCTGTAGCACTTCTTGAACATATTTCTGCAGAAATACAGCAAATTGTAATACTTTTCTGGATGTGGAAACGAGTGGGTTGGGCATTTTGCTCTGGTTTTCAGAGAAACTGGTAGCTTGCAAAATTTGGCTTGCAGTATTTTTCCTTATTTTGTTAATGAACAAATCATAAATATAGTAGAAGGATAAAAATGGACAAGAAGTAGTTTCTGCTGCTGAATCAGCTTGAGAGAAGTCCATCAGCCTGTTTGAGAAACCCAAAGTTTCTTTAGACAGCTGAATCTATTTTAACCACAGTAAGCTCTACTGGCTTTTTCCAAACAAGAGCTTGTTTCTGGGACCCTTCTTGAATTAAATGTTTCGTTTTGTTGGCAAAATTCTACAAATCTCTTTCTCGTAAGTGGGTCTTGAAATGCTGAAGCTGCGAATGTGCAAGTTTGTTCTCCCTGCTACAGGCATCTGTGATCTGAAAATACTCTTGCTAGATGTTCCTCTGCTGCTGTGGGTGCAGTAGGGAGGCCATTTCTGCCTGGTGAGGCTGAATTTTCAGAGGGTGCTGTTGCCAGTGGATGGCTGGTGGAGCCAGACTTCTCTCCTAGAAGCCTTTCAGGCATTGCCCTCTTATCACACCAACACAGAGTGAAGAGATAAAACCACCAACCACCAAGGTCATATTGTTGTTGGGAAAGTCAAGCAGAGCATCTCCCTTCCCTGTGCAGGTCCTTGTTTAACCTTGGTCACTGCACACACTGGCTGCCAAAAATCAATTACTTGCTTGGTGATGTTTGTTTGCAGAGTCTTTAAATAATGTAGAGTGGAAAAACAACCAAACTGCACAGTGCACATTAGCTGTTGGCTAAAAAATTACTACAGATATCTTCTGGACTTTGTTTGTGTAAGCTCTCTTTCCTCTTCATTTTCTATATAGGAAAAATACACTGAGCTTCCCCAAACCCTGCTGGCACTATATGTATTAAAGTGCAGAGTTACTGAGCTGCAATGATCACAGCAGGTTTAGCCAAGAACTGTCTATGAAAACTGCTTCTGTGGCAGTGATGAACTTGGTCTGGGCTGCAAAAATCGGTTCAGACACTTCCCATGTGCCCAGCAGTTGTCCTGCAGTGGGTTCCCTGAGCAGTTGCATTGCACTTCTGGTGTATCTTGTATCTTCTGGTGCATCTGGGGCTGGAGTTCCTGTAGCAGTGATAGTCCTGGGTGTCTTTTATCAACCTTGGCTTTTTGCTGTTCCTGCTTAAGACAGCAGGAGCTGGTGGGCTTTGAATATTCCTGAGAATTCTCCCTCAGTGCGTTGTCATGTGCAAAGCTTGTGATGATGCTTGGGGTTTTCTTCTTGCACTACTTCCCTGAGCTGATGCTTTTAACCACAGACTGGTTTCCCACTTCATCCAATGTGTGTATGAAGTTGAATGACTTAATGTGTGCTGCTCTCAAATGCAGAGGTCGAAAAACAAAGCCTGTTTAAAGAAGTGTTTGTTGTGCAAGGAGGGCAACAAACACTTTCTTGAAGTATCACAGAAAATTGCTTTTTAAACAAACAAGGGGACTTCAAAAAACTCAGCTGGGCTTGGCAGTGAGAACAGCTGTGAGACTTGAGGGTGGCCTTGGGCTCTGGTGGATGCTTGAGCCCCTCTAGGGAGGGTGGCCAGGTCCCCTGCAGCTGTGGCTGAGTCTCTCAAGTCACAGGTAATTCAGCTTCCTCCTCTCCTGCTCCAAACAGCTGGAAACCCGGATTTCACTTAGTGAGGTTAAAGGGGAATGGAAGAGAAAGTGAGAGGTGCTGAGGACTCCGGGCATTGACAAAGGCAGGGAATTGGTACAGGATTCATGGGAGGCAAAGTCCTGTGGGCAGACCAGGGTGAAAGGCCTGGGAGCAGACAGTGGGAACTGCTTGGAAACTAAACAGCTGGTAGGGTGGTTGCTGGGGATTTTGAAATGGTTCAGGTCAGAAGAGGAATCGGGCATGTGGGTGTCTAAACAGCCTGCGAGTAAAGTCATGCTGCCCTGGAGCTGTGGAAATGGAATCTCTTGCTCTGCCTCTGTTTTCAGGACTTCTCCACTCACCCAGGCAGCTGCTCCCTGTGAGTGTCCCCAACTGGGCCTTGAGTTTAGGTGTGAATTCTAGTTTACAGGCTTTAGGAGTGAGTGAATTCTAGCTTACAGGTTTTATGTAGTAGGTCTACTTCTGTCTGACTCCTGTTTCAACAACAGGATTTAGTCATTTGGCCTCCTGGGTCTACCCAGGATTGAAATATTTGGCTGTTTTCATGGATGGCTCTGCTGCCATGTGCCAGGCGGCTACTGGTGTCACCAAGTGCTGCAAAGCCACCAAGGTTCCTACTGTGGCTCTGTGGCGCTGTATTTTTGTAGGACACATCTCTTCACTATCCTGTGGCTTCTACTGTGGATATATGCACATTTCCCTAGGGCTGGGGAGAGGGTCCAGCTGAGGCAGGAGGTGAACTCCAAAGATGGTAAGAGCATCACAGTGCAGCACCTGTAGTGAACTTTGGGAGATGAGCATTTGGCCTAGACTTTGCTGGTGTTGACCCCTGATACAATCCAGAAAGCTTTAGCCACCTGATATTGGTGCTGTTAAGGCGTGTAGGAAACTTGGTTGGTGAGTGTTAGATTTTTTGTCTGAGATCTTTCCTTTTTGCCCTCCAATGGAAGGTGAGTCACTTGGGCACTTTTCAGCTGTGAGGTTGAATTGCAGGTCCTGAAGTTGTGCTGCTCTTATCTTTCTGTTCAGCCTAGTGCTGCTCATGTGGGCACTGCCTTAAAGGGCCAAGTTAAATGTGGAAATGATTAAGGCTCTAAGATAGCAGTATGCCAGCATCTGTGTTGCGTGCCACTGTTAATCCCTGGAGCCCGAAAGGACGTGGAGACCCAAGCCACAATACAGGAGATCAGCTTGGTTAAACAGATGCACACTCACAAACCAGTAACATGCTTAAATATCTGACATTTTCAAAGTAAGCAGTCTTCTAGGAATTAACCTATAATGTTTTTACCCTTTCTTCAGAGACCCATAGCAGAGAACAGATTATCTGTTTAAAAGGTAATACAGCAATTAACTGTCTGAAATATTTCAGTGTATAAATCCCTTATTTTTCCATTTTCTATTTCCCCAGGAACTGGCAAACTCTGTCTACTTGGTTATGGAGGTGAGTGTGTCTTTTTCTTTCTTTTTTATTTTAACCTCCTTTTCCTCCCTCTTTCTCTTTTTTAATATTTTTTAACTTGTTTTAAGCAGACGAGCATGTTCCACACATTCTTTCTGCTGGCAGTCTCACCTGGGAGGCTTTACTAATCTAATCTGTAGCTCAGGCCTTGGAGACTGTGGGTGCAGAGAGCAGCTAGGGGATTTTTCATGTTGCTCCTCTCAGAAGGTCATGCAGGCACAGGCTTAAGCAGTCAGACACTGAACTTCAGAGGTCAGATGGGTGCCATGGGGGAGTGGTGTTACAGACATACACCAGAGAGAATGTTCTGGGCACAGCTTACCTGCAAAGCCTCTGAATGTTTCTCTTCCTCTGCAGTTTTTATGCTGAGATTTTATTAACTTTCCTTAATGATGTGGAACATTGATGTGAGGAATTTCAGTTTTCAGCTGTGTCCACTCCCAGGCTTTTGTCAGCTTTCTGAGGTCTCCAGTGGTGACCCCTCTGTTTTGTTCTGGTTTTACCTTTCTGTCTGATGTGCTTGAACATGGTTGTGCACAAAAGCTGGTTAATGCTGGTGTATCATCACGCAATGTGACATTTAGGGGAAATAGGGCAGGAGAGGAACCCACAGGAATGGAGTTTTCCCTGGCAACTTCTGAATATGTATTTTGACACGTGTGATAATTTATGTTTAAATACTGTGATATGCCTGCCATCCTACTGAAGTTTACTTTTTTCTTTTTAATCTTTGATTTTCCCTGTATTAACTGAGCTTTCTGTTCTGTTTGCAGTACTGTAATGGTGGTGACCTGGCAGACTACCTTCACAGTAAGTACAACAGCATGGAGAATATCCTCTGTGAGGTTCACCCTTCGTAATCATTTGAAAACTAAGAATCCATGACAATAAAAGCTGGTCTTATAGTCCTTTCTATGTAGGTCAGTAGTGGCTGTTGTCAGTAGTTATATATTTTAGTTGCAATGGCCTTATAGGTTAAACACATTCCAGCACTGCTAGGGACACGGTTTGTCTTTTCTTTGTCACTGGCAAAAAGCTATTTATACTGAAGCCTTGCAGTTCTGTAGTGTTGGATTAAAATAAGATCCCAAGAGTATATTCTCTAAGTTTACCCCTAAGGTGTTCCCACATCTAGGGCAGAACATCTTTCCTATTTCAGCATATTGAGGATGGCTGTGGTGTAGCCAGTAGTGCTGTGAGGGTGGCAAAACCAGCTAACTTTAGGATCTTCTGGAGGATATAGCACAGGTGTCTGGGACTATGGTGCCCTGCAGAATCTTTTGGAGAGGCTCAGGTGTCTTTGCCTTCGAGCCAAATGAAATATGCTTTGCACATCATCCAGCTGTATTGCCAGGACTCAGGCAGTCCCCCAGGGTATCTTTCAGTACAGCACAGGTACAGGACCCTGGCCTTTGTGAAAATCACCTTGCACCTCAATACCTACAGCAGGTAGGGAGATAATGTGTTTAACAATATACTTAGCTGCACTCAGACACAGATCTTATTTTTAATTTTTTTTTTCCCTGACTGAATTTTTTCCCTTCAAGTAGCTTTCTAGTTGTTTTGCATGTTAACTAGAAGATTACTAAATGCAAAGAGACAACTTTAATCTTATTTCATGTGTGGCTCTGGGTCATGGTTAAACAAAGTTTGTTCACATTGTTCAGATTAAAAGCTAGTCAGCTGGATAATACTTCAGGCTCCTCACTGAGGTATGTGATGCCTGGAAATGGCAAAAGTTGAAGGATTAAAAGATAAATTTACATTTGCCCTACAGCTAGTGTTGGTGTCCCTAGAATGGTAATTTGGGGCTTGATGCCAGCACGTCACACTCTTCCTACAGGGTAATGAGTTATATTTGTGGACTTTTAATTTTCAGAAAGGGTTTAGTACTCGAAGGAAAAAGAAAGGCAGAATATTCTTTCTTTCATGTGTTCTGTTTGTTTAAAGTGTGGGTGAGATAGAAGTGACAGGCACTTGTGTTTTAGAATCCATGTTTAGTATTCTTTATCTTAGATAAGTGTTTTGCATCTGCTGGGTATTGTTCTCTAAAAGGAGCATCTTTGGTGGTGGCAGAATGTTCTTAAGAACAACAGTGGAGGATGGATTTGGTTTTGGTATTTTTTTTATGCAAATGCAAATTTTATAAATGAAATGCTTTTAAAAAATAGTGAAACTTCAGTTTTACCAGTGCATGGGCTTTGAAAGCTGCATTTTTTAGCTTTTATGCACATGAAGTGAACCTTGATCTTAAAGCACTGGGCTGTGCACTCTCATTGGCAAGGCTGTGTGTGTAAACAAGAAATTATAGAAACAAATGACAGAAAGGATTTGTAGAAAATCTTTTGGTCTACTTCTGGGTGTATATTGTTGTCTTTTTCCTTCTGCATCCCCGCAAAAAAACCCACCTCAATAAAAAATGTAAGCATGCAATTAGTTAGGCTGTTATACAGCTCAGTTCCTGGTTTATCTATTGTAATTACTCAGGAAGTTGGTAGTTAGTTTGAGAAAGTGATGATGAGTCGTATTTTCCAAATAAAATTCATTTTTACCCCAGTTTTGTTTGTTTGAGTGTTACCTGGTGCAAGACTTGATCCTTTGCCTGAGTTCATTTGAGAAAGTTAACCTTTAGCTCTGTTTTTCCCAATAAAATATTTTGGCTTGGCAACTGTAAAGATTATTGTGACTGGGAAGTTGGTGCTTAGTTTTATTTTAACTCTTAACACTTGTGTGCTGGTTGCCAGTGGAGAGAAACCAGCAGGCACTGATTTCCAGAGGGAGGAGTCAGTAAGGGACTACAGCAAGAAGGTTTAGTTATTTCCACCACTGCCAGAGATCAGGGTCTTCCAGATTCCAGAGCCTAGATAAGAGTGTCAGCTTTCTGGATCCCACCTCATGCTCCTTTGGGGTATCTCCTCTTTCAGCTTCAGCAGGTGCCCAGGGTGCTTTTGACAGGAATGATTTTTCACTGAAAACTCATATTGGAAAGTTTCTATTTCATCAGTATTTGACTGGTACTCAGGAGGCTCATCTCTATTGAGCAGTTATTGTGCTGCTTCAGTTATTCTGATAATTGTGTGATGGTGTTTAATTGCAATATCTACTTTCCCACTGGCTCCTCAGACATTTGTGCTGGTAGTTCCTGTAACACTTAAGCGAGCAGTGCATGCAAATCCCCTGGTTCTCATTGAATGAGTTGCTTGTAAGCTTCCAGATCCATTCTGCCCTCTAATTACAGGCATTAGGCAATATGGTAATTCCATGTTGAATGCAAAGGCACTCTAATTCTGCTTGTCTTCATGACTGGAGGACGTGCATAGGTGCACGTTGCAGTGTGCTGTGTGTTTGGCTGGGTTATGGTGTTGGGCAGCCCCATCCCCGTGGTACAACCCAAGGCTGTGTGTGTTCTGCTCAGCACAGCTGCTGCGGTGGTGTTGTCCTGTAGTGGTACAGTGCAATTCCCCTTCTGGGAGATCTCTGGATCTTGCTTTCACTGGAGGCCATCATGTACATCATCCAGCTGAGAGTGGCAGATATCTGCTCTGTGTGGTAGAGCTGTGGGAAGTGTTACAGAAGTGACCAGCCTCTGTACAGGAATAAGTGGAATTCTGTGTCCTTGGGTACTCAGAAAGTCAGAGCAGTTTGGTCTGATATTCCTTCTTAAATTCTGTGAGTTGGCGTTGGCATTGGCACAGGCTATTATGGACACTTTATAAGAGCATATTTGTGACCTTTCTTAAAGCTGTTGCTTTCGTATCATAACAGGGAATTTCTTGGTTTGACCACAATATGTACAGGGAGCTTTGATCTTTCTCGTCCATCCCAAGTGTTGCAGGGACCCTTTTGCAAACCAGGGGTGTAAAGCATTGCTCTGTAGCTTTTCTCCCTCTACAGTCAGGTAATTAAGAAAGTCTAGTCCTATCACAGATAGATCTGGATTAAGTCTTCTGACTTGCAAAGAAGGTTCCCAGGAGTGTCACTGGCCATGCTCTGCATGGGTAACAGTGGGGTAGGTACAAGCCAGACCCCAAACAACTCAGCTTGGTCTCAGACTTCAGTGTGACTTGGATTGGGCCCATGTTAGAGATACTTGTGACACCTGTGGGTAAGAGGAGATGTTCCTTTTCCTAAATAACTTTTCCAAAATGGTGTTGTAATGCAACGTCAGTGGGTGTACTCCAGTACGTCTACTCCTGGATCAGCTGACAAGGGCTGTTTACCTCAGTTTACCTGGCAGCCTCCTGCAGGTTGAACTTCTCAGAACAGGCTGACCAGGGCACTTCTTAGGTGGCTTCATCCTTTTTCTCTGCCTTAAGAGCTCAAGGCATGTGGGCCCCACACTGACCCAGAGTAAATATTTGCTCTGATCTACTGACCTGAGCAGCCCAAGGCAGTAAGCAGAGTGCCTCATCACTGAAGTGGAGCCCATGAAAATAAACACAGGGATATTGTTGCTTCTCAGTAATGGCAAAGTAGGGCTTGTGAAACAGCATCCTCTGCAAGAATGTATTTCTCACCACAGACATCCACAGGGGTGCCCAGATTTTAATTCAGGATTAGTATTTTGCCAGCAGTTTTCTGATGAAGACGAGAATATCCCCTTTTGACAGGGACAGACTTACAAGTTCCCTGTTTGGGATGCAGGAAGGGAAGAGAATTGTTTTGTTCTCCAGTTGTTGGGGTTTTTTTTTGTTTTTTTGATAGCTGCTAAATTGAACAAGTTTTCTGTATCTTCTCCTTTCCTCTGCTGTTGGTAGCTGGTCTGGGAGAACTTTTGCAGACCAATATCCTGAAGTCATTGAAAATGTCAGTTGTATTTATTTCTGTCCTTCAGCTGCAGATTGCTGCTGTCACACAGCAGACTGATGGGCTGACTGTGAGAGATAAGTTTTGTTTTCCAGTGTTACAGCCTGTTTGTTAATGGAGGGAGGTAGAAGGGTATTGCCCCTACCCTCCCCAAGGAGTTGACTGTCCCTTCCCTGTTCTTGAGGGCAGAGCCTGAATTTCAACCTGGATTTGTGAGGTTTAATGCTGCCAGAGGATCCAGCAGACCTGTCTTGTCTGATTTTGCTGCACTGCAACATGGTAGCTCCACTCTGCTGCTGCAGTTGCACTGGGGGAATATGTCTGCAGGCCCAAAACAGCAGTTCAGATTCTCTGTGCCAGGCAAGGAGTTCTTTTGCAGGGCTGAGAACTTTGTACAGACTTCTGTGGAGTGGAAAAAGCTTAAATTCTGCAGAAACAGAAGTTTGGAAGCCCTATTGTCTAGGGATGAATAGATTTTTCTGATCTTGGTAGCAATGTTGTTATTTTCAATATTATAAAGAGTTAGAATTCTCATTAGGGAGGCTTAGCTGGTTTGCTGAGGGCTGGTGGCTAGTGCTGTGTTAGCCTTAGAGCCACCACATCATCTGAAGGAGAGGGTAATGCCTTAAAGCCATGGCATGCTCTTGGGACTGCAGGTCAGGACAAAGCTCTCCACAGTTCCTCTGCTAGAGGCAGAGTGGGTTTAGCTAGGAGCTGATAATTACCTGCTATGTTAATAATAAGAATTACTGAGTTGCAAGTCTTGTTTCCTGTTTGGGGGAGGGTGATCAGCCTATCCTTTCCTGGGCCTGAGATGAATTGGGGAAAAAAAACCTTTTGAATTTCTGCTGTTTTGTTTAAAGATGGTGTTTTAACCATTCCTGAATAGATTTCCTTGAGTATAAATTGCATAAATACTTCAGAGCCTTTTTGTTGGAGAGAATACTGAGCACAGCTAAGAAGTGCTGGACGTTTAATAGACAGAAAGTGGTATGAGACTGAGTACACTGAGATATTTCAGCAGGAGGTTGGGGAAAGCTTTGTTAAATATGAAGCAATGCTTTCTTCAGAAGATGCAAGTGTGTTTTGAAGACTTGCAACTGAGCTGCCTCTTAATATCATTAAAATCCCTTCACAGAACCTCCACTTCCTGGAGAGGAGTCTTGTGAACTCCAGCTGAATCCCAGTTCATGAGGAAAAAGGCTCAGTGAGGGGAGAGAAACTCTATGTACATGTGCACTGCTCTCACGTGTTATGAGTCCAGGACCACCTGATAGCCATGGTGACACTTTAGCTGTGCTTGTACCTCCTAGAACAGTAAGGCTTGGGAGCAGTGGGATTTTATTTTCTATTCTAAGCGCTGCTTAACTTATCTGTGTCCCTTGCTGCTTCCCATCCATGTATTTTAAAAGTTAGATTTTTAATTTCCTGTGTTGTGTTAAAGCTGTGTGTGACCTCAGCTGTGTTTTCATAAGAATTCCTCCCTTCTAGCTGACTGGGTAGAGTGGTGTTTTGAAGCTCCTGCCAGCCTGTTTTAATGTCTTACTAGAGAACAGCTGGAAAAACTCTAATGAAGTCCCAAGTAATTTACAGGGACTTTTTACAAAAGAAATTATTTTATTCAAGTGGAATGGTGCTTGCTCAAAGCCTGACTTGCTCAGTGACTGACAAGGAGGCAGGCTGGTAGCACTGTTGATCCTGGGGTTTGTTCAGCAAGCTGTTCCCAGCTTTGGCAAGAGTTTCATATGTATAGTTCTTAAAATAACGAGAGCTGATGTCGCGTTGCTCTGATTAGAAGAGCCAGTTGAAAATTATTTTAATCCCTTCAATATTTATTTTCACACCACAGTCCCTGGGAAGCCTGTATCTCAGGAGAGGCCACTTCAGAGCTTCTATATTGGAAGATTTTGATCACTAATATATTCTTTTAAAAAACTTAGCTTGTGAAAGCATTTTGAAACATTCTTGATGTATCTATGGATGTAGTGTGGAAGGTGTCAGGTGATGGTTTGCAGGGGTCATTTGGTAAGGTCTTTTGTTAAGTATTGGACTGTGGTTCACCCAAACACTG
The DNA here is from genome assembly GCA_013400515.1 of Erpornis zantholeuca. Lineage (NCBI taxonomy): Eukaryota > Metazoa > Chordata > Aves > Passeriformes > Timaliidae > Erpornis > Erpornis zantholeuca. The sequence continues at coordinate 59,450 of VZTN01007755.1, forward strand.
AGTTTGGGATTAGAATTCTGGTTTGGTCAGGTGGTGATGCACAAAGGTTAGGCCTAGACTTGGATTCATACCCCAAAGGTACAGATCCCTGCTGGCTGTGTGCCCTAGCTTACTGTGAATTTAACGTACCAACCCTTCCCAGGTCCAGCATGAGTCTTAATGACTCTTGCAGGAGTAAATCCTAATCCTAATTGCCTTTCCTCATAGCTCCTCTTTTAGACCTAGTCTTTGTGATAAAGCTCTGACCTTGGGTATCCAGCTGCTGTTGACCATAGCTCACAGGCAGCCACAGCCCTGCCTGATGCTTGCCTGGATCTGCCTGGCAGCTCTTGCAGAGGGAAGCCCTAAACCTCAGCAGTTGCCACTTTTGGACACAGTTAATAACCCAGATTCAGCACCCAGTGCTGGCCTGAGTACACCATGAGAGACTTGGGGCTGGAAACAGCTTTGACCACAGAATAAGCTGGGAATGCAAATGCTCTCTCTTGTTGCCTGTAGGAATCATTCAGAAATGGTGTGTGGGGAAAATACATCATATGTGGGAATAAAATGACAAATTAGAGCTAATTGCTGTGAGACGCTGCCCTCTGGGCTCCTCAGAGAACTGGCATTGTAAGTTTTTCATCTGTGGTTGGTTTTTTTTTTTTTTCCTCCTTCCCAGCTATGCGGACACTTAGTGAAGACACCATCAGGCTCTTTCTCCAGCAGATAGCAGGTGCCATGAAAATGCTGCACAGCAAGGGCATCATCCATCGGGACTTGAAGCCACAGAATATCCTCCTTTCCTATGCTGGAGGCAGGAAATCAAATCCCAATAACATTCGCATAAAGATCGGTAAGACCCCGCTACAAACATCCCCCAAAGCACTCAGGAGTTTGGTGATGGATAAGTGGCAAACCTCAGTCTTTCTTTGGGGAACTGCCTAGGAGGAGAAAAGCATTGCTCCACTTATTTTAAAAATACCCTAATGTTTTTCATCCTCTGCTAAATGTAGCCTTCAGATGCCTGCAAGCAGTAGGAGCAAAAGCTTTCTGCTCTGCCAGGGCACAGATTTAACACAAAGGAATTGGGCAGGCCTTGCTCCGCTCCCAGTTGAATGGTGCCTCCCTCAGTAAAAACAAGCACCAGCCTGCCCTAATTGGCTTGTAATCTCCAGGCTTACCAAGAAGTAAGCAGAAATTGTGACTTTTGTCTTCAGCTTTTAACAGTATTGAGGTTAAATGTTGTTGTCTGAAGACCTGAAACTAGTTGCTCTCCTGGCTGGCCTCAGAGAGTGCAGTGGATTGTCAGACAGACCCAAAAGTGGGAGTTTTCCCAGTCTGAACCAGAGACAGGCTTCTCAGTTGCATCTTGAAGAAATTCACCTTCTGCACATCAGGCAAGTGGCACAGATGGACCAGTAGTTGGGACAAGTGCTCCAGAAATCCAGTTACAGAGCACACATATTCCCTGCGGTCCCTCAAAAATAAGATGATATCACCCTCACACTTGGGCTTTTGGTTATGTTACAACTCGGAGCTGAAGCTGACACCAATTAGGTGAAACTGTTCCTCACCTTAACCTTGTGCTGTGGAGAGTGTTAGTGCTTTCCCTCAGCTGGGAAATGAAGCCCAGTGGAAAAGTTTTAAATGTTGCTGCTTGTTTGCCTGAAGCATTTTGATATGTTCTTTGTTTTGGTTTGGTTTTTTTGGTCAAGTGTAGAGTATCTGTGAGATAGGGATTGGGAGCTGTAAACAGAGGCAGGAGGGCTGTGGGCACAGCTGCTCTTGGGTGTGATGTAACCTGCAACCCTCCTTCTGCTCCCTGAGGAGTACGTGGTCCAGGGAGAATCTGGCTGTACCAGTTCATTAGTGACAGATGACAGTGTAAGCAGCTGTGTCAATGTCCTAGCTTGAAATATCTGGTAACATTGAGAGAACATCTCAGTGTCATACGATCAGATGCTGAGTAACCTGCAGAGGTAATTTGTCTTAGTGTTCCTTGTTCCTGGCTCTTCTACCTGCTAAGGGAACCGTGGCTCAGTTTTCTGTCCTATTGCTGGGGTTAGCACTGTTGGTACCCTTCTAAAGGAACAGAACAAGACTCATTTCGGTAGGGCAAGTCTAGAAATGTGGGTAGTGGTGAGGAATGGTTCCTCCTGGATGTGATTCACGTTACAGCCTTTTCAATGGAGGGGAGCTTTCAGTTCCCCAAATGAAAGGTTGAGATACCAGCAGATGAACTGGCTGGTTAGGAAGTGGCACATTCTCACTGAAGTCAAGAGAGCTTTCCCAGCTCTCATTTCAGAGTGCAGGCAAATTGGTGCCGATCCCTGAAAAAGGGATGGGAGTTTGTTCATCTGAATACTGTTGGGGCTTGGTCTGTCCTTTCCTAGTGTCTGTACTATGCATTAATAACTAGCACAAGGATGCTGCTAAGATGGGATAGGGGCTGTAAAGATTGATGGGAAGCGAATGTAAAGTAGTAAGAATCAACTGGAGAAGGTGCAGGCTCTCTAGAACTGGTGTCTCCTGACCTACCTCTGTTTCTCTTTGTAGCTGATTTTGGGTTTGCCCGGTACCTGCAGAACAATATGATGGCAGCAACATTGTGTGGTTCACCCATGTACATGGTAAGTGTGATTTGCCTACAGGTTTTTCTGTGTTCTTGCTTTGCCCCCCCCAAAAAAAGCAAGGCTTTATTTTTCTCTAGTCCTTCCCCCAGAGGTGAAATTTTATTTACTTGTCAGAAACCAACTATTATACAGGGAGATTGCTAAAGTTCTGGCTGCTGGTAATGTCAGACAGCAGGTGCCTGTGTTGTCATGTAACTTCCAGGTGAGATGTGGATAAACAATGCTTCCAGGATGACTGCTTAAACTGTGAAACTGATGTGTATAAGAAACCAAACTGGTCCCTTTTGCCCTCTTTGTACTTCCCACTCTGGGATCAGGTTGTGATGAGGTGATCTTATTTGTGCTCATGGTAGCAGTCAAGGTTTTGGTGTCACCTCAAGTCAGTAAAAGGAAAAGTGACAAAACTAGACAGAAATAAAAATGTCAAAGCCAGACATGTAATAGTTCCTGGGGATGTGGGTGTCTGAGCTCAAAGTAAAAAGATGATGTGAGTCAATTTGGGTTGAAATTTTACAGGTGCCCTGGGGCAGGAGTCACCTCATTTCAAACACAGTCTAATCCACTTTTAAGATTTTTGTCTGTAGTCTTTGGGCAGAGTTAGGCCAGACTGTGCTGCACCGCACAGGTGTAGTGCATTTGGTAGTTCCACAGTATTAACTCAAGCAAAACACACTTCCTCTCCCTTTCCTTTTTTATAAAGCCTGATGTTTATTTGAACTATGTTATATGTGAAGATGATGTAACTCTCCTCTTCTGTGAGAGTTTCCTGAATTGTCTATTTTTAGTTATACTTTTTCTTTCGGAGTCTCTTGTGAAAGTAATTGAAAACACCCAGCTTATTTTTTGAAAGGGCTGGAGGAAACTAGTGATGATATTATTTTTATTTGTTTTTTATTTTTATTTTAAGCAATGCTGGATGTTACAAGAAATCTCAATGTTTCATATTGTTCTCTGTTTATTGATGGATTCAAAGGAAGATGGGAAGGAAGGGTTCAATGGGGATTTAGGGAGTGTTTTGAAGTCCATCCCTACTGCTATTGTGGGTCTTGTGCAGGAGCCCTGGGAACATCTGCTGGCAAGGCAGGACTTTATTCCCTGCTTTAGCTCACAGCCTATTGCTGCTTTGTTTCATTTTGCTCCTTTAAAAAAAGAAAGGTGTTTTACCCCTGCCAGAAGGAGTTTTTCTGTCTAAACCCCCAATATGATCCATGCCATGGCAAGACTTGAAATCTCCTTGTGCAGTTCTCATCCTGCTTCCTTGGCTTTGTTTGGTGTCATGCCTGCTTCCCTTGGGGACAGACCGAGCTCCTGTCCACAACTTATTTGTTGCCTTTATTTTTCCATTACGTGTGGCCTTTACTTCTAACAGAGCTGAAAAATTGATCCTGTTCCATGCTGGCAGCACTGCAATGAAATCTGTAGTTATAAACATGTGAGATTAGCCAGGCTGCCTTCCTGTCCCTCCTCTGCTGCTGCTCCCGAGGCTCTGCCTGCTGAGCCAGGGGCTCTGGGGGCTTGCACTGTCTCCAGCTTCTGGAGCAAGCATGGGAGGGAGCAGCTGAGGGCACAGTGTGGGATTAGAAACCAGAGTCTGAGGCACAGCAGGGCTCAAGCTGTTGGGCTGGAACACTGCCTTTGAACCCAAACTGTGACCTTGGCACCAGGCCCTGGAGCTTAATTAATGTGCTGCCATCTTGGGCTAAATGAGGGAAGTGCCCAAGTGGTGCAGCTCAGGATGGAGGCTGGAGTTTACCTGTGCAGCAAGAGCCTTTGCTACTCTTGATGCTGTTTCTTGCTTTGGTTGAGAAGATCTGGTTTTGATTTCAGTGGGGCTTCTTCTGGTGGATTCAGCAGAAAATGGTACACTGGGAGAAGGGGAAGTAGTGGGTTTGCCCAAAATACTCAATTCTTAGGATATATTTTTGTCTTCTGAATGAAAGTCTCTGCTTCCCCCACTTAAATAGGGAAGTGGCCCTTTCAATATAGTGTTACATTCTTATTGGGAGTAAATCTTTCATGGTTATTGGGGAATCTAGCTCAAGAGATTTTAAAGCGTAACAGTAACTTCTTTTTCTTGGAGTTGCTTAACAAAAAACCAAACCAAACTACTTCTTTTTATAAAAGAAATTTCCCTTTTCTCCCCCAAAAGGCACCAGAAGTCATTATGTCACAACACTACGATGCCAAAGCTGACCTCTGGAGTATAGGAACCATCATTTATCAGTGTCTAACAGGAAAGGCTCCTTTTCAGGTGAGTTGCTTAGATTAGATGTTCATGACTTTGTTCTGCTTTTTTATCTCTTTTTTTTTTTTTTTTTCCTTTTAATCCAGTTACTCTAAGGCTTCTGTCATCTCTTAATATCAGCTCACATAGATCCAGCCTCATGAAGGTCTGGCTCTCCAACACCTCGACAGTTTTATATGTTGTAATGCTGGATGTGTTAACACATTAACAGTGAATGTGACTCTTCTTTGGGCTATATCTTATAAAAATGCATTTCCCAGTTACAAGAGCTCAGGAAGGGTCTCTTACTGAGAAAATTACCATGAATCAGTTAAAGCAGTAGGGTTTTTTTTTTTACGCCTACACTTCTAAAATCAGTTTCTATTTACAACTGTAATCAGTGTATAATTTATAATTGTAATTCTGTTGTATATAGAAGGAGTATAAGAGTGTAATTGCAAGTTAATGTTCAGGATGATTTGGTGGTAAGTAGTGTATTGCAGCTAAATCAACTTGGTTTTCAGAGCAGTTAAGTAGGATCTTAACAAGGGGACCTTATCTGTCATCTCACAGCAATCTCTTCCAGCCTGAAATGTTTATGTTCATCAGATCCAAACCCCTCCAAATATAACACAGCCCTGTAAAACTCCACCCTGTACTTAATGCCATAACTTCTGGGTAAGCTACAGCATATCCTTTGTGAACGGCATTCTCTGATTTTAAGTTTTTGAATGGTGGAGAATTCACCACAGCCTTATGCCTGTTGCTTCAGAATTACTTCAGATACTTTTCCTCATCCATAGCTGGAATTCATCTAGGCTCAGTGTATTTTTCTCATCCCCAATCATTAGCCACACTGTGCATTACTTTACTTTTTCCATCTCTGAATGAGATCAGCAGAATCTCCCTTGAAAATGACTACTTTAAAGTACTATATTTGTAAGTTTTTTTCCCCTTGCTTTCTGCTCCTCTCTTCTTATGTTCTGATGTCTCTTTATCCTGATTCCCTAACAAAACAAAATGGAAAAAATCCCCAACAAACCCCCAAAATGAATAAAAATTAAACAAAAACAAGTAGCACAAAAGAAAGTCAGAGGGACATCTATGCTCGTGTAATAAGGCAAATTTAATGAAATGAAGGACTTTATGAGCTTTAGTTCCACAGCTCTTTAGGATTTCACACAAGACCTGTAATGTTTATGCAGTTACATCATCAGGGAATATAAAGTAAATTCTGAATTGTTGCAGGAAAGAGTGGGCAGATACAGGAGTAAACTAATGGTATGTTTTGGTTTTGTCTAGAGCCAAGAACTCTTTTTTCCTTCAGGGTAATTTTTCCCTATAGAAAATCTTCTGCTATAAGACTCTTTCATTCCAGTGCTTTATATTCTGTCTACCAGCTTCCTCTGTATTTAGAGCAAGACTTCATTTCCTTTGCATGTTTCTCTTTTTATAAACCCCTACAAAATGCACTGAAACTTCTGAATGGCTTCTGTTTACTGGTTGCATCCACTTGTCATCAGTGTCGGTATCTTGGTTTGAGAGGAGAAAATGACTTAGGATGAAAGAAAATAAATAGTGGTGTGTCAAGAAGAAAATGTAGGAGAGGAGAAAGCAAGCTTTGACTGCATGCATAGGGGAGCCTGGCATGAATTCTCCCTTGTGTTTTGGTGCCTTTTAGTCTCTAAAGGCACCTTGATACCTTTATACACCATTCAAATTATTTTATTACTGTTTAATGTGGTGACTTTATCATAGGGGTTCTTTGATTGAGGCATGGCAATACCCTGCCTTGGAGTGGGCAGTGAAGGGACACTTCAGTCCCAGCAGTTCCTGACCCATGGTTTGTGCTTGCCTCACCAAATAACTCTTTCCCAGATACATCTGTTGGGCTGGGAATGGGGGTTATTGGTTTCTCTATTTCAATTTTCCCTACACCCTTTCCTCTTTTGGAGGTCGTATTTTGAAGCAAAATGCCCTGTTTGTGACTGCAGTAGCAGCTGTGGATGTGTTTGATGAGGGAGAGAGAGAGGAGCTCAGCCCAGATGGTTCTTTGTGCCCCATCTATTTGTTTTGGCCATATGTGTCACAAATTGCCTTCCAGCTTGAGATCCAGGTGAAGGAAGCCTGTCTAGGGGAAGCTGGTTAAAGGTTAACTGGCTTTCTGTCTTTGTTGGCATGACTGTTGTAAGAATTTGCTGATGGTCACTGAGCAGGGCAAAAAGCTGTTGTTGACAAGGCTTTTAGGAGAAAGGAGTAGTGGACAGAGGTGATTGGGACACCATGGATAGAAATGAGTGCTTTTGGGAGGGATGTCTGCTGATGTGTGGGAAGAAAATGGGCAGATTCCACATAGTGCCACCAGCAGACCCAGTTGTACAGGGAAGCCAGGAACTGGATTTCTGAGTGAACATCTTCAGGCTAAATCCTCACCGTGCCTTCCCTCCCAGGCTGGCAAAGACAGCCCCTCATCTCTGTCTGGCTGAGATTCCCATGGGAACCTGGAGCTTGGTGGCATGAAACATGCTGTGTTTGGGTGCTGTTCCTGCCACTGCCTGAGCCAAGGAGGCACATTCAGGTGCAAACAAAAAGGACTCCAGTGTTATCCGTGGTGAGGAGGAATGAGCTGCCTAAAAATAAAATAGGGCTTCAGGGAAATGGGTTAGATGGAAAAAAGATCAAACGTGTGGAAAGGCAGAGGCAGTTGTCAATCCTGAAAGTGCTTGTAAATCAAGACAGAGATGTGTGTATGTGCGTGAATGTGATTTCTGGCTGTCTTGGAGTTAAAAATAACTATAGCTGGGTCACCCAAGGCAATTTCCCAGAGCCATTCCTGTCCCTTCACTGCCTCACTGCACACAGACAAGAAAGAAGCTGCTGATGCTCAGATGTGAACAGTTGGTAGGATGGCTGGTGAAGCTTTCTTAAGGAGCTTTTTGTATTAAACATGCCCATAAACAAAACAGTGAGACTGCCATAGGGATGAGATTAATGGGATTCATAATCCCTATAAACAGATTTGCTGAGTGCTGTATTAATGTGGAATTGTTAATTTGCCTTGCCTAATAAGTGGTCTGCACTCACATCTATGCATTTCTGTCTCTGAGGACAGGGCTTGAACAGTGCATTTCCTGCTTCTGCTGACCAGAACTGGGAAGTGCCTTGGGAATGTAGTGGTTTGCTCTTCTCCTTACCTGAGCTGAAAAGATTGGGACCCTATGCCCACCATGAGGTGGTGCTGGCTGTGTAAACAAGCGAGAACCAGAAGCAAAACTGGAGGCAAGAGAAGAAAGATTTACACAAGGTCCAAAACAATCCAAAACCAATCTAGTCCTTGTCAGATGGTGTTTTAAATATGATTAGTTAAATGACCTCAATCTCCTTTTTCTTTTTTTTTTTTTCTGTGTGGGAGGAATCACACTGATATTTCTGGTGGCTTCTGTTGACTGACCCCTTTTAAATCTGGGCAGCTCTTGGTAAGCAGACACCCACTGAGCACATGCAGGTTGTGTCATTGCTCTGGCAGTGGCAATGGGACATCAGATCCTGCTAAAGACCATGAAACCTGCTTGTCTGCTGTCTGAGCCTTTGCATGAATCTTCCAGCTTTCTATGGACACAGTGCCCTGTTTCTGGGGGAGAGTGAGCCAAGGAGCAGGGAATTGACAAGAGAATAAACACAAGTTTTTCTGTCTCGTCTGGCAGCTCTGAAAGAGTTAACCTACCTGTTTATCATCCCAGCTTGCTGTTAGGTGAAAAATTAATTTCTAAGTCTGGTGTACCAAGTTCCCTGCTTTAATTCTGAGTTAATTCAGTCTGCGTAAGTACTAGGATTATGTATTGCTTACAGCAACTTCTATGTTGTGAAATGGGCCTTGAGGGACACCAGGAAAGGGTGGATTTTATGCCAAGAATTTGAACCCCTGGTTTATTTGTTAGGCAGCCTGCTCTTCTGTTCTCAGATCTGTTCCTCTGGAGTGCCCTATGTCCATGGGGACAGGAATTCCTGGCACTGGTGGGTTATTCTGCTGAGGCTAGGTGCAGTGATTAACTTGTTGCTGTAGTCAATGAACCACTGGCTTTTGGACCAGTGTTTGTGGGTCTTATCGTGCTCTGTTGGCGGTAGAGAGAAATCCATAGACAGCTAAAGAAAAAGGTTCAGGGAGTATGTTTTTTGTTTGTTTGTTTCTGGTTCTTGGGCTTTCAGGTCCCCTGAATGCCAGCCACTTAGTTGTGGGAGCCTATTTTAAGTATTTTCAGCATACTTTCAAGCTTTTCCCTAGAGCTCCTGAGCTAGAAACAACATTACTTATTTATTCTTTTTTTCTAACATATCTGAATCCCCTTTCTGCACCTCTAAATCCCCAAGGAAAGGATTCAAAGAACAGGGCAGATACCATACACCTGCTATGGAGTGTTGATTAGACAGGGCTGTTGAGGGAAGGTGTGAATGTCTCTGGCCTTCTTCTATCTGAATGTTGGGCTTTTGCATCCAGCCATTGCCCAAGCATGACAAATCCACTGCTGAGTGCTTTTGGAAACACCACCCTGCCTGCTTTTCACATGCAATTCACTTCCAGGCAGCCAGCACTGAAGGGGATTTGGCAGGGTTCTGCTGAATGCCTTTGTTGGCTCAATATATTTCCACTGCTGCTCAGGACAAAGTAACAGAGTGGCAGGATTGAATTTGCCCAATTGCCTCTATATATAGAAAGGGTAGACAAATCCAAAATGCAGCTGCTCCATACTGACTTGAGAGGGGGACTGAGGGTGTGAACTGACCTGCTGGTGTGCCTCCTGGCCTTGGGGAAAGCTGAGCTGTCCATTCTGCATCCCTGGTTCTGATAGATGGGTGCTGTCCCACAGGTAGAAGTGGGCTCTGTGTACCTTGAATGGTCTGGTTGTTACGTGGCTAAAGTGTGCTTTTTCTGTTGTTTTTCTTGGACAGAGTGTATCTACCTGGAAGGCAGTTCTTAGCTTCCTAGAAGAGGGAATCCAAGTGACATTTTTACTGTATTACAAACATTTCTGGGTCTTTTTTTTCCATGATTCTTATGGAAGCACTGTTTATTGAAAGGAGAGGTGAGCAAAGTGGCTGAGGGTCCAGTCCTAGTGCTTTATGAATTGTATGATAGCAAGAGAGCAGTGCACAGATTACTGGGAGCAGAACTGTGTGACTCAGTCAATTAATAATGACATTACATGAAGATGCAGTTGGTTTTACCAAATTAATGGTGATCCCTGGCTGTCTATGCTGGACACTCACTGGAATGACTCTCGTCCCCTGGTATCTGTACTGGAGACCAGCCTTGAATCACAGGCTCTTGGGGACAGTCCAAATGAGGGAGTGTGGTCTGGGTAGGGAGGAACCTGACAGCCTGGTATGGTCCCTGCAGAACAAGTAGGGATTGTACTGAGACAGCAGAATGTGGAGGAACAGCATCCCTACAGGGACATCTCTTGACTTTGTACAAAGAGGAGGGAAACTTCATTGAGAATTTTGTTTCTGTCCAAGCCAGAGCTTGGAAACCTTCTCTTATGAACTGGCCTTCATATATGTGCTGCTTTGAATATACTCTGTCTTTATTGCCAGGAAAATTTCTGACAAAACAGTGTTTGAAGTAGATCAGAGCTTCATTGTATTTGTGAAACAATTGAGCTGTTGCAACAGGAAATGACCAGAGCAAACAGCCAAGGCTTGTATCTCTCTGAAGTGAATGAGCCCTTCCCTTCCCGTTCTGGAGTTCTGCCTCTCCTTGTATGTTGTGTCTGTCAGGAATATTTGTCATCACTCTGGGCAATGTGGCCAGGCCATTCAGTGCAGTGTGTGTGCTCTCCTCCCTAAAGTTTGCCAAACATTAATTTAATTACATTCAAATATCTGCAAGGGGAAAGGTGTAAAATAGGGTTTTCCTGAATCAAATTGAGTGGCAGCAGTTGGAAATTATGATGCAGTTTGGCATCTGTGTAACAAGGTGCTCTGCATTCATTTTGATGGTTTGTGGAGAAATTATTTTTGTGCCTTCTCTTTGGGTCCCCACTGTGTCTGTGAATGGCAGAGGGTGTATTATTATAGAAGAGGCAACCAGGCTGTCTTTATTTCCTTCCTTCAGGAATACAGTTGCATTTATTGGTACAAATCAATAGGAGACCTGTGCAGCTTGTGTTGGTAAGACTGTATAAAAAATACTGCCCTGATGAGTGCTACACAAGTGTTGATACTATCAGCTTTTGAGACTCTCCTTTTGGTTTCTCTTGAGGTTTTTTTACTGAGCTCTCAGTTATCCTTAATTTTCATCTTCAGCCGGAGGGAGTAGGTGATGTTGAAACAGCATCTTATGTGGCTGCTTCTCCAGCCATACTGTGTTAGTGGTATTTTGATGGCCATCTGCAGATTGGCCTGTCTGATTTGCCATTTTAAGCATCTTAATTGACCTTAAATGCTTCTAATTTAGAAATAGAAGTAGGTGGAAGGCTCGAGGGGTTTTTGAGCCTGCCCTCAACATCAGGAGAAGCTGCCTGTTGTCTCCTCATCCACACTTTCCTACACACTCTGCTGCACAAATAATTGATTGCAGATGAATCCCTCTGATCTTCCTGCCCTGATTATGTGCCTTCATGTCTGTGTCGTGCCAGCCAGCCTGCTCTGCCTTTAATAAAGAGACTTTACCTAAGCAGAAGAGCTTGAGACACTAGGGTTAATTTACTGGCCTGTATTATTCATGGCGTGAAAACAAATGGAGAATTTATGTTAGGGGATTTTTACGTGTCTACGCTTCTCTACTGGTGGTTTTATTTTTAACCTCAGCTGTAAACCTCTTGTGCCTAGCCCCCACCTTTTTTTTAATCCCATCTCTCAGAATTTGGAATCTTGTCATCAACATCCCCCGCAGCTGTGTATATTACTGCACAAATAAAATAGGAGCTGTGGCTTGAGACCTTCTGGCTTCCTGGAATTAAAGTAGAAAATCCTAATTCAGTTGCTGTTTCTCCATGTTCCTAGCCTCTTCGCAGATCCCTTGACCATCAAGAGGCTCCCTGCCCCTTTTCTAAATGCCCTGCAGCATTAATCCGTGTTCTCAGCAGGATCTGCCATTCTTCATTTGGGACTCTTCACGTCTGCAATTATTTAGCCTCCTGGGTGAGGCTATTAGGCCAGCTCAAACCTGAGCATCACAGCCCACTGCAGTGAAGCTCAGCCCTTGGAAGGGCAGAGCAGGACAGAACCAGGTCAGGGACAAAATGGCAGCAGGTTAAAATACTGTGTATTTACTGGGGCACAGGACTGGCTTTTCAATCTAAAGCAGGCTGGAGGTTCTCATTGTCTGTGCTGGTCCAGCAATTAAAAAATGCCTCTGCTCTTCAGAGCTACTGTGAAATAGAAATGCTAATCCCTTTCCTTCTTTGTCAACTGCTTCATGGACTGGTTTCTTTCTCCCTTACAGGCCAGCAGCCCACAGGATCTCCGCCTCTTCTATGAGAAAAACAAGATGCTGATGCCCAAGTAAGCATTTTTCCAGTGTCAATGTTTGTAGGCACTTGTTTACTCTGTGTTTACACCTGTCCTTGCATGCTCCTGGCTTGTCACTTTGGGAGGTGACTGAAATATTTGGCCACCTGCCTTTCCCCATTCCTTAAACCAGCAGTGACGTGGCCCAGAGAAAGTCTGACAGCAGCAGATAGCGAGGGTTGGGGTGTTCTGTCTCTCTGCAGGCACTGTTGTTCTCATACATTGCAAAAATTCAGGAGTGTTAGTGATTCCAAGAGCCATCTAGGGGTCCTGTTCCACATGTGGCTCCCCTAAGGCTGAGAGCCTTGGGAAGAACTCCTGGCAATTCTGGGATCACGCGAGCAGCCGAGCTGCAGCCTCTCCTGTAACCTGCCATACCTGGCTGCAGATCACATTCCCATTTCTCACGTGTCAGGGCAGCAACTGCTTGTGTCCATCCTGCTATTAGGGGGAAATACTATAACCTCCCTGGAAATGGACACTGCTGCAGTTTCCAAGGGGAAGAGAGCTGCTCTCATCCCAGTGGGGTGTATGTTACCTCTCTGCTCAGTGCTGTGATTTGTCAGGGTATTTTGGTTTTGTTGCTGTGGTCTTTCCTTTTGATCTCTGAGCTCTTAAAGCAGAAGCTCATGCCTGCTCCGAAAACTTCAGCTCTGAAGTTCCAGATTGTATAACCAAAATTTGGATGGCCTTTTTTAACCAGAAGGTGTGTTCCCAGCTGGCAGTTGCTAATGCAGCCACATATGCAGGAAGTTCATTGGATTGCTGTATATGGATTTTTCTTTTCCCTTATCAGTTCAGACAGCTCCAAGAGATAACTGGAAGGAACCGTCAAGAAGCTGGAGCTCTTATCAATGACTTGTGATATGCAGTTAATTTCCCTTTAAATACTTCCTCTTTTTCATTTGGGGAGAAGGCAGAATATCAGGATTACCTCTGGGGCACCTGGTTTGAACTGGAGGGTGTGATGGAGTAAAGCACCCAAGAAGAAACAATTAAAAGCAAAAATGTGACTGCATAGCTGGAGCTAGTCTGTGTGAGCAGAAAGTAGAGTTTCTGTTTTTCCTACACAGCCCAAAACATGGCTGCTCACCTTTGAGGTAGTCCCTCTTACTAAATGAGAGGTTAATCCATAAAACTAATAAGTTTTCTCGTGTCGATCCCACTGCCCTGCTGTTGTTTGGCTCATGGTGCAGGCGAGGGGAGAAATGAAACTCAGCTGTAAGAGGAGAGCATGTCTGTTCTTGTAGGGATTACTCCTCCTTTGAGTCTTTCTCACAGCCTGCATTTGCCACTTTCACTTATCTGCACTTTTGAACTACCAAACTCCCCCAAAATTCAGACCCAAGCTGGTTGTTTGTGTCACTGTGGAAGTCAGGTCCGAACTGGCCTTTGCGTAAATGACAATTCCCTCTTTCCAGAGTCAGTTTGTCTCTAACGTGGGCTGCAGTCGGTGCTGTTCCTGAGTAAACATGAATAAACTCCTTGAGAGTCCTGCCAGCACAGGATGGAACACAAACTACTCCAGAGACCTCCTTCTCAGACTGCAGCAGTGCCAGGATTTGGTTTCATTTTCCTTGGGGCTATGCAGGCTGGCACACACTTCCCTGCCATGGCCAGGGAAAGTGTTTTGGCTTGGGAACAGGGTGGGGAAGCAGTCTCTGCCTGCACTGCTGCTGCTGCTGACAGGTGTGGAGATGCTGTTCTGAGCATTCTGGGGAGCCCATGGCAGGAGAAGCCCAGAGGCCTCACAGTTTTAATAGTGCTGATCTAAATCATTAACATTCATTGCACTGGTTTGCATGGCAGAGTACATCCCAGGTCGTGGGGGCAAGGAGACAGATTTGTTGCTTATGTTTAAAAAGGTGGCCTTAGAAAAAAGAGTAGCAAAGCTTGATGCTTTAGACTTGGGAGATAAGAGGAGACAAACAGGCTGTTCACCTGCACCCTCTGCATCTGTGTTGTGCCTCTAAAGTTCATGACTGTTTCTTGGTTTTAAAACCATACCAAGGCCAAAGTCATAGCTGGGAAATGGACTCATTTTGGATAAGAGCTTTATGTGTCACAGATAAATAAATGATTATGATAACACTGCAGGACTCCAGCACTGATGCATTTTTCAGGAGGCTGCTCACTGTGGTGTCTTTGGGTTATTCCATTACACAGTGTACTTCCAAGGGACACCTCCTTTGATGGGAGGCTCAGCCTGAGTCTCAGTCAAACTGCATTCCTTCCACAGTCCTGATAGCCTCCTCCCGTGTCACCCTGAGAAGGTGCACAAAGCCATTCTAGCACCAGGGATGGAAAGGCAACTCCTCCAGTACAAACAAGGATGAGGGATGCTTGCCATCATTCTCTGTTCTAGGAATTGCTGGGTTCAAATTCCTACCCCAGCAAGGCCTAGGGCTTCACAGAAAAATAACTGGGTGGTACTGAAACGCGTAAACACATACTTTGCCTCCCATCTCCTGTTTCACTGAACAGGAGTCTGGTAGTGCTAGCTAGCACCTTTTTTTCCCCCCCCACTATTTTTGGGCTAGCTGCTGTTTTACCCCTGTCTGTGGCAGGGTGTGTTGTTGGAGCTGGTGTAGGAAGGGTTTTTTCTCCCAGCGTTTGTCAGTCTTGGCCTCAGGGGTGTGAGTGATGCCAGAGCCACATGCACAGCCACTGAGAGCTAAAATTACTGTGCTGGGCACACATGTCATTGCCTCAGCTGACCCAGCGTGGGGAGAGGGGAAAGCCTGGCAGAGCATGGGGGCCGTGCTGGGAACAGCCGTGATAAACAGAGTTAATACTGAGAGGAGCTTCAACCACCCACGCTTCATTGGGAGAGCTCTGCCCCAGCCCAAAGCCCCCAGCAGCACTTCTGGGGATGGAGGGAAGTCAGCAGAGCTGAATCCACTTATGCAAGAGCTGAATTCTGCTTTCCCTGCCTTAATCCATTCATTTATTCCCTGCATTTTTCAATCTACAGGGGTTATGAAGAGCTGCCCTGGCCTTTCCCTCATCTGCTTGTGGGGTGAGGGAGAGCACAGTGCTTTACCAGCTCTTTTGTGTTACAAAGGCTCTTGAAAAGAATATTTTCTTCCTAACTATGCTGAAAAGTAGGGTAATAACTGCATGAATTTTAGCTTGCTGAGGTGGCAGTTGCTCACATCTTAGTGGCCTTCGATTAATATATGCTGTACATCAAGGAAGCAGATAGACAAAGGTTACTTGCTAGTCTTACATAAGCTGCACTGAAAAATAAATACCTTAATAAAATGCTAGTAATTGGTGGTACATTTCACCATCAGTGTCTTAATTGGAAGCTTCCCCTTGGAAACTGCTTTGTTCTAGTGGTCTTATTCCCATTAGAGCAAGTAGGAGTGATTTTATTTATTAAATGTAAAATACTGCAGGCGGAATGGGCTTAGCTTAGAACCAGAGGGATGGCACTGTGAAGGGAAGGGTCTGCAGGTGCTCGTGGGAGAGGCCACTAAGGAAAAATTAGCTGTAGCCTGAACAATGGCAGTGGGGACAAAAGCCAGACACAAAATAGAGACATTTCTGATCAGTCTCCCTCCTGTGAACCCCTGGTGTTCCTGGCCCAGCAGGCCCGGAGTGAGTTTGCATTTGCCAGTTCCTGAATATGTAAAAGCACTTTAAATAGACCATGAGCTTCTCTTATTTTGCTTTTGTTTTCAATCCTAGCATCCCCAGGGAGACCTCGAGCCACCTGAGGCAGCTCCTGCTGGGCCTTTTGCAGCGTAACCATAAGGACCGCATGGACTTTGGTAAGGCCTCCTTCCAGTTTGAGTTCTGCTCTTTGTGTCTTTTGGCACTGCACAAGCCTCTCTGCTTTTGGCTGGTGCTGGGAGAAGCATCCAGACACCTGGATTTCACCTATGCCTGGAGGGTTGCATAATCTCGGGGGCTTTAGTTTATGTGCTAGAAAGGTCAGTGCTGATTTCAGTATAATTTTTTAAACCAAGGAGACTTGGCACACCTTCAGCATATGTTTGTTACTTGCATTCCCTGTTCTGGCTTCTGCTTTTATAATCTCTCTGAACTGTGGTTAAGTGTGCTACTAGGTAAAACGTGTCTTGTGCGTCTGTGCTTTCCTGTCACAATTCCTTCCCAGAGCTGCAAGATGCACTGATTTACTGAACAATCCAGTCACTACCCTCTGTTTCTCAGGGTTTGCTGTGATAATCTGAGCCAGGGGATGTAGCTGTCTGCAATCCCTTCCCTCCTTCTCCAATTTCTGTGGAAGGAAGCCTTGGTCCTTCTCAGGGCTCAAGCTGGCTCAAGTGTCCAAGCTTTTGTCTCAGTCTCCTGACTTGGCTGACACAAGGATTTCCTTTTTTGTCTTAATTCCTTCTAAACTGAGATCAGTCATAGTGAGCCCGATGCTTCTGACTTGGCAGACAGATGTGTTTTAGCTGAGCTCAAAGGTCTGAAGAATCTCCTAGGAAAGCCATGCCCTAGAGGAAAGCAGATAGAGGTGGAGCCTTTCCTTGAGTCCCTGAAAGGACCAGATCATCTAAAGGCAAACACATTCTGTGTGTGTTCAGGATGTTGCTTTTTAGTCAGACTTGGGGTAAAATAGTTTCATATTTCTGGGGTTTGAGGGTTGGTTTTCTGTTGGGTTTTTGTTTGCTTATCTGCTCAGGTAGGTTGTTTCCTTCTGGGCAGCACATGCTTAGCTGATGAAAGGGAATTGCTTTCCACCCTCTGTTATTCTTTTGGATTAGAGATACCAGGAAAGCCTTTCTGGGGATGGTCAGCTGGATAAGCAGCTATGGATTAACTGAGGTTGATCATAGTTACCCAGTGATGAATGCAAAGGACTGGTTATTGGGGTGTAGAAGTGAGAGAATGGGCCTTTTGAAAACTGAGTTGTTGAAGCTCCTGACATACTGTACTTGGATAGAATCACCTGGCAGGGTTATTCCCAGGGTTCTTTTATCTGGACTGTGGATCTCTACCTCTTCTATCATGCTGCTGTGCATTTCAAAAGAAGGTATCTTTGAGGTTCTTGATTCCCCGCTGTCAGAAATTGTCTGGCAAACCTTTTTAGGCCACATAAGCTGTTTTTGTACCACTTGGGAGCAGGCTGCATAAGTCCATGTCTAGCACTTGGGTAGTAGATTTTGATATCACTGTGGACAACAGTTACAGCACATCTTGCAGTATTGAGATAATTCTTGCCCTTAATAATGTATTTATCAATAAATTGGCATGTCCCCAGAGGAGAGGGTTTCCTGCTGCTCCTTGTTCCCTGAGACCCTCTGCCTGGGGATGGCACAGTGAACTTCACAGAGCTCCCCCAGAGCTTAGTTGAGTCACACAACAGCAACTCATTATCTTGAAACTTCATTATTTGTTGTGTGTCCCAGCTGCTGTTCTGCCAGGAACTGATGCTCTATGCAATCTCAAGATTATCTGGAGGAAAACCAGGAGGGTTTCAAGTTGCAAGTTTCCTGCTGATGATTACAAGCTGGGTTGTTTAAATTTTGCTTTGCAAGCACAGCTAATAAGCAGTTTGGAGCGGGGAGGGGGAAAAGTGAAAGAAATCATCATTTCCACCCCCTCAGTTGAGTCAGCTTGGCTGAGGGATGGTACCCTCCTCTAGTGCAGCAGGCTGAAAAAGAAGCAGGAAACCCCAGCAGCTGAGCAGCTCCCACAGGATGGGGATGTTCTCCGTCCACAGCAGATCTAATCTGTGAGGTGCCAGCTTTCCCTGCCAAAGATTTCTGTTCCTTCTCTTGGACTAAGCTCCAGACCGCTGCACTCTGGCTGCAGGACCCTGGCACGGGCAGTGGCAAGGAGAGGCTGGGGAGACAGGGATTGTTCAAGGTTAAAAAGCAGGCAAACAAAAAACCCAGTTACTATCTGGAAAGCTCAGTCACCACCAAAGAGGAGCTGTTTACAGAAGAAGTTTGTAAACCTTGGGTGTTGCAACAGGAAATCCATTCTGGGAAAGAAGCTGAAGCTCAATAATCAGTGTCGATCCATGGCTGACGCTTCCAAAAGGCTGAATTGCTGATTGTGATAGGAGAGGGCTCTGGCACAGAGCTGCAGTGAATCAGAGATGAAGGAACTGGGAGAAGTTGCTGCTTGTGAGGACAGGCAAGCATGAGGAGTCTTCAGCAAGCCAGGACAGAAGCTTTTCTTGGCCTGGATCTGTAGAATGAATTCCCATAATGAGGGGAGGAAGCAGCAGTTGTGTTTGATGTGAAAGGGAGGGAGTTCTGGGCTGTGGTTCTGGGATGGCCCATTAAAAATGCATTTCTGTCCTCAGTGCTTGATGGGTTTGGGTCTGTGTGTCATGGAGTATCACTCAGTGGAAGTCTTTTTGTCCATCATTCCTCTTCTGTGGAGTGAGTGGCAGTGCAGTGTGATAAATACAGCTTCCTTGGATCCCTGCAGTTAGGATGATTCACTATCCTGATCAGCCAGGGATACAATTAATTTCCCATCCTTTTTTCAAGAGCAGGTCCTGCATTCAGTCTCCAGTCTGTATTCTTGACCAGTTCTATATGCAACCACAGTCAGCCAGCTTCCGTGGTTGCACGTACAAATCACTGTATGACACTGTAACTTCCTATGCTTTAGCTGCTTTGTAAACTTCTTACAGTCATTTTCTTTCACTGAGTCATTTTTCTTGACTTTTTTCAGATGAATTTTTCCATCACCCATTCTTGGATGCAAGTGCCTCTATGAAAAAATGTAAGTATTGCATTTTTGATTACAACTCTTTTTGAACCGTGACCTGACTTCCTTTGCTGCTAGTTCAAAAGGAAAGAAAAAGACTGCTTTATGTTTTCTTAGTTATATAGGCAGGGATTCAGTGTTTGTTTCTGTGTCATGTCCAGATTTTGCCATCAAACTGTATTTAATTTTACTGAGTCATCTTCAAAGAGATGATTAGGGGGATATTTAGGAACCTAAAGTAGAAGCAAATGTAGCTTTGAAATGTATTCAGCTGCTTTGTGTGAAGTGCTTGTAGATAGAGAGGATTATGCATCGTGGTCTTGCTTTTCAGCCTCATCTGTAAGACCATTCAGGACAGGGAATGGTGGAAACTGACACTCTTGGCCCTGCTTGCCAGGTTAGCTGTGCAAAAGCCAGATTTTGTAGTTACCAAATCTTGTTGCACTATTTACCTCAAAGTTCTTGTTAAATCTTGTTTTAGAAGGGTTACATTTGGTACTCTGTGGGAGCTGGCCAAAACACAGATTTCCATTGAAAGTTCTCTTTTCTTCCTTTTGATTCAAAATTTGAAAGTTGCAGCCACACATACTATGGTTCAGAGGTTTGTTCTCAGTGGAAAATGATTCAGAATTGCTTCTAGTGCGTGGGGCATCATAGTACTCTGGCCAGGAGACTGGGGTTATTGGATTCATGGATGGTTGTGTTCTCTGGAGGGATTCTCCTGGACCTTTAATCTCCTGAGTAAAGGATAGAGCCAAGAATCTTCATCAGTGACTTAATTTGGGGTGTCCTGTGCAAGGTATTAGAGGAAAACATGTCCAGCACAAACCCAGTTTCCCTCTTGGATGTGTGCCGTGGATGGACACTCCTTGTCTCATACCCACATCTCTCTCTTGCTTTCCCACTGCTGGAGTGGGACTTGTGAGTTGTCCCTGATGAGATTTTACCTGTGCACTCAGGTGATCGTCCTGCGGGCAAGAAAAGACGCTTCTGGTTTAGGGGTGCATTCAAAGCAGCCAGGGCCCTAAAGCCACCTGTGCCAGTGGGATGTGGGGCCAGCCCTGGAACATGGGGCAGGAAAGGACTCTGCCCATGCAGGGCTGCTCCTAAGCCAGCCCAGCCCCTGGTGCCTGCTGTCCTGCGGCTGTGTGGGAAAAGCCCTTCGGACTCAGATCCCCCTGTGGGCAGAAGATCTCCCCCTCAGGATGTTCTTGCGTGCCCACCAGCTCATCTCCTACCTCCGGCCATCCCGCTGCTTCACCAGCCTGGGGAGCAGAAAACCCTGGAAAAACAGGAGAGGGTTCTCCTGACTTGGCCCCAGTTTCCAGCTTGTGCACACCTGCTGTGCAGGAACCAGAGGTGCCATTATGGGCAGGGGACTGTAGCTCAGCCTTTGCCCCCAGCTGCACCAAGGTTAATGGTGTGGGGTCAAGGACCAAGAAAAAAAGCACCTTTACAGGCAGGTAAGGCCTACACAAACTCCAGACCTCTATGTCGCCCTGCTGATCCTCATCTCTGGATGTACATTCACAGCCTGGAGTCCTCTCCAGGCAGGAGAGACTGCTGCTGGCTTTGAAGACCTGGGAGAAATACCTCCCCATTGCTGGAGATGTTGAAGTAGTGGTGCACAGAAATCTGCTAGTGGAGGAGAGAGTTCTTGCAGGCTGCTGGGAGGTCTTCTCTGCTACTGCCAGACACCAGTGATGGATTAGAGCCTCTGGGAAGTGTGGTGAAGAGCCTGGAGGAGGAAGGCTGCCTGTGGTCCTTTTGATTTCTGAATAGGAGAGTGAAGAGCCAGTGTGTCAGCAAAGGTTGGGTTATTGGGAATCTCCATAAGAAAAACTCACCAGAGGTGCATGGAATGCTGCCTAGCATGGCAGAGTGCTTGACCTTTGCACGGCTGTAGCTGAAGTGTGTCGTGACAAGGCTGCAGTTCTCAGGGGATGGCTCCCCTGACTCAGTATGCAGAGCTGGGATGAGTCCAAAACCTTACTGTACTTCTTCATCTCAATGTGTGGCTCAGCATCACGAGTGTAGGAAACACCAAAGAGAAGAAGACCTGCATCTGAACCATGATGGTTGTGCTCAGACTGAATTAGAGCCCTCAGGCCTGTAGTGGAGAACTGGGGTAGGAACAGTGTTCCTTGTCTTCTTGCTCTCCTTGAGAGCTTAAATAATAGCCACTGACTAAGTCATTCACATCTGAGGTTTTTTAATATAATGTAACTTTGAAATTCTGGAAAACTGGTGGGTCCTCAAAAGTAGATCATTCTCCAGGTGGATAATTTTGAAGCTGCTAAGGCAGGGGGATTCCCCTTGTTGAAATAGATTTGGATGTTTTTTGAGATGCTTCAGCAAAATCAACATTTCTTTGAAAAATCTTTCAATAAGACATTTCTGACTTGCACCTCTTCTTCACTGCTGTTTCAAGGGATGGTTGTTCTTATGTCCCTCCTCTCATCTCCCTCCCTGGAGAGTGGGTTCAGGGCCCTTGCACTTTATTAACTAAGATGGTGTACTTTATTTTTTTGTTTGTTTATAATTTATTTTCTATTGTGGGTTTTGTAACTGTGACTAAGCGTGTACTTTAGATGTGTAAAAATTAATTAATAAAGTCTTTAAAATGCTGTGTCTAGTCAGACTGTCGTCTGTCTGTAGCCAGGTCTGATCAGCATATGGTATTGGGGCCGTGTGTTGCAGTAATAATACATGAGAAGGAATAATTAGATGCTTGTGCAAGTCTTCTCTCAGTAAACACATTGTAATTGGTACCCGTGCAGAATATTTTGGAGGTTTTTCTGCTGCTGCCTTTAATGAATGGAAAGCTGCTGCCTCCTTGACTCTGAGTTAAGAGAGCATGAAAGGTGAGCAGTTATGGTTCAGAAGTGCAGGGGTGGTTCAGTGTCTGAAATACCTGTCAGGCTTAGCTTGACTTTTGCCATGTTTATAATCTTATTGTACATTAAATACTCAGGTGAAAACTAGCAAAAAATCCCCATGGTTTCAGCATATAAAAGATTTAATGCTGCAGACTTTTAAACTCTAAAAAGCAGCTTATTTGGGCAAGCCCTTTCAGAGTTTGCACTCAAACTTTATTGCCTTGTCAGAGATTGCAATTAAAGAACTTTTTGATGAGTGGTTTTAATTGAATCCAGATAATCAGAAAAGTGCATCTCTCCTGTGTATGTAGAACTCAGATTCCAAATAAAGCTTTTCTATAAAACTTGAGGGTTGGATATTTTTAGTACAACTGAGCCCCTGGTAGGATGATGTGTCAGAAGTTATTTTTACAAGTATAGGATCCAGTATCAGGATCCACACAGCTGGAGCACAGGCTTGCCTTTATGTCTCCCAGCTCTCCCATTTTGAAACCAGTTGGCATGGGTTACACAATGTGCAGGATGACTGTTTTGTTGCTAGAGCAAGTTGGAGAGGACAATTATGAAAACAGACTTATTTACATTACAATTAGAATCCAGCAATTTCTGGATTTGGGTGGGGGCCTACAATTCATGTTAACATTCCCCACATTCAGACTCAACTGAAAACATGATGAGCCAAGTGTTTGCACCCTTTTTAATTTTGAACTGGGAGTGCCTGGGTGTGTGGAGGAGATGGAAGCAGGCATCTTGCTTTCAAGCTGGCCTACATGGCTGACACTGAAAAATGCCCCAACAGGGATGTGGAGGTCAGAGAGGGTTTGTCAGAGCCAAACCTCATGGTTCTACATGCATCAAAGTCTGTTTGGAGTGTCAGGACCTTCTGAGCTGGAGCTCACAGCATTACAGTGTGAATTTGGGGAGTTCAAAGGGATTTAAATAAGAACAGTGATTAATAGAGGCTGTATCTAAAGGAGTGCTTCATGCAGCTGAGTTTGAGTTTCAGATGATAATGGCAAAGTCTGCCAGCTTGTCTTCCCTCCTGATTGATGAAAAGCTGTCTGAAGCAAATAGTCAAAAATAGAAAAGTCTCAATTCTAGCCAGGTTTAAATCAATAATCACAGAACCAAAATAGACTGGAGGGGACCTTGTCAGAGAACTGGAATGACTCTAACAAAAATACTAATTCCAGGAAGAATGAATGGTGATGCAAGTCTTGCAGCAGGCATGTGTGGATACAGAAGAGAATTAACAAATCTTTTTTTAAAAGCACCATTCCATAACAGGAAGATCTGTCTGTTCATGGGTGAATTGTTCTGTAGCAGCTGGCAAGATAAATTGGAGGGGGAGACTTTTTTTTCCTTTCTAGTATTAAATCTATAGGGAGGGTCTTAGGGTTTGCTCTGCAGGCTCTGTGGGAGGACTGTGGAGATCAAAAGCAGTGTGATAGAGGCAGGACAGTGCTCTCCATTTTTTACAGGCAAGTTCTCTGTGTGTGTTCTCTGAGCATGGGGAGGGGAAGCAGCTGTGCTGGCTGTGGGCAGAGTGGCTCTCCATGCCAAGCCCCTGACCGACCTCCCAGAGCACCCATCCTTGGGATACCTCCATCCCCTGCTCCTGTACCGGAGCCAGGGCAGTGTGTTACAACAGCACAGCCCTTCAAGGGCACTAAATCTAGTGCAGAATAGATGCAGAAGCTAAAAAGTGTGTCCAGCCCCCTGCAGCCACCCACTGTGGATTCCTACTTGTTAATATTGCCAAAGGCTGGAGGAGATCAGTGTGACCCTGCTTAAACTGTTAAAGTGGTTAGTTACTTATATTAAAAAATACATTTTAAGTCTACTCTGCTTTGTCTTCTCTTTTGTGTTGCTGGATCTTGTTACATCTCTCTCAGACCGAGGAATTCAGTGTCTCAGTGACTGCTCTCTTTGTGATAAAATACTCTGGTTCAGTCATCCTTTAACCTTTGATAGGCTGCATGGAAAGACTTCCTAAAGCCTTTTATTAAAAAGCATATTTTCCCATTCTTTTATCATTAGAACACTGTTTCAACAGTTAATTGCAGAGAGATGAACTTTTATTTTTCTAGCCTGTTGAATAGAGTAAATACTTGTAGTATCTAATGGGATTAATGACAGAGGTAGTTTTACTTCAGACAGAAGCATTCTTCTTCTAGGCATTATTAACCTCCCTTGTATTAGGTATGGAGTCATTAGCACAGGTACTGTAAAAGCAGAAATTTGATAGAAGGTGCTAATTCTCTGCCAGCATAATTGAAGAGCAGCAAAGTGTTCCTCTCCTCAATTAAGCATTGTCTCTGATCTCTATCAGTCAAACACCAAAATGGTTCCAGTGTAAAATCTGACTTCAGGCTGCCTTGAAGTGGGGATTTTGGGCTCTTCTGGGCTGTTCAGTCTTGTGCAGGTGGACTGGGGAATTTGAACCACAACTACTTCAAAGTCTTTTGAAGAGCCATTGTTACCTTTGAATTTATCCCTGCTTGACTGAGCTGAGCTCTTCTGTTATTCACTGAACCTCACTTGCATAAGTCATTGGATGCCTTAATCATCTTTTCTGCCTGGAGGTCAGTGCTAACCAGGCTTTTCAGTGTAAGCTTTAGGCCTCTGTGAGGGTTACAAAGGCCAGTGCAACAATGAAGTGAGTAAAATTGGCAGTTCCTATACTGGACAATAAAACGTAAAAGGAAGGGACGCAGGAATGGCCTGTGCTGTGGAGACAATTTCTGTACAAAGATATTAAATGACCAAAACATGTTTAACTTGCAGAAGTGACCGAGTTGAGCTATAGGAAGCAATGTACTATTTCCTTGAGGAAGTCCCCTTGAGGGTTTTCTGTTGGGTTTTGGGTTTTTGCTAGGAGCATGTGGCCTGGGATGCCCGAGTGGCTATTTGGACAGCAAACACATAGGCTTTGAGCAGACATGTGTTTAACTTGGCACAGACCTCCCAATATTTGATGTACGTGTGCCAAGGCATGAGGTCTCACGAAGAAGAATCTGCCAGGGTATGGCCTAGCTCCTGACTTCTGCCCCAGACATGAGCAACTCAGTTCACTTTTCTGTTTCTCTTTCCCTGTGCTTGCTAAGATGCTTTGCAGGCTCTTTAGGGCAAAAACCATCTTGCTGCCTGGGTAGGTCAGCTGTTGAGTGGGCATCTGACCTTGGTCAGGAGTTCTAAGGCTTGTGAGAGTGTGCATGGAGGAATGGATGGATGTGAATCACATAACTGAAGAGAATGCTGATTTTCTTTTGTTCTCCTTTAATTGACCGCATATGACACATGAGATACATGATGGTGCATGAGATAAAGAAGACAAATAAGACTTTTTATTATTGCTTGATCTTGGTTTAACCACTTCTTTTGGTTTTATGTCTTGCTGGTTTTAGCTGCTTCCGTGCCAATGCCTTCTTATCCCAGTTCTGGCTCTGGTAGTTCCTCCAGCAGCTCTTCCACTTCCCACCTGGCATCACCTCCTGTAAGTACAGCTCAGAGGATGCACTGTTTGTGTTAATGGTTTCCCTGCTTGAGTCTTTGAAATTAGGTTTGTGCTTTTGCTCTCTTCTGGTGCAAGTCACTGAACACTGTAGTTATGGTTTGGTTTGGTGCAGTGTTCACTCCAGTTTAGAGTTTGGATCCTGAAGGTTGGATTGCTCTCCCTGAGAGATATTTCAGTGTGCCATTGCCTGTTGGATGAAAAACCTTTATGAAAGAATTCGATATACAGCACTAGCTTGTCTTGGCAAAGATGGGAAGCTCCTTGGAACCCAGACCAGTTGCTAATTCAGAGTATAGCTCTGTTTCCTTGGCTGCAGGTTCTGTGTTTTCCACCAGTCTCTGCAGCCTGACAGTATATCCACCTCCTTCTGACCAGGAGGCCCAGGCACCACAGAGGGACGTTCAGGCAAGCTGGTTTTACTCAGACCAGACTTGCCACAGTCCAGTGGTCTTCTGAAAGATGATCTGAACTGATGGGTTTTCTCTCTGGTTACCTGAAATGGTGAAAACTTTCCTGGAGGGCAGAATATTAACTGACCAGTGAAGTGACATTCCTCCTGCTTGCTGAACTGAAAGCTTGTTTTTGAAGGCTCTTGGTGAAAGCTGCCTTTGACTTTGAGCTCAGGAATGTTGGTGGTGTGATGGGTAAGGGAAGGGAGAAGGATGGGATTTTTTCCTTCCTGGCATGACAGGTTTTTTTTTTTGCTCTGTTCTCTGAGTTTCCCTGGGCCAAAGTATCTCAGTTTGGTGTGGAAAAGGCTGAGGGTTTCTAGCAGAAGTTGATGTAGGTGCTCATGGTGTGAGCTGGGCAGAGAGGAAAGGTCTGCTCCCCTCTGAATGTTTCACAACTGTGCCCCTGAAAGCTTCCTCCCTGCAGCCTGAAGTAGAGGGTGGTTGGCTGAGGCCCTCCTGGCCCTAAGACTCCAGGAATGAGCAGATGGTGTGGAAAGCAGACTACTCACTCTCCTGAGCTTTCCTGGTCTGGGAAGCTTAAGGATGGTACAGAATCACTGCCAGACTGGGAGGGGGTGCCATGTTAGAGGTTAACTGCACCTCTCCTGCTCTGCCTTTGGAGGTTTTGCTGATGGTGGTGTGCTGGCTCAGTCTGGGAAAAATGCCATATCTGCAGGGCAGAGTTCGCAGGTTGGGTGGAAAAGAGACAACTTTAACAACTGAAAAATTCCTTCTGCCTGTATGAACTGCGTGTGCTGTGAGAGGGAGTCCCCACTGGTGCAGCAGGAGAGGCTCTGGAGGGTGAACAAGGTCTTAATGAGGCCCAAGTGAAAGCTGCCTCAAGTCTTTCTCAGCCTGGAAGTGCATTAGGATAAAGATTGTGATCTGCTCTGTGGGCAGTTCAGCTGCCTTAAAGCTTTCTTAAACCATCCGGCCTCCTCCATCTGTCTGCAACTCAAGGGGATTTGTGGGGCTATTCATCATTTAGCTGAAGGAAGCAGGAAAATGGGACTTTTTAGGGACTCTCCTGCCTCTGACAGCTGTGAGCTGTTTATCTGCTGAAAGTTTAGTCTGTTTTGGGCCTTTCTTTAGCCCTCTAGCAGCAGTACAGCAAAACAGGGTGGTCTTGAAAGTTCAGGAACACTTATTTCCATGTTACCAAGTGCTGCGAAAGCGCAAATAGAGACCAGATGGTTCTGTGCTTAAGAACAAAACAGAAAAAACGTAACCCTTAAGATCAACCAAAAGTATCTTTGAAAGCTCCTCTCGGATTTCTAGCCATAGTAAAGTGAGTTTGTAGAAAATGCGTGGTTGGTCCAGAGAGCCTCAGCAGAGGGATGCCATACCTCAAGTGAATTTTTGTTATCTGTGGAGCATCACACACACTGCAAGTATGCTCTGTGTAACAAAAGATGCGCTGTTCTGACAGGGACATAAAAGGCTGTTCCTTTTCAGTAAACTAAACAGCTGCTTCTGGCAAACCATCAGCCCTGGTTTATCAGCAAAATGTTGTTTGTAGCCTTGTACAGCTCAGTTTAAAGGACGCAGCAGAATGATGAAGTAGCTGTGCTGAAGCCAGTGTTTGTTTTCTCCTTGAATTAGCAGTCCCTTGGAGAGATGCAGCAGCAGCTGCAGGAGAAGGCACTGGCATCTCCTACCCAGGATTCTCCTGGGTTTCTGCATGGATCCAAGGACTCCGCGGGAAGCAGCAGCAAGAATTCCTCCTGTGACACAGATGACTTTGTCATGGTCCCAGCACAGTTCTCAAGTAAGGTGTTTTCTGAAACTGCAGGTGTTCTGAGCAGGGGGGGCTGTGGACGTTAAGAACAGATATTGGAACGTTGAAAAAGTGATTAAACCTTTCTGTTTTGACTGAATAGCAGGAATGGTTTTGTTCTCAAGCTGTGAGGGACATCTGGCTCACTGGCTAGTTTCATAGAATATTTCGTAATTACCTTTAAAGACAGTATTTGGGAATAAAGATTACTTGAGGACCTCAATAAGAGATCGAACCTGGAAATCCAAGTGGAAAAGAAGATAAATAGGCTCACAGGGAAAAGTCTCTCACAGAAGCTTTTACCATGTTATCCTGTCTTCAGTTTCACTCAGCATCACAGTCCAAGACAGGATTTCAGCCAGCAAGCTGGATTTTACACTTGAAAAAGTCCCCGAGAAAAACTAAAATATGTTGTTCTTTCTTCAAATGCTCTAATTTTTATTTTAGCACCTTTGTGTTTATACTTTGATAGGACTTGCTTGAAAATGCAGATGTACATGCTCAAGTATGTTCATGCACAAGTCCTTACTTCACCAGTAGAAGGACTTTGTTCAACCTTGCCCATGTGTGTGATGCTTTGCTGAGTTGGAAGGTGGTGATAAATGCTGTGATTCCTCCTTTCATAGTTGCACCACTTGTATTAAAACAGGAATTCAGAGGGGTAGAACTGTAATCTCTGAAAGATCTCTGCAATCCTTAGGATAAGGAGGAGCTTGTGTTTTCCCTGGAATCAGTGGTGGGACCAGTACACACTTGCCTGGTGCTGGTCATGTTCCCAGTGTTCAGATGTTTGTTGTGCATCCAGCTGCCAGCTCATTTGGCTGCCCTGGATTTTTGCCACCGAGGACAGGGATGTTCCAAAGCCCTATGAGCAGCATGTATCACTTTTACACAGCCACCAGTGACTTGAACTAGGTGGACATGGACCTGTTGCCCCAAATGATTCTGTCAGGTTCTGGCCCCTTTTCAAGAGGACTTGCTTTCAGCCTAGATTTTCTAAAATGTCAGGATGTAAGGATCAGCAGCATCCACCACGAGCTTCAGCCCACATGTATTTTGCAAAACACTCACTTCAGGAACAGCTCAGCAGGGCTTGGGGGAGCAGGAAATTCTACACAAAATCTCAATTGCTATGAATGTATAAAGATTTTAAAGCAAATGATCTTGAATTAATCTTTTTCTGCACTTTCTTGTCCCTCAGGTGATTTAACTGCTGAGGCTGCAGGAGGGAAGCCAATCCAGGACAGCCTGATGTACAGTGGGTAAGAACACTAAGGCAGCTGGAATGGCCCAGCCACTGGAGCCTACTGGGTGTTTGGGACTGTGAGGTTATGATGGATGGGAGGGAAGATGCTCCTGAGTTAGCTTTTTTTTGGGGATGTCACCTGCCTGGTTCTGACCATTTTTAGTTTCCTGTGGTGAGGGCAGTATGACAGTCTCCAGAGCTCCCACAGCTGAGGTGCTGGACAGACACAGCTCTGTTGCTGTGTTTTGTAGGAGGGAAACAGGGCTGGTTTCCAGGCTCTGACAGCTGGGTTCTTTCTGTTTTCCTCAGGAGTTCCCTGGTGACTTCAGCAGGCTTGGAAAGCCAGGGAAGGACACCATCTCCATCACCCCCATACAGCAGTTCTCCGAGCCCATCCGGGTAAGAAAAACTGGTGGTGTCTGTGCAACACTGAATAATTGAACACCCATTGACTTCCAGGGGGGATTTTACTGCTCTTGGTGTGCTGGGCAAGATCCACATCTCTCCTCTAATTAAAGGGTAATGAGAAACACCCAGGAGAAACTCCCCAGCCTTGGGCACTGATCAGTCCCAACTACTAAGCCTGTCTCTCCCTCTTCTGGCTCTCAGGAGGGGCTAGGAGAGAATGTAGGAGAGCTGGAATTAACTCTGTTCCCTGAGGAGGCAGGGATTGTTCTCAAGCAGAAGGTAAATGTACTCCACTGGCACGTATGTGCTGCTCAGCCCTCAGAGGAGGGGGATGTGTTCCAGCTAAAGACCCTTGTTTCTAATTCATACAGTGAATTAGAGCACAACACTTCATCCAAGACTTGAGTTACTGGACAAATGTGAGGGAGTGTTGTTCATCTCCCTTTTCTGTTGAAGGACACATGAGGGCCTCCTTAGTTGTTTGTTGAAAAGCTCCTGCATTGTGTCTTTGTAAAATAATGGTGATACTGAACCTTGTTAACTAACGGGGAATGCAGGAGTAGGAGGAACATGTGCAAACAGGCTTGGTTATGGGTTTAATTCCAACTAAACCAGTTGCTCTAAACTCAGTTTTGGCCTTTAGAAACATTGCAGGTGACAGCTGCCCACAAGTAACAGCACCAGCTGCCCAGTGGGGCCAGACACTTCTGTGCTCTGAAGGTGTTAATGGTCTGTGGAAGGTGATCCCCTCGACTCTAGGCCCTGAAGCTTTAGGGTATGTGCTTAGCTTGCAGGGAACTGTTGGTGGTGTTGCTTCCCATCTTGTTCTTGCCTGCTAGGGAAGCAGGACAGCAGGACAGCTTTCATCTTCTGTTCTGTCAATATGGCACCTGTCGGGGGAAGACAGTTGAAGGGGATTTCACACTGGGAGACGGATAACCCTAAAATCTTTTTTAAGAAGAAAATAAAAGTCCCAGGCTGTGTGTTGAACACATTTGTCACGTGAACAGAGCCCAGAAAATGAGAAAACATAGCCTTAAAGCATACAAATTTAACAGAGAATAATATAGCTCAGAGCCTCACTGACGTGATCAGATTAATTGGCAAGCGTGTACCACAGTGTGGAGTTTAATTGCATGAGGCTTCTCATGCCATCGCCTGCTAAGCTTTTTAACAGCTTATTCCTTAACTGATTCCTTTGCATTCTGGAGATCAGTCTCTATTAAAGGATTTGGCCTTGCTTCTGGGCACCAGTAAGGGGAAATACATGGAAGCTGACTACAAATGCTGCCCACTTTTCACTGTTCACCAAGCTGGCCTCATTGTCTTCTACTGGATCCCAAGGTGGCCAGTCAATGCCAGAGGCTTTGATCTAAACATGTTTCCACTCTCACTGTCTTTCCTGCTCATTCCCAGCAGCTTCTGGAGAGCAGATTCCAAACCCTCTAGTGCTACTTCCCACTTTTATTTCTGCCTTGAAGAAACACTGAAAAGTTCTTTTCTGCACTGTCCAGGATGGGGAATAAGACATCAGTAATGAAAGATTGGAGCACTTACTCTGAGTCCAGAGGGTAAAGCATGCTCTTTTATCTGTCCCCTGAAAGTGCTTGCAACTGGTGCCACCCTCACTGGGTTTCAGTGCCCTTCCTTGTAGATGGCATGGGACCTGTTGGGTCAGGACTCAGCTCCACTAGTGCAGAGTATTCCTGGTTTTCCCTCTGCCTGCTCACTTGGAAGCAGCAGTTCTCCCTTCCGTGTGTGGCTCCAGGCTAGCAAGCAATGCTGGCTGCACTCCAACTGGGACAGAAAGCAAGGGCTGTTTCAGAGTGGCCAGCAGTGGGTTTTCCACAGGATGTCATGGTACACTCTAGGACAACTCTCCTTGCTCTTAATTAAGAGGTTAAGGACTGGGCAGAATTAAAATATGCTGATAGTTGATCCTTTTTTTTAAAATTATTTTTTTAAACACTTCCTTGAAGATGTTTAGTAAATCTAACGAAAGGCAATTTATTGGATGTCCCCCACAGCAGTAGATTTAATACTGTTTTCAAAGACCTTTTAATTACTGCCAAGTAATTAAACTCCCTGTCCCAGCTTTATCTCTTGGACTTTGCAGGTTTATGGTCAATTCCATTTTTTAGGGCTTGAGGCCAGTTAGCAGCTTTAGTGTATGTCATCTCATTTGGATCATTTCCTTTGCAACTTGCATCGTGTGAAGGAAATAACTCTTGGGGAGAGGGAGGATCCTTTTACCCAAGAACTTCTGTTCTGATAAAGAATTTTGAACAGATAGAAAGGATAGCATTTGAAATGTATGTTCAAAGTGAGTACAAGGCTTCATGGGAACCTTCAGATTTCTTGGTTAAAGCTTTGTTTGATTTATGTCTGTCACAACACCGTGTTTTATACTCACAGAAGGCAGAGACACCAAAGCCTCACCTTTTTGCTGAGCCACTGGAAACCTTGAATGCCTTTATTTTATTGTGTGTCAGTGAAGAATCAAGGCATCCATGCTGCCTTTTGGAGA
Organism: Erpornis zantholeuca; assembly: GCA_013400515.1. Taxonomy (NCBI): domain Eukaryota; kingdom Metazoa; phylum Chordata; class Aves; order Passeriformes; family Timaliidae; genus Erpornis; species Erpornis zantholeuca. Next base: position 91,303 of record VZTN01007755.1, read on the forward strand.
CAATGCAGGAAATTAAGAGTCTGTTTTCTTGGTGGAAGTAACAAGAGCACACAAGGAAGAATATATGGAACTTAAAAAAGCTGAGAGAGGGATGAAAAGATTGGAATAATTTGGTCATTCAGCCTTGATGAAAGATCTCTTCCAGTTATTCAGCTCTCTTGTGATGGAGGAGTTTCTTCACATGCTCTGTGTGGAGATCTGCAGACACTTTGCTGCAGGTCAGCTTTGTTCTGTGCTGTCACCGTAAACCATACAATGCTATGACCTTCTTCAAAACAGAAATTCTGGTAATGGGATGCTTTGAACTGCCATAAGTCAAATATTTCCATTCCAAGTGTTAGACCTGAAGGAGTGATGTTCAAGTGTTAGACCTGAAGGAGTGATGTTTCCAGCTTGTCAGGGGCAAACCAAGGTGTGTGTCCTCGATTGACAATGAGGGAGATTGCAGAAGCCTTCATTACCAATAAGATCTTCCTGTAATTGTTCAACATCCCTACAATTGGTGTTGGCAGTTGTAAATAGCATTGCCATGGCAATTAATCCTAGAATTCTGGGGCCTTTGGGAAAAGACTTCAGGCGGCTACTTAGTTAAATGTGGTATTTGCATGGGTTTTGTACAGCATGGTTCATGTGTAGCCTGGTGAACAGGCCAAGAATAACCTGGGGGAACAGGTATCAGACATGAGCCAATTAACCTGCTTGGATGGAAGGAGCCTGAAATTTGCAGAGTGGACTTGTCCCACTTTGTGTGCATGATATTCTATCTTGTCCTTCATGGGTGTGTAGATACCAGCTCCTGTTCCTCAAATTTATTTTCCCCTGGGTTGCCTTCTCCACCCTATAGTTCACTTGCCAATCGTCTGATCTGCACCACTACATTCCCTTCATGGTGTGAGACTTCCACGGAGATGCCGTGGCTGCAGCAGTGCATCTGCATGAGTCAGTCACCAGCAGCTCTTGTCAGCAAAGTCTGTGCCGTGTCCTTTGTGAGCCACGTATGTTCAGCCCCTGCTCACTGCTGCCTGCTCAGCTGTGGATCTGAGCTGTTGGAAACTAGGCCAGCCATGGCCTGAAATAGCAGGGCTCTGGCTTTCCTGGAGGGAGTGGTGTGCCTGGGTGTACGTTTTAACATCAGGCTGTGGGTGGCAATGGTGCTGGAGGAAAGGTGGCTGTTCCCAGGAGATGTGTGGTGCCACTTCCCTTTGATACAACTTTGAGCTACCTCCCAGTGCAAACCCACAGCCCCAGAGCAGCCCAGGGGATGCTCCCTGCGTGCAGTTGCTTCATGAAGATAAGATCTCCAATTACCTGGTTGAAGGCCCAGCCCTCACAGGAGGTTGTCTCTGTGTGTCTCCTTCCCACAGCCGGCCAGGGCAGTTTTCCAGCAGCAAGTACGGACACTCCGTGCCCATCCCGGTCCCCACACAAATCCACAACTACCGTCGGATCGAGCAGAACCTGCAGTCTCCCAATCCATACTCCTCTCCCAGGTAAGTGCTGGGGCTGGGATGAGGGAGTCTGTAAACAAACTGCTTTACACTTTGCTCTCTGTACCTGTATAAATTTCCCTTTGTGTTGGGCTTTCCTCCTCGCTGTAGGGAGCCAGTGTGGTGCGTTTTGGGGTGTTTTTGTGGGGGTGTTGAGATTTATTTGCTAGCACTGTAAATTTTGCCTGTGTGTTTTATGTGGGAGAGATGTTGTCAACTCGGAGTGAAGGCTGAGCCACTTTGAGTCTGACAGCTTTTCCCATGCCAGCTATGGATTGGGTATCCAAGTGTCCAAGCAGAGAGAACCATCCATCTGGCAGATGCCTTTATAAAAGGAAAATTTGAGATAAACAACTGAAATGGATGGGGCTACAGAACCTACCTGACTTTACCTTAATTGGTTCCTGTCGGCAGTCATGCCATAGATGATGTGTTGTGCACGAGCTGCATATTAATGTGGTTATGCAGCCAGGACTGAGTAAATCATGAGCAATTTATGCCCGTGAGGCAGAGCATGTTTTCTGAAGGCTGTCAGGAAGACCCTGCTGCCAGGTCTGGAGCAGACAGCTGACCTTCTGAGTTCAGAGGTAGTGCCTGGTAGATTCAAGACATATAGGGCTTCTGTCTTGTCTCACATATCATTTCTGGTTGGCAGCAGCAGCCCAGGTTGTAGACTGATGGGAAGGAGACCAATATAGGATCTTAAAGAGCTTGTGCAGTAGGGGCACTCAAATAGAAGTGTCTGGGAGGTGTCATGTCTTTTTTTGGATGAGTTGTGTTGGTATCTGGATTAGTTGAAGTTTAAATTTCGAAAGTAGGGTAATACCTACATCAGCCTAAGTTTGGGCTTCAGCCAGCCTAATTCAGGATAAGGCTTATTTGAAGTGGACCCAGAAGTAGAGACACAATATGCTGATATTGATCAGGGATAGGGATTAGCAGAAGGATTGGTGCGTGCCACTGTTACTTTAATACTGTTTTATGTTCACTTCCTCAAGTGTGTGACAGGTTTTGTGGTAAATTCTGTCCTGCTTCCTATGTGCCTTGTGTTTTTGACAGCAAAACTTGTGGACACCATTGGTTTTGGACCTCACATGAGTCCTGGTTATCCCTGTGAGGTATAAAGAGAGAGCTCTGGAGGAGCTGTGCCAGCCCCAGACCTGGTGATAGGCTGCTGAGCTGAGGCTCACAGCCCACAGCTACAGTCAGGGAGCAAACTGCCATGTTTTGCTCCTTTTAGTCACCCCTGTGTAATGCTGAGATTGGCATGTCCCTGCCAACAGGAACTCGAGGAATGGGCCCAATCAGGGTGACTCACAGGCTGCTTTTAGCATCTTCTCAGCATCTCTGGCGTCATGTTTTTTCTGCCCCAGGAAGCCATACTTATCTCTGGCCATCACTTCCTCTAATCAGCAGGTTCAGTAGACACCCTTCAGGAATGGCAGGAGAAAACTCCACCAGGCATTTAAGTGTGATTCCACTTTTCCATTGGGTGTATCAAGCAGGCCTTTGCTGCCCAGTGCTCAGTCATGTTTGCTGAGTCATTGGATTGCAAACCTTGACGTACACTCTGGTGTCTGAGAAATGTCCCCCTGTCACCTGCCTGGCTGCTGTGTGCCTGTGTAACATGGCGTGGCTGTGGACAGATGTGTGGCTTGGTGGGGTGCTAATTAGGTGTATGTGCCTCTGGCCACATCACCTGTCCTGCTTGTCTGCTGGCTTACCCTGGGTCTTGCAGGGTGGCATTTGACATTCCACGTCTTCCAGCAGCAGCAGTCACCTGGTGGCTTTTTTCTGCAAGTTCCTAATAGATAAAATTCAGTCTTCTGCATGGCTCGTGGTCTGGAGAATTAAAAACATGGGAGGGCAATACTTTCTGCCAGTGAATATCTAGGTGTCTCCTCACCTTTCTCTTTGGAAATTCATTTTGCTTCAGGGCCAGGCACTTGATGAGCATTAGCCTCTGAATCTGGAGCAACCTGAAGAGAAGTGATTTTTAGGTTAAAATTTTCAAGTATTTCCTTTTTTCTAAGCATGTGATTATAGCATGGATTTACTTGGCTGCAGAATGTGTTAACACACTGAATAGGGGCAGGGAGGGTGGCAGATCAACTACTCAACTATCTCAACTGCTGAAAGAGATTTTTTCAAAAATGTATTAGTTTTCTGAAATGTGGCACAAAGTGAAATATACACCTAGAATGGTTGTTGAGTAGATTTACTGACAATTCATTGGAATGATTCTGCCATTCCTGGCACAGCTGAAACCCATATCCTTTGTTCCTTCTGTTCAGATACATGAGGACAGCTAAACACAGCATCCCTGGCAGAGGAGGCAGGACACCTTAGTGACAGCATCTTTAGTGGTTCAAGCATGGAGGCATTTTTTCAGTAGTCATTGATTCCTGTCCAGAAAACCACCTACTGGTTGAGACTAATGTTCTTTTAACAAGAGAAAAAATGTTTCCAAATTGAGAATAGAATGAAGGACATGATGAAAAGAATGTGTTCTCATATAGAGGAGTATAATGGAACCTTGGTGAAGGAGCCTGCAGAGGCAGAATGGTATTACAGTTTAAGTTGTGTGCTCTTAATGATGGTGAAAAGAATAACATATTGAGAAATAATTAATTAATATGCAATAATCCTATCTCTCTCCAGACTGTTGGTGTGAATGTACTCACTTTCCCACTAGTTTCCTCTTCTGTTTCATTTTAGCACTGAGTAATACTCAAGGTTCCTGCATGTGTGGGCTTTACAAATTTATTTTAACTCCCTAAGTTGAGGCTTCACAAGGAGTTGAAGGCGTTTAGATAGGCAATTCTGACTGTCCAGCCCAAAAACCCAGATTGCTCTGGGTAGTTGTGAACTGTTTCAGATCTGACAGCCACACACTGTTGTGTTTTGCTGTTTTGCTCTGTATCTCCTGATTTGAGTCCAAGCTCTGATGCAGAACAGTGCCTTGGCACACTTCACCTCAGCATTGAGCACAGAGCTTTCTGCCTAAAGTCTGCTCTGACTGAAGGGCAAGTGGCTCAGCACAGGAGGCACACTTAAATAAAGCCCTCTCAGGGCATTCTGGAGACTGCCTACTGTAAACACCTTGGACATGGCAAGATAGGAAACTCTGGCTTGTTCAGGATTGCAGTAGAAACCTGCAAGCATCTAAAGTGTCTCTGAAAAATGACTGTCCTGCTTACAGCTAAGCTAACCTCGATTGTTCTTTTCATTTATTTGAAATGAAACTCTTGAGAACAAGGACTATCATCCTAACCTGTTTTGGTGTAGTCATAGAACAGTGGGATTTTCACCCAGGATAAACAGTCATGAAGCTGTATTTTTGTGGGAGTAGCTCTGTGTGTGTTGGGTGATGCTGTTCTCCTTCCTCTTTTGTACTGGCCTCTGGAGTAACCTGTGTGCTGCTCTTGTTTCCTGTAAGGTCTGCTACGGTCCGGAGGTCCAGCAGTACAAGTCCTCTTGGTTTTCCCAAAACTGGTGCTTCCCCTCCTTATCCTGGAGAGCATGGATCTGTGCCCAGCACTAAAAAGCTCTCCTTTGGTGGTGCCAAGCCCTTTATGCCATCACCACAAGGTAAGATGTAAGCTGGCACATTGCTGTCCTAATAAAATCATTTGCCTCTTTCCTGTAAAGAGAGGGGTTTTCACCAGCTGTAGCTGCCAGGTAGTAGAGAGTTCAGATTGTTGTGTTCCCCTGTGGTTCTTCTCCACAGATTATTTGACAAGTGTTTTGGCTTCAGTAAAACGGAGAGAAAAATCCCTGTTAGCCCCAGGAGAGGCAAGCTTTGCTTTGGTGCCTGCATCAAACATTTTGCTGCCCTCAGAAGAGGGCTTCTGTAAGTGCAAAGTATCTTTTTACTGGCTCGGGTTGGGGTGAGAACAAATGTAAGCCAATTATCGTCAAAGCAGAATTCTGACCAGCTTTGAAAGAGCCTGAATTTCCAGACTGAAAAGTTTTGACTGAATATCTGGTAGCCTGATCTAGATGCTAAGAAGCAATTCAAGTGGAAAGGGACAAGGGGAATCCCAGTGTGCAATGGATGCAATTTGCTGTTTTCTGTGAAAGAACAGACTGATATAATGAGCTGTTCTATATCCCTGGTGTCTCCACCCCTGTATTTATTAGTCTCTGCTGATGTGGAAATACAGAACATTCATATTCTATTCATCTGAACTAACATCATTGCAAAGTCAGACTAAAGCTTGCTAAACTAGTACCAGGCAGAGTTTTCATTACCTCCTTTTACAGGAGTTGAGGATTTTCTCACCACACAGCTAGGGCTGAGAAGATGGAAGAGATAACTGGGATCTTTCTATAAACAGGTGGTGCATAGTGGTGTTCTTGCCTTTGGAAAATTAATACTGAATGAACTTCTTTTTATTGTGTTCCCTCACAGTTGGAACAATCCCAGAGCAGCCCAGCCAGACTGTTATCCCATCTTCTCTTGGAGCAGAAGTGAGAAGCCGTGTTCCTGTTGCTGGTGTGTTGGTCCTTACCTTCCTTCATTATTCCTATAGATAAAGCCAGAAATGTAGTCTCAGAGCATTCTAGGTTGGGTTGGTTGCTTCTGCAGCTTCTCTGGATGCTTGGCCAGCCAGGATCTCTGTGTGCTGGTGGGAGTTGGGGGTTGACCCATTCACATCCCATCAGCCATCATCTTCCGGTGCTGACAGACCTTGTGTTAGAAAAACTCAAATTTGGGACTTTGAAGCCAATGAATAGAATGAAGGAAAAGCATCTCAAAACCCTCAATACCCCCTCTGCTAAGGGGCCTGTTTGATGTGTAGTTTCCGTGCTGCTGAGCTCTGACAGTCAGGGTCTGTGCCTCTGAAGGGCAGCAATGAAAGAAAGAAGCTGCGCTTTTATTTCCCTGTTGTTCATATCTCATCCTCCCACAGACTTAAAACCTGACCAGGCCTGGCAGTGCTGTGGCTCTGCTCAGTGCCATGCTTAGCCATAGAAGGCTTTGATCCGCAGCTGTTGGAGCCGTGGATCCTGGGATCAGGCTGTGTCTCTGTGTTAGAAGCAGACAGTGATGTGGTTTGTCACTCTGTGCCCTCCAGGTTCCTCGGCACCCGAACAGTCTCCTCGAGGGATGGGCTCCCGGCTCCACAGTGCTCCCAACCTGTCGGATTTGCATTCCTGCAGGCAGAAGATAACCAAGCAGCACTCTGATCCTCTTGTTGCTCACTTTGGTCATACCCCAGTCAGCCAGCCTCTGCAGATTCATGGCTTGCAGCACTGCCGGCAGCTCCGATCCTCACCAAAGCTCTCCGAGTTCATGCAGAGAAGCCCTTTGCCAACAATAATGGGCTCCCCTACAAAGGTATGCCCAGGGGTCTGCTTTTGGGCCTCTCACACCTCGGTCTTCTGGGTAATTTGGGGATGAGCTGCTGCATGAGCAGATAACTCTGACCTGGATTTATCAGCACTTGCTTCTATCCTGTGAAGGCTGGGCAGTGATCTGTGTGCAGTGGGGCAGTGTCCTACTTGCCATGGGCAGCTCTCCCCGGGCAGCAGCGCTCAGCAGCTGAGCAGAGCCTGGGGCTGGGAGCAGGCAGGGGAAGGAGCTGCCGCGATGGTCAGAGCGTGCGGTGCTGGTGTGGGCACGGAGGCCTGGCTCTGATGCCAGCCTGTGTCCGGCAGGAATCCCCAGCAGATCCAGCCCTGTGCCTCGTGGAGAGCGGGCACTGTGACAGCATTTGCTCTGCTTACAGAATTCTCAACAGTTTGTTGTCCTTTTTGTTTTAGCCTTTCTGGGATTAGGGACAAATAACTGTTTGGGGTGATTTCTACCTTTATTTCAGGCAGGTTGTTAAACAGTTTAATTTTGATAAACTAATAGGGACCAAGAGGAACCTTCCTCCTTCACTTTAAAGACAGATCTCTGTTCTTTCTGTTCTTCTTAGGCTGTGTCCCCATTTGAGTTTCCCAAAACCCCAAGTTCTCAGAATCTCCTCACCCTCTTGGCCCATCAGGGGGTCATGATGACTCCAACACGGAACAAGACCTTGCCAGATCTGAAGGAGATGGGTCATTTCCACTGCCAGCAAACTGGGTTGGGATTGAGGCCTGTGGAAGAGATCAAGGGCAGGTGAGCTGGAGTCTGCTTCACACAGTGATGCTTCACTCCTCAATACAGGATGGATGGGGAAAATTTCATGCTGAAGTTTTGAGGCATCTGTAAACATTGTGTAGTTATCTGCTAGCCTTTGGATTGCAAACAGATTTTAAAAGCCTTCCTCTACAGGGGCAGGCCATGGCCTGTATTTTTCAAAATGAAATATCTGCAGCTTCACACCATGTTTAGTGTGCAGTTTCATCAAGTGGGGATGCAGGATTTTGTTACCAGACAAGCAGTCACTCAGATGCTTGGCTTGCTCTCTGTGGGCTCTGTCATGGAGGAGAGACTGTTCTGGGTGTTCCTCTTCCATCACACAGTGGGCACAGGTCTTGAGAAGAGAGATCTGTTGGAAAGCCACGTGCTGGCTGTCATGAGCACTGCAGGACGGAAAGCCACTCAGGTGCTGCTGTTAGGTTTTTCTTATGTGCCTCTCTGCACACTGCAGCTTTCCCCAGTGTTCTGGAGGCATCCTCTGATACTAATTTTCATACCTTTCAACAAAACCAAATTGTGTTGCAGTTATGTATTACTGCAGTGAGTCATGATAGTTTTGTGCTTTCTACAAGTAGCAGGAGGTGCTTCAGATGCTCTGTTGAAAGAGAGAGAGTGGTTGTCTCAGCTCCCGACTGTTTACTGTGTAGTGTTAAGTGGCTGTGGACCAGGAGTGGCACAAAGAGGTGAAGTTAGCTGAAGTTAGGTGAAGTTAACCTTGCACCTGTTGACTTTCAGCATCGTGTTGTATGTACTCTTTTTAGATCTCTGAGCACAGGCAGGCTCACTGACTTGCTTCTGAAGGCAGCCTTTGGGGCACAGATCTCGGAAGCTGGCAGCAGCGACAGCCTGAACAATGAGAAGCCAATGGAAATTGCAGGTAGGTGGGGAGGCCAGGCAGATCTGGCAGGATGTCCTGGGTTGGAGTTTGCCTACACCCCTCCCACAGATGGGAGGCTGCTGTGCCGGCGGCCCTTGGCACAGGAAGCGAGTGCTGTGTGTGAGGAGTGCAGTGGTGTTTGTTTTCCCCTGCTCTGTGGGCTGTGTGTGCTGTGTAACTGCTGCATAGTGGTGTGATTTTTGTAGGCAGGGCTTCCTCTTTTGGCCCCTTCTGAGTGTGATAACCTGTGGAAGTGGTGACTTGGTGCCAGGCGGCTCAAGTGTGAATGGCTCTGCAGGGGTGGGTGCTCTGGGCGTGCAGGTCAGGCAGCGAGGAGGGAGAGCAGCTGCAGCAGTGGCTGGGGCTGCCCAGGCTCTGTCCCGTGTTGCTGGGGATGCCTCACTGGCCTGTGCTGGTACCTGCTGTGTCCCAGGAGAGTCTGCAGGAGCGCTCCCGCTGGGCTAGGCACCCGTGCTCTGAGTAACCTTCCTGTAACGCCAGTCTGCACCTTTCAACTGTCTCCCCAGCTCCCTCAGGTGCTTACGGAGGGACCCTGCACTCTGGTGCCCAGGCTGGGGGCTCTGCCAGCCCATCCCCAGTGATTTTTACTGTCGGATCCCCTCCCAGTGGAACAACCCCCCCACAGACCACGAGGACCAGGATGTTTTCAGGTAAAGGGCCGATACCTGCCTGTTCCAGTGGGAATGCCTGGGGGCAGAGAGATGTGTCGCATTCCTTGCTTCTGGGCACTGGTGATGGCAGAAGGCTGCTCAGAGCAATCTGTAGAGCTCAGCTGGTCTCAGCACCTTTGAGGTTCTTGTGCTGGCTCCTGCCAATCCCAGTTATTGCTGCTAACTCTTTGCACTGAGTGGTGCCAGAGAGTGGTTTTCCAGTACTGTAAGAGGAGGATGAACTTCTACTTTATTGCTCTCTGCTTCAGGAATAGTGCTGCAGGTTCACAGAACCGCTGTTGCTGAGAAGTCAACAAATGTAAAGATTGTGTTGTTCTGCTTGTTCTCCCTGTGGGTTTTGGATGAGCTATAAAAGATGAGCGTGGCTATCTGTGCCCAACAACTTCAGTGCACAAGAACTGCTGGGAGAGGGCCAGGACAGCTCTGTGTGCAAAACTGTTGGTGGTGTTACCTGTGCTCTGAGCTGCTTGGGCAGGAGATGGGGAAATGCACTCCAGCTTGGCACATACTCCTTGTGAGACACCAGTGCTCTGGCCTCGTCAGACAGCAGTTGAGGCTGTGGTAATTGGCCCTTTTGGGATAGAGTGTCTGAGAGCTGGAGTCTATGTTGAGTTTAAGAAAATATTTGGACACACTTTGGTTTGCATATTTGGCTTTTTGGTTTTTTGTCTTTGCTGTTCCTCATCTGAATGCACTTGACTCTGTTGTTCTCAGTTACTGGAGGGAAAGTTTGGATGTGACCATGAATAAGCTGCTTGACTGGGATGAGGGGGACATGTGGGCTCAGTTCCTGTGTATAACTTACATTTCCATCCTAACTAAAACCGCTCATGTCTTTGATTGCCTGGCAGGTTGGAACCACAATTCTTTCTTTGTCTCATTCATTTGGAGGGTGAGCTTTAAGACTCTTAAAAAGTGTGTGAGGGACCTGTAGCACAGTGGGGTTACTGTCCTGGCTACAACCTCCAGCTGCTACTGCAATGTGATGGATAGAGGATTCAGGCTTCCTGTGTTGCTTTTGCAGGAATAATGGCAATCTAGAAGCAGATCCAAGCACCAAATTTTAGCAGGTTGATACTCGGGTGCTCAAAGGTCTGCACCAGTCAGGATGTCAGATGGGAGGCCTGGAACAGGAGGCTGTTGAAAGTGAACCTACAACATACACAAGAGTGTTAGATCAAGGTGACCAAAGCAATGCTGCAGGACAAGCTTTGTTTATTAGGCCTGTGCAGGAACTCCTCATGTTATAGTTAATGCACAAACTTAATGGTGGAAAGGGGAGACTTGCAAGCTGAAACTTTTCACCCCAAGTGCTTGGACAAGCCATGAGTAAGGACAGTTCTAAAGGCAGAGCCTTTCTGTGAGTCATCATAACAATTTCTGCAAACAGGAATTACAGGGCATACAGAATATGATGTTGTAGGTCCTCTCCTCTCCTGTCACTGAGAGAACTGGGAATACTCTGCCTGTCTTTGATGATCCACTTAGCTTTGAAGCATTGCTGCCAACATGGAGAAAGCTTTGGGAGGAAAGGAGGCTGTGCCCCTCTACAGATCAGTTGTGCATTATTATATTGCTGAACCTCTTGAAGGCAGGGTAGGGCAGTAAATTAAACTTGTGGTTAGAAGAGAAGCATCGCCCTCCAAAGGACCAGTGACCAGCTCTCTACCACCTGGGTAGAATTAGCAGAGTGTTGGAGCTGGTTTTGGTATCTTCCACAGACAGTGTTTCCCTCTGTGGTAGTGTGCCAGGGGTAGGAAGTGGTGAATGTCCTGAGAATACTCTGAGACAAAAACTCCTTTGTGCTCCTAGGGTGGATTCAGTGGTCAAGAAGGGGAAAAGCTGATGGAATTGTCTGATTGACACCATACCTACAGGGTCTCCAGAACCCTGGTATTAGGGTCTTGACTCAGCTGGTCACTCATTCTCTGCCCAGCCTCTTATTTATAAAGAGAGGAAAGCAGAAATGTAATGGATGTAATGGAAAGCTCTCCTGGCTTGCATACAGGATGTTCTAGAACTGTCACTTATCAGAGTGCTCATTCAGTGACAGTGACAGCAAACAGGCAGCGAGCCAGGGTTCAAACTGTGCTGTTCCTTGGTGGGGGAGTTGGCTATGACAGTGTATGATAAAGATTAGCCCAAGATGTTGCAGCAGGATTCAGAAAGGGTTTAGCCAAAAAAAAGGGAAAATAATTTCTTCTGAATTGTCTCTATTAATGATTGTTGTTCTGGAAGGTGCTTTAAATCTGCCTGAGCTTGTAAGCTGGTCTGCCTGAGTCACTAAGGAGTTTATGGTGGGGAGTGATTATTCTGCATCCAGAGTCCTTGTATCTTCCTCCAAAGTACCTCTTGCTGGCTTCTGTCAGATCCAGGATCCTGAATCCTACAGAATTGTCCTCTCTCCTGTGTGAGGAACATCTACTTGTCCTGACTTTAATACCTCCAGTTAATTACTTTGTCTGTTTTTCTCCACAGTGGGGTCTTCCAGCTCTCTCAGTTCTGGAGGCTCCTTCAGCGGGAGGCACTTGGCAGTGGGAGCTGCTGGGGAGGCTCTGGAGGGCCCCTCGAGTCTCCGGTACACTTTTGCTGATCCCATCACAGCCAACCTGGAAGGTGCTGTTACATTTGAGGCACCAGAGCTGCCTGAAGAGACACTCATGGAGGTGGGTATATCCCAGGGGCAAAGCACAGGGGAGTAAAAGTAAAGCAAATCCAGACAACTCCATGCTTGTAGTCAAGAGGGTTGCTTCCAAAGGTGGAGAAAACTGTTTCCAAGAGAGCAAGGCCAATGCAGAGCTCAAAAAGCTCAGGGCATATTTAGCACCAAGCCTTTAGTCCATGAGACAGCCCATGACTGGGGTTAAAATTCCCCATTTCCAAAGCTGAAATTGCAGGTTGGAAGATCAGTTATCCGATGCATTCTGTATTAAGGGCTTCTAAAGCAAACCTGCCTGCTTTGGGCCTCTCCTTTTTTAAAAGGCTCAGCTTTAGTACTGTCTGGCCTGAGAGCGTGAGTAGCTCAGTGTGTCAGGTGCCTGCCTGTGCACTTGGGGAGTTGGCAGTGATACAGTCTCTGCTGAAAGGACCTGAAAACAAAGTAAACCTGACACTTCTGTTCCTGCTGGGGGCAGGGGGACACCGTGTTCTGCACCAGAACAGCTGAACCAGATTGTGGAGCTGAAAGGCTGCCAGGCTCCCCTTCTCTGTAGGCTGAAGCAGAGCAAATGCTGTTAGAGCTGAGATATATTTGAAATGTAGGTCAGGCTACCCATTTGCAGTGGAGGTGGGAGGCAGATCCAGTCACGCTTTTGGCTCTGCTTGTGGTACCTCCTTGGGCTGTCTGGGCCTGGAGAAAATTCTTTGTGTCTGACACTTGCTGGTGCTGCTGAAAACCCCAAGATACCAACAGATATATGCACACTTTGTTTTAAGGATGTGGGTTTACTCTTCTATTTCAGATTTTGTTGTGCTCATTTTTTCTGTCAGTTCTGCATTGGATTGCATTTATTGGCTTCATTACCTGTAAAGCCACAGGGCAAAGGCTTCCAGCAATGATGTGATCACAAAGCAGTCAGTTTAACTGAGCATCCTGCCTGTGTGAGGTGACAGAAGTTTGGGGCCCTGCCAGCTGCCACCACTTCAGACTCTGGTCTGAAGAGAAGTGTCCTAAGGAAGTATGAGTTGATCTTGGAATAGCACTCAGCTTCTCCGTCTGTAATGAGTCATTTGGCTTCAGTCATCGTTTCTGCTGAGCACAGTAATCTGTTTGCATGTCACAAAACCTTTGCAGCAGGTTTCAAGACCCTTTTGTGCTCTGTGGGGTTGGCCAGAATGCAAACCTGGCAGGTTTTCTGATTTCTGCTCATCTTTCAGGGCACTGTAATCTTACTGTTTGAGTGCCCTTGTTTATCTTGAGCAGTGCTGTTGCATTCAGATGGGTGGTTCTTCCATCTTTTGTAAAAGTTTCTTTAGGTGCAGACAAGGGATACTGGAGGCTGGGGCTTAGTTTCTTTTACAGTCCTTTAAAAGCCCAATACAGAGATGGCTACAGAAGACTTGTGATGGCAAATGAGACCATAAATGCCAGCACAGTTAACAGAAGCTGCCTGTAGGCAGAGGGAGGACTGCCTGTTGGTTAAGAGATAGGAGGCTGAGACCTGCAAGATCTCAGCAGTTTCCTGCTCTGCTACAAACTTCTTGTATGACTTGGTAATTGCTTAATCTCCAAGTTCCTCCTCTGCTTCTAAAGAAAATTGAGGAGGATGGAGATAACGCTTCCTCACCGTACTGGACTGTCCAGGTAGCTAGGTAGTGGGAGGTGAGATTCGTATTTCAGATAGTCAAAGCTGCCTGAGCAGCCAAGTACCTGAGCCAGTAAAGGAAAGAAAGAAGCTCTCAGATCTTGAGCGTGGGGGTTCTGTTAAATTCATGTAGGAAACATCCTTACCAGCCCCCTTTGAGAGATCTGAGCCTGTGAATCTTTGAAGACCAAGCAGGTTACCCACTTCTCAACAGAGTACAAACAATGGAGTTGGCATCTGATTCAGGCAGAAGTTCCATTTGCAGACCCACAAGCATTCAGTTTTTCCACAAATACTAACTTCCCAGAATGGGTTGCATGACTTAAGCAATGCAGCTTCCCAGAAATGGGATAATCCCCTTTGATCTGTAATACCAGAGGAAAAACTACTCTGAAATGAGTGCAGCACTTGGTGTGAGCACTTCCCTCACCAGCTGGACAGGAGTTGCAGATAAAAGGTTGTCCTTGCTGTCTCCTCAGAGAAGCTCACCAGGGCTCACTGCATTGAACTGGGAGGGAATGAAGACTGGTATGTAGGGTGGGAGACACTTTGGTGGCAGTTTTCTATGGTGTAGGAGGTTGTCACTCTCATGAAATCCACATTGGCATTGCTGTAGTGGGAACAAGAGCTGTCCCGTGGCGCAGATGGTCTCTCCTCCTTCCTGGCTGACATCTGAAAGAATCCCATAGAGCTGGGATCCTTCTTGGGAAGGGAGCTTGTAATTTTAGAGTAAGTCTCACCAGCTCCTCCAGGGAGCTGTCTAGAAATTTCTGGCCTGGGACTATTTGCTGCTGTTACTGTGGAACCAGTGCAGGCTCCAGGCTGAGTTTGGCCCAAAGCTGAGGTGTAGCAGGGTCTGGGGGTGAGATGTTGTTTTTGTGAGCTGGGGTGGGTTGCTGGCACAGCTCAGGTGAGCAGCTTTCCCTGTAACCCTCCCTTGGCGTCCCTTCAACAGCAAGAGCACACGGACATCCTGCGCAGCCTGCGCTTCACGCTGGCCTTTGTGCACTACGTGATGGAAATCGCTGCTCTGAAGGGCAGCTCCAGTGACATGAGCAGCTCGGTGACATCTGAGTACCAGCTCCAGGAGAGCGTGGTGGCCGACCAGATCAGCCTCCTGAGCCGGGAGTGGAGGTAAGGACGGGCAGAGCTGCCCAGCTCCCAGAGCTTCTGTCGCTCCCTCCCACCTCACACATCCTTATGTGCCTGCAGCCCTTGGGGACACAGAGCTGCTGTCACACTGATCTGTCTGCACTGCACTGCTTTCTTTGCAGCTACGCAGAGCAGCTCGTGCTGTACCTGAAAGTGGCAGAGCTCCTGTCCTCGGGGCTGCAGATGGCCATAGAGCAGATCAAAGCTGGCAAGCTGTGCCTCTCCTCCACTGTCAAGCAAGGTAAGGGGCTGCTGCACTCATGGGGGAAAGGACTCAGCTGGAATGGAACTATTAAAAGTGTCACAGAGGGTGTGGAGGGGGTGGGATGAGTGTGAACCACACTGGGGTGGTGAGGGCTTGTTTGTGATTGTCCCCTTGTGCAGCCAGATCTTTATTCATACTGAGAACTTTCCTCTCTTCACATTAACTTTGTCTCAGAGCTATTGTCATGCTCCTGTAAGACTCTTCAGCACTAATTGTGAGGGGGATGTATCTTATCTGATTTAATGCATATTTCTGTCTCAGATGCTTATTTGTACTTGATGTAAGCCCAGCTTAATTACACAGTGCATGTCCTAGGAAGTGCTTATTTGGCAAATAGAGAGTTGTCCTGGCAGTGATGATTTTTCAAGTGAAACAAAAACACAGGAAGTGAAGTACTGGTAATGCCAGAGTCACTTCTTTGCTGGAGTTACAGTCTTACATTTGCATCTGGCTGGCTGTGGTGAGAGCTGGCTGTGAGTCAGTGATCAGAAAGAATAATTTTAAAACTCCCTTTGTAATATTACTGAGGGAGCTTTTAGAAGCACTTGAAATACTTGACCCACCAGCCACCTGGTGAGCTTTGTCTTTGCGAGTATTTGTGCTGCCTTGGGATGGGGTGAAAACAATGGATGTTAAATACCATAAGCACACTTATATTGTAGCAGGCAGTGTGGAGCAAAACACACCAGATTTAGCTACACATCTTCCACAAGTTCAGGCTAACAGGAAAGTTGCCATAACCCAAATAAATCATTCTTCTTCAGAGCAGATTGCAGCTTCTAGATTTGTAGTGTCATTTGTCCTTCAGTGTGTGGGAATCGGGCAAGGCTGGCTTGTCTTGTTTCATGCAGTGTGGGGATTTTCAAGTGTGCCTGTAGGAGTTAGTACTCATCAGATGCTGGTGGGAGTTTGTGTTCGGTACTCTGTGTAGATCATGCCATGTAGCTAGGGAGACTCAGCCTGTGGCATCCCTTGCAGTTTTGGATGGTTATTTAATCCCTCAGAGTCATATCTGATTCCTGATTCTCTGTTCCGTAGCCTTCCTGTACAAGCTGCCGTAGTTCAGGAAAGGAGTGGCCTTTCACAGGCATCCCTGTCTTTTCTTAGTGGGACAGCAGAGTCCCAGGAGAGATTCCCTTGCTTAGTCAGTGCTGCTGATCCACACTCCAAGAGCTCCCACATGTGAGCCGAGCACTCCTTCACAGCCCATCATCACCCATCAAGCAGCAGAAGCTCTGTATCTGCTGCTGCTGGTGGTGTGTGAGACATCCTGTACAGAGCAAACTGCTCCTCCCTTGTGACAGCTGAGGGAAACAGAAATAGACCTGGCCTCAGGTGAACCAGACATGTGTGGGAGTTGCCGTGTGCAGGCTTATAACTGATGAAGGTGACAGAGGAAAGGGAAAAGACCCTCTTGGTGCAGGGCTTTCCTGCCAGCCTCTTGGTTTTAACATAACCCCATTGTCTCCAGGTTAATTCTTTGGGGTCCTGCACCTGGAGATGAGGAGGCACAGGGAGAACTGGAAGTAGTGCCTAAAGCATTTTTTTTCTTTTACTGTAGTTGTGAAGAAGCTGAATGAGCTTTACAAATCCAGTGTATCCTCCTGCCACTTCCTCAATGTGAGACTGCAGAGGTTCTTCTTGGACAAACAGAAGCTCATGGATCGGATCAACAGCATCACTGCAGAGAAGCTCATCTTCAGCTATGCTGTGCAAATGGTAAAAACCTCACAGTGCCTGTGACTGGGGTTAGCATGGAGCAGTATTGGGCATTCATGGTTCCTGCTGGTAGCCTGAGCAGGTGGTTTCCCTCAGGATGCTCCCTTTTGGAGGCTGGGCAAGGCGGGTGTCCACACAGCTGAGGGACCGTGTTGGGAAAGCTGGGTCTGCTCTGGGAGTAAGCTCTTGGCACTGTGTTGTTGCCCTCAGGTGCAGTCTGCAGCCCTGGATGAGATGTTCCACCACAGAGAAGACTGTGCACAGAGGTACCACAAGGCTCTGCTGCTAATGGAGGGGCTTCTGAACATCATCACTGAGCAGGGGGACATAGAAAACATCAGTAAATGTGAGTATTCAGTGACTATTTGTTTTTTCCCCAACTAGAATATGTGGGCTTTTTAGGTGCATGGATCAGAAATTTCAGTTCCCAGCATCATATTTTTCCTTTGGCTACATCTTGGTGGACATAGCAGAGATCTCTTGGCTTGTTACATCTCCTCACAGCCTCCTGTTTTCTCATAGAAATGCAGATCCCCGTTCTGAGCCACATTTTGAGAGTTTCCTGTGCAGAGCAGTTGCCAGCACTTTGTTGGAACTTTCGATGTGTGAAAGAACTCGCTGAAGGAAGTGGTTTGGCAGCAGCAGGGGCCTGGGGTTGGTTTCCAGCCGGAACCATCCCTTTGCACAGAGCATGTGGGAACACGAACCTGCAGTGGCTGCAGGGCAGAGATGGCTGGTCAGCACAGCAAGGGCTCTTCCCAGCACATATCTGAACCAGGACTGCTCACTGCCTGATTCCCCAGCCTTGAGCCTGGCTGGGAAGGCAGCAGACACAAACTCTTCTCACCAGCAAGTGCTTGCTGTAGCAGTGAAAGCTGAGCTCTGACCTGTGTGCTGTTGTTGGGCCTCTTCTCCCAGGGACTCTGCTGCTCCGAGCTGTCTCCTCCCATGCTCTCCCTGTCCCCTGAGGGGTGCTACTCTCCATCTGGAGGGGAGAGGACTGACTCACTGCTCTGAGCACACTTGCCCTGCTCTTGTGGCTGGGGTCTAAGCACCTCTGTCGCCTCTCCTGCAGGCGGTGGGAAGAGGGGACAGGTTATGACCATCATCTGTAGGAGCAGCTTGGCTTGGCCAGGGCTCTGCTCCACCACAGCCATCCCAGCCCACCTGCAGCAGTCCCAGGGGGAGGGACTGCTGGCAGGCCATGTGCCTGTCCCCTCTGCTGGCCACTCACTGCCTGCCGCAGGCCAGCATCCAGAGCACTGGATGGCTCTAGCCATCCATGGAGGCAGAGCCCTTGGATAGGTATTGAGATCTCTGGCTCCCAGGCAATCAGTCAGTTAATTATCACCAACTTTCACAGCTGACAAGAGGCTCACTGAAGGAGAGGAAAGGGAAACAGGCAGGTGGTGTGCGGTACTGGAGGGCTAAGTGAACAGGGAATACTAAGTAGTTTCTCTTGTGCTGTTTCTTACCAAACCAAAGATCCCATCTTTTGATCCAGAGATACAGTTAATGCATGTAATAGATTTCTTTTCCCGGTTGTTATCCTGGTATTGCAAGTTCCAGCTTCCTGATTGAGCTGTTCTCTGATAGGCAGTTGTGGGTGTGCGTTTCATTTTAGATCTCAGGTCTGTGATTACATATCTCTGAAAAGTAAAATGATGAACCTAGAAATAGAGCAAGTGTTCCTGTGAGAGGCATGAGTTCCACTGAACATTTTGCTTTTAAGAGATTTTTGGGCCCAGGTGAGGGGAATGTGGCACTGATGATGCTGGGCGGGCTGTCTCCAAGTGTAAGCCAAGGCAAATGGCACTGGAGACCCTGCGTCATTTTACCTACTGGCAAAAGCTGCTCCAGTAACTGGAAGTGAATAAATTCTTCCTGAAGGATGGTGATCCTTTGTAACATCTTGATACCTCTGTTAGAACTGCTGCCTCCCAGCTTCCACTGTCAGATCTCTGACTGTTCAGCCTTTTGACCTGTCCCTTCCCAGCAGGGTGTTTCTGGTCAGGTCATCACTGGCCCAGTTGGTACCTGGTAATGACTCTCAAAGTGCTGCTTAGACTTGTTGAAATTCTACTGTCTGTTTTTCTTTTTTTATTCAATCTCCAGTCATGATCTTTATATTGCCAGGAAAAAATGAGAAGCTGATTGCTTGTGCTGTTTTTTTCCCTCAGGTAAGCTGTGCATCGAGCGCAGGCTGTCAGCTCTGCTGTCGGGGTTCTGTGCCTGATCTCAGTGGTGTTGTCCTTCACACACCTCGCCCCAGCTGATCGCTTTATTCCCAACAGCCTGTGCTGTGGTGGGAAACAATTCTGGCAGTAGGACACCTGGAGAGGATGAACTGCTCACTGTTCTGTATTTGGACGTTTTGGGAAGTTGTTCCACAGACTCAGATTCCTTTGTGAGGACGTGTGACTGCAGCAAGCACAAATACTTCCCTGCCCGAAGGCCTGGGCGAAGACATAGCTGATGTGGAAAGGTCTCCCTCGTTGTCAGAGGGGGTGAAGGATAGAAGTCTGCTTCTTCCCAGCACTTTGAAGGATAAGACTGCTGCCTATCCCTCTTGCTTAAGAACAGGGTATTCCAGTGCTGTGTCCATTGCAGGCAATGGATGAGCTGAAACTGCTGGCTTCAGTTGATGTCCGAGTGTGTCATTCAGACATAAAGGCCAGTTTGTGTACTTTCCCCTTCCCAGCTGAGAGCCAGGCATCTTCAAGCTCCCTGCCAACTGGAGGCTCACCTCCACTCTCTCCTTTGTCCTTTCTCCTTGTGTTCATGCTTTAGAGTGCTTGGAGAGGAGGGAGTTGGCGCTGTGAAGCAGCTCCCACCTCTACAGACTGGCTAAGTGAGGCAGAGGACATGCAGCTGCTGGGAAGCTTGGAAATCCCATGGCTGCTGTGTGGGCTCCCTGTCTGCCTGCCTGGATGGGCTAACAACACAGGGAAAGGGACTGTGCAGGAAACAGGAGGAAAACGGAAAGCGTCACACTCCTGTGTTCATAAGAAGCCAAAATGAATCCGTTCCTCCCTTGGTCCCCAGGCTCAGTGGGATCAATGTGAAAGACTCCTGGCTGTTGGGCTCGGCCTGTCAGCATGTACCTACCCGGGGGAAGCACTAGCGCTGTCCTGCTTTCAGCTGTTGGCTCAATAACCCCCTTCCCAGAGCCCCCCAGACTGAAAACACTAGCTTTGTGAATCAAAGGAGCACTTTACACACTATGGGAACTTTGAGAAGTTGACTTTGCATCACACAACAACCCAGGAACATCACGACTGTTAGGAATGCTGTTCTTTTTATTCCTTTCCTTGCTTCCTGGTTGTTTTATTGCACTACGTGTGTGCGTATATTAATATGTATTCCTAAGAGTGAATATATATTGATATTGATATGGTTTGTGTGTAACTGTACGTATTTAACTGTACTGTATCTCGTGAGTGTGAGGCAAAGAGCACTGCAGAGTCTGTGCTGTTCCTCCTCTACACCAGGCAAAGCTGACTTGCAGTCTGGCAGTACCAAGATTTGTTTTTTATTTAAATGTTCTTTTAAGGACAGTCATTACAAAGCTCCGTGCTTTTAAAGAGCTGAACAACAGGCGTTAGGATCCCACACACTTGGAAATGCATTTTATAAGAAGTTTTATTTGCTGCTTTGTTTTTGTTTGTTGGGTTGTTTTTTTTTTTTATAAAGAAATCTCGTCGCGTTCAGTTTTATGTTCAGCATTTCTTTCAAGGAGACTCTGTAGCCAAATGCGACTGTGGGTGCGAGTGGCTGGAGTTCTGGTTTAGGCTTTGGGTGCTGTGAGCATGTGTGTGAGAGGGGAGCTGCCTGCCTTCCATCTGTCTGTGAGAGCATGAGTGTGACGTTCCAGAGTCGTGGCAGTATTGTGGTAGCGCTGGGCAGAAGAGCATCTTTGAAAGCAACTCGAAACCTCAGGCTTAGTTTTTGGGGATCTAAAACTATTTTGCACATGGTGGTTAAGTCCTCATTGCTTTTTTTTCCTCTCAAGGTTGGCACGTTCAGTGTGATATTTTACAAGGGTTTCAGGAGCAACTTCATGGGCTTTGGAGCTGGCACCGTGTTTGGCAACATGGGTGTTTCTGTTCACAGAGCAGAAATGCCAATAAAGAAATTTAAAAATATTTCCAATTGCCCCGACCAGGGAAGCTTAAGTGTAGCTTTCACAAATGCTTCAATATTTGGCTCACAGTCTGCTGCTTCTGTGGCCGTTTGTGCTTGTGCCTGGGAAAAAAAAGGACAAAAAAAAGAAGACAGAAACAACCAACCCCTCCCCAAGCCTGTTGTGGACAGAAACGCCGAGGAGACCCAGACTGCTTCTGAAAGGCTTTGGCCAGCTGTGCAAAGGGCTACGCTGCAGGCAGGAGCATCTGGGAGGCAGCACGGAAGCACCAAGCCAGGACTGACTCTGCAATACCAACCCCTGCACCCCGGAGCCTCCGGGCACAGCCCCCAGGGGCTCCTGCCCAGGAGGGGCCCAGCCCGGGATCCACATCTCTGCCGCGCCCCAGTGAGCCCTGTGTGTGGCAAGCTCAGCACTAACCTTCCAGCTGTACTTAATTACTTGAATGTATCAATGTATACAAGTATATATTGCTCCAAAAAAAAAAAAAAAAAAAAAGAATTGTGGTTTACAGGCCTACAACCAGTATATATGTATGTGTTTGTGTATATACATGCAAGGCTGTGTGTGTGTATGTGTGTGCATGGGTAGAGATACACACACAAACACAAACGTGTATATATATGTTTTTTCTCTCAATACTTGAAACTTAGCCACTGTGCTTGAATTAAAAAAAAAGAAAAAACGACAAAAAACCAACAAAAAACCCACACAAAATAACCCCCAAAATAGGGGAGTTAAAAAAGAAAAAAAAAAAAAAGAAAAAACTGACAGGTGATTTATTTTGCCATCACTTTGGTGACTTTCTTTTTTATCTAACTGCATGTAGCGTGAAACCAACTTTTTTGGTGAAAAAATATTTATTGCTTTGTAGACAATAAGGTATGCAAAAAAAAAGGAAAAAAAAAAAGAAAGAAAACACCCCAAAAACCAACCCCTGACCATTGCTGAAGTTGCTAGTGTAGTCCACCTGCTATTGTCATGGCTTTGTTGCTGTTGCAGCGTTTGTGTCTGGCGTCTTTAATAGATTTCAAGAAACCTCAGTCTAATTACACGTACCTTCAGGTTTGTGAGAGCGTATGATGATGTTCTTTATAAGGTAATGCTTGATACTTTGTCAACATTTTTTATTTGTGTTTTGTGTGACTTTTTTTTTGGCTTTAAATTGTACACCAATTTAAGACAATAAAATTGATTTGAAATTGTTAGTGACCTGTTTTCAGTTCTTTATAATTCCAGTTCATGTGGCATATGAGTGAGGTCTTTATAATGCATGTGGTTCTACCGGCCTTGACTTTTGGGCAAAAAAAGGGCTGTTGCGCCCTCACCACAGCAGGTGAAGCTTGGGGCAGAAAAGCCACCTTGCCTGAATCCACATGAAACCTGTGAATTTGGGAAAGTCAAAGCCAGTTTCTGGGTGGGAGCTGTAATTGCTGGTTTCCCTGTCCATGTTACCTGTCCTCTCCTCCTGCAGTGGTTAGGAACTGTCACAAGTTGATAGCAGACCATTCCCCAGCCAGTTGGATGCTTAAATTCCATCCATATTTCAGTATTTGCAGGATCATACTGGACATGGCAAAAGGGACAGTGAGGATGCTGAGAGTGTTGGTCCCGTGTATGATGGGCCCCTGCTCTGTTTGGATTGGAATGCTCTAGGAGGAAAGGCTAAGCCCTGCATCTGGGATGTGGGAGAGGTGCTGAATTAATTAGTCCAGTCCTTCCATTCTTGCAGAAATTTCAGCAGCACAGCTGTAAACTTTCAGGAGCCAAATACTGTAATTCCACCCAACATTTCCCAAAACTCCACTTGCTGAACTCTGTGTGTTATTGCTGCCCATGAGCATCACTGGGGAAAATCCTGCCCACCAGCCCCTGTGTGACACAGCATCACCCCACAGTCACTGCACAGTGTTGTGGTTTTGTAAGAAAAAAATCTTACTTTAAAATCATCATTTACCATGAGCTGGAATTGTTTTTTTTTCTTGCTCTGCCCTGTTTATAACCTCTGTTTCCTGCCCCTGCCTTTCCCACACCAGGGAATTGCTCTGTGGGAATGGTCCTGCCTGGAAACCCTGCCTGGGTTCTTGTTGATGCTGACTCACATGCAGGGACAGTCAATCCCTTCTCCCTGCAGAGCTGCAGCACCATCGGTGCTGGGGACAACTCTGAGAAACTGCACTTCTGTGTGGTGAAAATGTGATGATACAACCTGGGCAAGACCCCACTGCAGCCCTTGGAAAGCTGGTCAGAGCTAAGTAATTAAAAATGCTGCTGTTCTTTAAAGTTTGACAGCTCAGCACACTTGGGTCTTTGTTTTTTGAGGGTTTGGAGGGTTTTCTTAGTTGGTGGGGTTTTTTTTAAACATTTTTTCCCTTTTGTGCAAAAGCCTTGTGTATGTTCTCTGCAGCATGGGATAGCAGTAGAATATATAAATGTAAACGTTTCTGATGCTGGGTGTGAGGGAGGGGGTTTCTTTTGAAGCTGCCCATGAAGAATTTCAAAGGTTCAGGTGAAAGCACTGTAGCCAAATGAAAGAGGGACCACCGTGTGTCACATGTCCGTGTGGATAGAGACCTCTCTGCTGAATGCATGGGACTCTAACAGGTAGCAGAGCAGAGGGGGAAAGTGCTAGCTGGGAAAGCTTCAACAACAGAAATACAGAGTCTCTTCTGAAAGCACTGAACCATGGGACCTGGGCGGTCCAAAAGCACCACTGGAAATTGCACAACTTTCTAGATGCTGACTGTGACGTCACACTGCTGTTGATTCTAGGAGAAAACAAACCCGAGCAATTCTTCCAGAGCATTTTGGCTTTGTTCCTGCATTTTATATTTAGTTGCTGGTAAGTACGTCAGCAAAAACACACTCATTCAACTCTGAAAGATCAGAGGTGACAGTGACATCAAGGAAGCAGAAATGGGTGGGTGTGTGTTGAACCAAGGCGATACAAAGATCAATTATTCCGCTTCCAGCTCTTTTAAAGCTTTATTTAATGAGGAGTTAACTCCTTCACAGCATGTTTCAGCATTCTGGTGCTTAAGTTGATGTTGGCTTCTCTGCTTTGGCCCACTGTGCCTGGTCAGCTCACACTCCAGGGATGGTTTTTGCTGAAGGAGGGGAGGATTGTGTGCAGGGACACAATACCCTGGCGTAGCTCTGCAGGGCAGGAGCTAATGCTCTCCAGAGAAATGCTAGCAGTTGGATTTATTTAGATTTATTTCCATAAATGTAGCACTGAGCATGGGTGCCATTCCCTGGGTGAGGAATAGCACGTAGTGCAGGGATAAAAACTTCCCTGGGACATTTCTTTCTAAAAACAGCCTTTTTAGGGACAATAGAGTCAGGACCACCCGCCCTCCTGGGAGCTGGAATCTGGCAAGGGATTTGAATGCTTTCAGAAAACATGCTAAATAGTGTATTTCTAAGAAGGAGCTGAAGCAAATGCCAAACACAGGTTTCCCCTTACTATGGACAGAAGATAACCGAGTTCCCAAATGTGGACAATATTTCTTCACGTTCCCAGCTAATGCCCAATGCACAGCTGCTGGGGAGGAGCAGAATAAGGTACTCTTTGTCCCTTGAGTTCAGCATGTCGCCAGTTCCCCAGATGGATGTAAATGGCTTTTAACCATAACGTTTGGTATCTCCTGAACTTCTAGTGCTGTGCAGAAAAGCCCTTAAACTCACTAAAAATCGGTTTAGCAGGTTTTTTCTTCCCTTTAACAGAAAACAGCTTGAAAAAAGTGTCTCTCACAATACAGTGTTTCCCTGGAGCCTTTTTTATTGATTTAATAGAAATTTTATTTCTCTGTGAATTGAAAGCAAATCCTCTTGAAGTAAATATCTCTCTTTTTCAAAGCGGGCCTTGGGTAGGAAGATGAGAAAGTTGCCGGGGTGACATTGCCACAGCAGAGCAGGACCAGGCTGCTCAGGGAGGGGACAGCCAGCTGCAGTGGGGCCATGGGCCCCGCTTAGCTAGCCGGAGGGGACAGCCCGCAGTGTCCCCAGGCTGGGAGGAGTGGGAGCTGCGTGCCAGAGGTGCCTGGCAGGGGACAGCTATGGAGCCAGGGCTGTGGGTGTTCCCAGGACCGGCAGGGAGGTGCCGGTTCGCGTTGCCAGAGCCCCATCTGCAGGCAGCCACTGCCCGGGCACCCCGCGCAGCTCGGGGCGAAGAGTGCCGGTGACGTCGTTACGAGAATTAAATTAACTGCCTCAAAAAACATGCCAAATCCCCGCCCTGCAGCCGTGCCGCTCCCCGTTCGACAGAGGTCAGTTGTCTGTGAGGCCACACGTGGTTGGTACCCAGAGAGCTTTGAAGATTTGATGCTGATTTCAGTGCCGAGCGAACTTGAGACCTCCTTGAGCACCTGCCTTCCCATCCTTGAGGGTCTGACTGCCCCAGAAAGCACCACCAGCAGCAATTCTGACAAGTCACTTCTGTTTCTCCCTGCTTTCGGTAGCAAGATAAAATAGATAAATTATATATAGGTGTTTCAAGATAAAATAGATAAGTTTTGAAAAAGAAGAAGCAGTATGTGCTGTGGCAGGTTAAGAGCACAGCTCGTGCTGCCTGTTTTGAAGCTTCTTGGCTGCTCTTAGAATGGGTAAGGACCTGGGATATCAGAGCTTTTTCCCTCATGGGATATCCATGCAAGACTTTCTCCTATCCTATCACTGTTTTCCATATTGACTGGGGCCTTCTTCCCTCTCTCAAATTTACTGAAATGAGCCAAACTCAGAAATCAGGGCAGGGAAGGAGGAGGAAGGGATGTGGTGGACAGACAGTGCCATTGCATAAGCTCCACTTCCTAAGGAAATGAGGCAAAAAAAGATTCAGACACCCTGGTTGCAGTGATAGAGAAATTTGTATTCCTGTTTCTTTTGGCAGCAGCACTGCAGTGTGATGGGCCGTCCTTTATCACTTCTCTAAACAAAGTGCAGCTGGGACCCTGTGATAAATCTTCCCTTTGCTCCATCCTGCTCCTGAAATAACTCAGAAGTGTCAGTTCAAAAAAGGATGTGCTGCATTTCTTCCCCTTATTAGCTAAAATAACAAGCCTGTGATAATCTGGCCCGCTTGGAAGTGTCGACCCTTCCATATTCCATCTGAATGGATAAATGGAGCTCTCCTACACTAATCTCGCAGCGTGCCAGGGAAGTAGCTCCATCCTACAGAGCACTGGAGCAAAAAACTATTCCAGGTGCATTTGGATTTTTGGGAGGCCTGGTAAGGGCTCCTGTTGTGCTCAGCTTCCCCATGAAGGGCATCACTGCAGATAAAAGTCGCTCTATAAAACATGAGAACGAGGATTGCCTGAGCAAGCCGGCTGGAGGAAAACCTGAAGGGAAGTGGGACCAGAGAGGCCTGAACTTGACACCGGCACGAACAGAAGGTGTGCGGAAAAGGTATCCAGTGTGACACCCCTCTGCGAAGGGAGTCGTGAGCTTTTACTGCAGATCTGTGCACCTTGTGAACTATTCCCTCCCCCTTGTCCTCGCCTCACTGGGACTGCAGTGCTGCCAGCGCCTGTTTGCCCATGGATAAGGAAAAACGGGCTGCTTTACTTACACAGCCACCATGTACGACCGGAATGCATTTGTTAGTTTGCCTTTCTCCCTGCTTTTCCTTGCTTTAACAGTCTGACAGACTTTTTGCGTGAAAGCCGGTGTGCGGGAGGGGGGGGCTGAGCAGGGCAATACCCTACCCCGGTCACTGCCAGCACTGCAGCATCGCGGGCTCTCCAGGCTGGGAATCGCGGAGACACCTGGCTCTACACGCCATCCCTTTTTACATTCAGTGGGAGATCCGGGAAGGGCTGGGTTTGCTGTACAGACGGCGGTTCGTCCAGCCCGCCCCGCTGCCCTCACGGCGCCCCGCTGCCTTCGCCCTTCCCGCCGTGTCCCCGCGCGGCCGCCGTACCCGGCGCACGTGNTCCGCCCTGCTGTGGGGACGGGTGGGCGCATCGCCACTCTGCCCGCCGGGTGTCCAGGCAGCGCAGGCTCTGCCTCCCTTCTCCAGGGAATGGTGACATGGCATAAGGGGGAAACAGTGGTTCTCGCCCTTCCTGCTTCCGACTTGTTCATGTGCTGTCCTTTTCTGGGCCCCGGGGGATGGAGCTGTCGCTTTTTGCCCGAGTTTCGTGCCATTCATGCTCATCCCATCTGCGGTTATTTCCCTGCAGGTTCTTACAATGGCTGAGGATTTGAGAGCAGCGGTTGCCAGCCAGACAAAGAGACTCAACAGCAGCAGCGAGGTGGTTCAAAGACTGGAAGAAAACGGGCATCAAAACAAAAAGTTGAAGAGCAGTGCGGATGAGGAAGATGCAGAGGATCAGAATAAGAAGTCACCCAAAAGGAAGATTGTGCTGTTGATGGCATATTCTGGGAAAGGCTACCATGGGATGCAAGTATGTAGTTTGGCAAAACAATATGCTTATGTTTTGTTTTGGAGTCTGTTGGGTTTATAACTGTAGTCACAGTGCCTGGGTAGGGAAACGGTTGCACATATGCAGTATGAAAAGCTGGGGCAGGAACAGTGTTTGAGTGGATTTAAATGGCCTGGTAGTAACCTAATTTTAAAAAGTCAGTGGTGCATCTCTGATGATTGTAGGAACTGTGCTTTGTCATAGCACCAGACCTGCCTGTGCAGCATGGTCTGGAACAGAGCTGGCAGCGAGAGGGTGATCCTGCTCCATCTGCTGCTCCTCTCCACGTACTGCAAGCTCCGTGCACTTAAGGAATACTTCAAAAGCTCCAAGGAATGAGTGACAATCTTTCACGCAGATGGGGAAGGGAGCCTCTCGTGCTTATACAACAAAGGAGGTTTGTTCACCAGCAGTAAACCTCATGCTTACAGGCACATCAGGTGAACTGAGCAAAAGTACCCAGTCAATTTCTAGAAGCAGAATTTGCAGAGGCTGGGTTTGGAGCAGCAACTGTTAACTTGCAGGTGCTGGGACAGTATTTCATTGATGCTGTTTCATGCAGTTGAAGGAGTTGTCAGAAAACTCCAGAAGTGTTGCACAGAGACATTAGAAATGAGCCTTTATTTGCTGTAACAGTAACAGCTAAATTAGAATGGTGTTTTATTAATGCTCCCTGGTAAAGTACAGTTAGTTTTGTTAGAGAATGGCAGTGCTCTTTAGGCTGCGAAGGGGAGACTTAAAGAATTTCACAACAATGTGTGATTAACAAATTTGCCATCTTCAGTTATCCAGTTACTGCTATTTCTCCCATTCCTTATTTTTGCTACATATTGCCTCTTAGAGAAACGTGGGATCTTCACAGTTCAAGACCATTGAAGATGACTTAGTCTCTGCCCTTGTTCAGTCAGGATGCATCCCAGAAAACCACGGGGAAGATATGAAGAAGATGTCTTTCCAGCGGTGTGCTCGAACAGATAAGGTACATTGGGCAGGGGCTGTGCTCTCCTAAACTCGAGGAGTACACACTGCTGCTGCTGGGATGGACTGCTAAAGCATTGTCCAGGGGGAGACCCAGCAGCAAGTGCTGTTCACAGCGAATGTGGCTTGAAACTTCTCCTTTTGTCCACTGTTAAACTAAAGTACAAGCAAATAAACTTGTTACTCAGCTACTTCAATTCTGCAGGTGCTATCCCAGAGATTCAAAAGTATGTAATCACGTGGGTTTTTGTGTTTTATGGTTTTTGCAGGGTGTATCTGCAGCTGGGCAGATTGTGTCACTGAAGGTCAGGCTAATAGATGACATCTTAGAAAAGATCAATAATCATCTTCCTTCTCACATCAGAATTCTGGGTAAGAATACTGAAATGGGCAGAGAAAATGTTTTAGGAGAAGCTTTCTCCTGCAGAAGGTTTCTCTGTTACCATTATAATTTTACTTATAAGTGGTTTAGTTTAACATGCTTCTGTTAGCTTGAAATTGGTGTTCTCTTAAATCTATTTATTGTTTGTATTTTACTTAATAAAAAATATTCTGGTAGGAGTGAGATCTTCTGTAACCTACTGATTGAAAAACCTAATGTCACTTTTAAACCCAGGCCTGAAGAGAGTCACTGGGGGATTCAACTCCAAGAACAAATGTGATGCCAGAACCTACTCTTACATGCTGCCAACATTTGCCTTTGCCCATAAGGACCATGATGTGCAGGAAGAGCTTTATCGGCTGGACACAGAGACCCTTGAAAGGGTCAATCAACTGCTGGCCTGCTACAAAGGGACACACAACTTCCACAACTTCACGTCCCAGAAGGGCCCCAGGGACCCCAGTGCCAAGCGGTACATCATGGAGATGTACTGTGGAGAGCCCTTTGTCAGGGAAAATATGGAGTTTGCAGTGATCAAAGTGAAAGGTCAGAGTTTCATGATGCACCAGATCAGGAAGATGATTGGGCTGGTGATAGCAATTGTGAAAGGTTATGCTGCTGAGTCCATCATGGAGCGCAGCTGGGGAGAGGAGAAGGTTGACGTCCCCAAAGCCCCAGGACTTGGGCTGGTTTTGGAGAAAGTACACTTTGAAAAATACAACAGGCGTTTTGGGAATGATGGGCTGCATGAGCCACTGGAGTGGACAGAGGAGGAGGAGAAGATTGCTATTTTCAAAGAGCAGTTCATCTATCCTACCATTATCAACACAGAAAGGGAGGAGAAATCCATGGCAAACTGGCTAAACACCCTCCCCATTCATGACTTCAACTCGTCTGCTGTTGAGATGCAGACTAACAACAAAAATTCAAAGGTAATGACTGAAGCCATTATTTTACAAATGGAAGCTGTCAAGTTGAAATGTGTCTTCCCTTTGTAACATTGTTGTTTTCCATGAATGTGCTATGGAAGATGACAGTCATCTGGAGTATGAAATGTGTATAATCTTTTCTGTCTTTGTGCACTTGATGATAGTGGAATGAGCTGTAAAAAGAATTGTTTTTGCAGGGTTTTACAGGGAGCAGTTGACGAGAGATGAAAGGAAAGCTTTAAGCACAAGCAGTTTGCATAATCATAAACTGGCAACAAATTATGGGCTCATTGCGAGCCTTTGCTGTTGTGAAACTCTTTGGGGGTCTAGCTTTCATTTTGAGAATTTTGCTTTAAATATCTGCTGGCTTTTTGTATTGTCTCAATATTCTCTGGGCTAATTCTCATTTTGTGTAATTCCCTGTTACCAGATAAGGTTTGGGATCAGGGAAATTTAGGACCAGCTCTTTTAAATAAATCTGCCACGAGCTCAAGAAAGGCCATCAGAACAGCTACTCAATAACTGGGATATTGTGGAATTGGATTTGTGCCAACAGGAACTCATGTGAGCTGCAAGGTGCAATACAACAAAGATGTAGAATACATTTTTACCAAAATGAAAATTTCAGTTAACAGCTGGCAAGTTCTTGAAGGATGAATGATGGGCAGGGCTACAACTTCTTTGTAGTGCAACTCAGAAGAAAATAATGACCTTTTCTCATTTAACAGAGTCCTGAAAATTAGCTTTATTTTGTGTAGCAAGTGGAGAATATTAGGTTTAATTATGTCTCTGCCATTGCTCTTCTTGAGTTCAAGAGTTTCAACACATAATATAAATTTTACAGCCTTGATGAATAGCACAAGCAAGATACCATACATTGCTCAGGGTTATTTTTGTACTTGTGGTAATTTTTTTTCTGAATTCTGGAGCTGTGAGAGGAGTCTTTGTGACAGGAGTTCACAGCAAAAACCACACTAGCTTGCTTAAATGAGGCCCAAAGAGACTTTTTGACTCAGAGTCCTTTACCTGGTGATGTTGGCAGGACTTGGTCCTGCCAGATTCCCAACCCCTGACATATTCCTGGCAGGATGCAGGTTCTGCTCCCTGCAGATAGACCCGACCAAGTTTGGGTTTGGCATCACAGTCAGCACGAGCTGTGTGGGGAGGATAAATAAGGCATGATATGACAGACTCTGCTGAGATTTTGCAGGCTGTTTGCACTTCAGTGAGCTGTGCTTGCTGGTATGAAGTCAACTGTGTGAGTGTCTTGGAACTGGTTTTGTAGTAGGTTATTAAACTGCCAGTGTTAAATTTGTGGGATTTGGTGTTTTCAGCGAGTGGTGGTGAGGGAGAGAAAAAGGAGTAACTACAGACATGTGGTCTGTAGACATACACCACGCTAGCTTCTCTTTATAAAAATATTTTGATATCAGTCATATCAGTTAAAATACTTGCTTCAAAAAAATACATAAACCCCCCCAAATTAATTGCACCATATTGCCTTACTCCTGAAGGAGTGGCTGTCAGAGAAGATCTCTGACTTCAGTTTCCTTTAAAGTTTCTAACATTTGTAGTTTCTCTTTAGTACTACCTTATGCAACTGACTTCACTTTTAAACAAGTATTAGTGACCCCTGGTGTATCTGCAGTACAGGTTAGACATAAATTCTCTGCTGGAGATAAAATTCTCAGATCTGGCTTTAGACAATGTAACATAGGTAGCTTTTGAGGGACTTGCATAAAAAAACACTTAACTTGTCTCACCTGCATTTATTTTAAATATCAGTATTTCATGTTGCTCTCCCACTTTTATGTTTCCCACATACTGCAGGTTGCAATTATGGAGTTGTAAATGTAAGTGAGAAGAATTTTCCCCTGCTTGTAATTATAATCCAATGTGCTTTCTTTGCTACAAGAAGCATCATTTACCAGCAGAAATTTACTACACTAGATGTGTCTAAAACATGAAGTTGGGATCCAGGACTATTTTCTTATAGTTTTTGAGAGGTTTAAAGTTGTTACCTTTGATTTAGGTCGGTCTGTGGATGCAAATGCAACACTGATAAACCATTTCCCATTTTGCTTTGCAGAAGAGCAGCGACCTCGAAGGCAGTGATGGTTGTGGTGATGATTCTGACTGAGCCAGCAAGTGGCTGGATGTGGGACCCTTGCTGCTTGCAGTTCCCTTTGTCTACAAAAAAGTGGCCTTTCTAAATCCAGGAATCCAGTGAAGCAAGAGTTTGGGTGCTTGCAGAATGAGAACTGTATCCCCAGGAGAAACTGGATGGGGAAGACAGCAGAAAAAACAGAAGCTTTTTATACCACTGATCGATTCACCTGACTGATATACTTGAAATCAGTGTAGTGAGGAAGCAGCTTTCTAAAAGAATCTTGAAATGCAGGATATCTTAATTGCTATTTGAATAATTTTTTTATTATGTTTACTTGGAAAATAGTATTTTAAATATGTAAAATCTACATAAAGTTGGGGCAAATAATTTTAATATACTTTTTATTATTATTAGGTTATGACTTCATGAGCTTTTGGGGTTTTTTTAATATAATTTACCTTTACTTAAACTGAATCTCTAAACACCACTGAGCTTATTTTCCAGGTTATCCATGGTTTTCCTATGGAATAACATGCATGACCCTGAGATTAACTCAGTTAGTTAGAGTGTGGTGCTAAAAATGCCAGGGTTGTGGATTCAATCCCTTTATGGGCCATTCATGTAAGAGTTGGACTCAGTGATCCTCGTGGGTCCCTTCCAGCTCAGAATACTCTGTGATTTAGAAACAGTGGCTTAAGAGCTCATTATCATGCTGACTGCTCTGAACTCTTTTGATATTGAAACAAATTTCTGTGTTTTCTAGAGCTTTTCCAGGTCTGAAAGAAATGCTTCCCTACTAAGTGAGAGGGCTTCAGTTTGGAATGTGGACTGACCCATGCATTCCAAGATGAGAGCTTTTCTGTGGGAGGTGTCATCCTCCCAGCATTGCCTTCGTGCTTGGGCAGCTTCAAGGATTTAAATCCACTGCTCCATGTGTAGTTGGGCCTTCTCTGCCTGAGGTGTAACCCAGAAATCCTCCTGAGCCATCTCTGGGATCCAGAGTTGAATCGACTTGGCATGTGTGAAAGCAATGGTGCTGAATTCTTCTGGGCTTTACTCAAGCCTGGATGTGTGAACTCTTCAATCCCATCAAGCTGCTCAGAGCAGGGAATGTGTGCAATGATATGGGAAGCACATGTCTGAGCACTGCCATCCTCTGGGAATTGATGTTAATTTTCTGTGTTTTCAGGAATTGTGTGCTCTGGAGTTCATGCTCCTTTTTCCCTTCAGTGGTTTACCTTCTGGTTCTTGTTTCCAACTGTGTGTGGAGGTGGCAGAAGAAATGACAGCTTCCTGCCTTATCAGCCTGGAGAACACTACTGAAGGGTTGGAACAAGACTCCAAGCATTTGGATATTGGTACAAGTGCTTGATACACTTCCATAGCTGAGTCTGTGTGGAGACTTGCTTTGCAATATGGGACATTCTGAAATGAAGAGCCAACTCTTTGTTCCCACATTTAGTGGTTTTTGGCCAAAGCCTTTAATTTTATGGTTCCTTCTGGAAATATTCTTTTGGTTTTTTTGGGTTGGTGGGGACTTTGGGGGATTTATTTGGGGCACAGCCATCCTTTAAAATAGGATTCCCATGTTCGTTTTTTTCTGGGTTTTCTTTAGAGCTTTTTATTTTATCATGAAGGCCTTGCTCGATTTTATGAGAGGGTCTCTGCCTGGATTTTTATTTATATCCCTTGCTGGTCCATAGTATTGACCTCTTCTGCATTATCTTCTATCCAAAGCTCTATGCCTTTCAATCTGAAAAAAACCCCCTTTATCTGCTTCTAATAAAGGCCCCAAAGCTGTGATATGTACCGCAGTTGAAATCTAGCAGAAAATTTATTTGGAGAGAGAAAAAAACATTGATAACAATAAGTAATAATAACTACGTCAGGGTCGGGGCTCCCCCCCTCTGTGCGGGTGGANGGTGGCCCGGCTGTGCGGAGCGGGTCAGGCTTTGCGGACGGTGCTGCGGGCTGTGCGGGGACACTGCGGGGGTGGTACATGGTGTGCGGAGCAGGTCAGGGTGTGCGGGGGCGGCATGAGAGAGCGGAGCGGGGGCAGGGAGCACCCATCAGTGGCGGAAGGTCCGTGCCGCTGCGGGGAAACGGGACACGCAGCGATGTGAGGGGCAGGGGCGCCGCGCTCCCGGTGCTGCTGGCGCTGCCGAGCCCCGCGTTAGCGCCTGCTCTGTGCCGAGGCAGCCTTGATACCCCGCGTACCGGGGTGAAATGTCCTTTACAGCATGGACGATCCCGCTCCTCTGCTTCATGAAGCAGGAGGTCTGGACTTGGGAGGAGTGACACCAGACATCAACCTCCTGTCACAGCTTCCGTCACCTCCCGTGCCTGTGACAGCACCGGCCTGTCGCCGTGACTGCAGCCGATGAGTCCGTGGGCTGGAGAAAACCTAAAGCTTGACCATGCTGCATCTTCTTCAAAGTACAAACGTACCCAGTCCAGACTCAGGGTGTGCTGTAAGAACTCTCCGGGTCTGACTGCTAGAGAGAAAGCAGGTGGATAAATCTACTGGGATGATAAAGAATTCAAGTGGTTAATTTGGGTTAAAAGGTCAGTGGCCATTGAGATCAACTCCCTTTATAGTCGTGCAGGAAGCAATTCTGCAACCATAAAACCCATTCCATATCAAAATAAAGTGAATGTAAAATTTAAATCAGAGCTAAGAGTGGATAGAGCTTTGTAAGTGGTAGTCCGGTGCACCGTTTCATTGATAATGAGATACTTTATTAGATTAACTTTATTCAGTTCAGTACTTCATAGAGAGACTCATAATTAGTTCTGACAGCAATTAAAAAAAAGTCACGAACTTAAAAATAACGCTGGTATTTCTAGTGCATATATTAATGCACTTATGATTAAGTGTAAGTTTTAAGCTTTGTAATTAAAGATAATTGCTTTAATGAGATTTTCTCTAATTGTAGCATTATATCTAATACCAATTGTTACACGTTTTAAAAACCCTCTGGAGAAAATCTTAGAGATCCTAGTAAGTGCTGCACATCTCATTTTCCATGCACTGGGTTTAAATCTGTACCCTCTGAGCCTAATTTGTTGCTTTCCTTAATTAATGCTGTTGCATGAAAATTTTCCCCTTTGGTCATTTGATACCCTGATAGAGGTTGGTTGTATAGTTGTCAGCTCTCTGCAGGATGTTGTTAGCAAATCTCTTGTCAGGTTGAAGAGTGGATAAGCACATCCTAGACTGGCATGCTGATTGAGTCACATCTTCGGAGTTTTCAGGCAGGCAGGTGTATTGGGGTGTGGTGGGAAGTTGATTTCATGAGCTGTGTAACAGGCTGTATTGCCACTTTCTTTGGTTCTCTTTGTCATTTCACTGTTTTCTTTACTGAAATTGCAATCTTTAAAAGTCTCTCTGTAGGTGGAATGCCTCCTGTGCCTTGAATGGCTCAGCAGATTATCCAGAAGGAAAACCATCAGCACAATGGACCAGATTTGTCAAGTTTGCTTAATTCTTTACTTGCTCCACACAGCAGGAACCCAGCTCTGCCCCAGCAGGTACAACCAGCAGGCTGGGATAAGAACCATGTGCTTGTGGTCCCAGCTCCAGTTCCCTCACAACAACAGGTATCACATTTGTATGTTATATTCGAGTGTTGATGTTTTGTGTTCTGTGTGGAGACTCTGTGGACTCTGCAGAAATTATTACTCCAGCCTGGGGAGAAAGGAGCAAATAAATCCAGTAGTTTTTGCAGATGACTTTGCCAAGCCTGATATTTTGCTTCAGATAGCTCAGCTGGGTAGGAATCTTTCTTTACAATAAAACGTTGTGTTCATTTAAATTTAGAATGCTCTGTGGATACCTGTGTCTCTCATTTGGTTTTAATTAGTGCTGCAGATATACTTGATTTTTCTTGAAGAAAGGAAGGGGGTGAGAAGGAATCAGATACATTCTCTAGGGAAGTAGCATTTGTTCTTGTAATGAAATCCTAGAAGGAGATTTAATTAAACAGAATCCATTATTTTAAATTTTTATGCACCATTTTAGAATAAGGGGGGAGGGGGAATGACAATGAAAATTTGTGCTGCTTGTGCTGACTTGCTAGCAATTGCAGGATGCTTACATTAATAAAAATGCCAGAAATTAAATATATTTTTATATTAACTTTTTAGAAAATTTTCTCCATCTGCCATCTGGCAGAGTATTTAAATTCTGTGAAATTTCTCACTGAATCAGCCCTGCACTTCTGATGAGATCTAGGGGTCCTGTCTCAAGATTGAGTACCACTGCATCCCAGGCTTCTCTACCAATTTCTCATATTACTGCTACCTCACAAAGTCCTTCAGAGACTTTACATAAAGCTGCACAAAATGCATTTTTCATTATCTTTTAATAAAGTGCACCTTCAAACAGCATGGGCTGTTTCCAAGGACTAAATAATAATTTCCATTGATTATCCATGTAACATTTTAACATTTTTCACAGTGTCTGTCTTGGTTTTGTCTTGTGCAGTAGGAAACATAAGTTTAATTATGTTTGAAGGAAAATGAAATTCTTCACTAAAAAATAGCACTGAGGAAAGAAGGTTTATGATCTCTGAAACATCTGCCCAAACTCCATGTGAAGTCCCAGAACACGAATCACACCATGATTATTTTTTGGAAGAAATGCAGTGGATGGCAACTGATTTTTTTCAAGAAAGAAGATGAAAGATGATAACTGCCAAGAGAGTAATGTGAATATGATATTTTCAACCAGAAAAGAAGCAGCATTTTCATGGTTAGGATGTGATCACTGAGAATCTGTGAGTTTGGGGTTGCCTCTCCACTGTTTGTAAACTTTAAACAGTACTCTTAAAGGGATTGTAATTATTTTCTTTCTTTAGAAATAAGCTTTTTAGATAGAATTGAGTAAAAACATAACATAATTTTATGGTTTTGTTTTAGGGTTAATGTGTCAAGGTGGCAATAGATGGGTCTGGAATGCCAGTTCTACAAAGGCAAATGTTTTAAATTAGAAGCATTGAATTAACTGCAGAGCTTGTTATTTGAGGGTGCTGCCCTGTTTGTGACTCCTGGTAACATGAGAATAATGCTCTATTTCCATGGTGTGGGTTGTTGGAACCTTTTAAAGTAACGGCAGCTGCTCTCTGCAAAGTCACATGACACGTGGCTCTTCCACGTTCCACTTTAATTCTGCCATCAGCTGTGAGCTTTTTAAACATTCTCAGATCCTGTGGTATTATTACCAGTAGTTTTTTTTAACTGCAGTTGAATAGCAGTAAAATATTTCTTTACTTTGTGGTTTGTTTGTTTTTTTTTTTTTTTCTTATAACTTAAGCACACAGGCTGGTCTCTCTTTCAAGTGATTGGGATGGAAAACCAAATTACTTGCTACCAAGCACAAATGCTGCCAAAACTGAAGGTAACTGGAAAGCTTATTGAAGAGATCTTCTGCTCCCCTTGATCATCTAGACTTGAGCCAGGGAAGATCAAACCAAATGGGTATGTAGTGTTCAGGTGATTGATTTATTTTTTATTAATTTTTTTTTTTTTTAATAACTGGTGAAAATGAGTCCTATTTGTGAGGACTGAGAGGGTTCATTCAGAATTATTTGTTTCTATTGTTATTCTTTTTTTCCAAACTGATCACTGCCAAAGACTCTATACCAGTCTTCTGAGGGAAAGAGGAGGGCTTCTTATTCCTTAATAGTTCTTTTCATTTATGAAGGCTCAGTTTTGATCTTTCCTGCCCCACTCAAGAATTGAAGTCAGTTGTGGTTTTGATCAAACACTGAAAATTATTTCTGGAGTAATTTCCTAAGCAGAAGAATTAAACCTTCTCCTTCTAGTTAATTTAAGTTTAAGATGTACTTGCAAAACACTTAAAGAAGTATTTTTGGGGGGAACAGAGGAGGGCAGGGGGAGGAAAAGATGTTAAATTTTGAGCTTATTTGTTTTTTGCTCTTGAGTCTTCCTTTAGAAGAGAAGTTGGGAGGGTCCAGTTTTGAGTCTTGGAGAAAATGTAATTCTGCTGTAGAGCAATGTAAAGTTAAATTTTACAGTAAATTAGCCTGATATAAGCAGAGTGTGGTTAGTGAAGCCCAAGACAGACTGTGTGACATGTGGCTGTGACAGGTGACAAGGAGGATGTCCTGCACTAATGTTATTAGGCCCTTCTACCAGAAGGGAGCATTGACAATTAGGGAATTTAAAGTGATAGCTGAAGTATATGTATAAAACAGAAAAAGAGCTCATCTTTTTGCTGTTTAGACATCTTTGGGTTCCTGGAAATAATGTGCACAAAGTAGTTATTGTGAAGTCAGCTCTTACAACTGCAGTGTTTTTGAAAGCATACCCATAATTAAGGCTTTGCTCTGTTAAGAAGTTTTACCCTTATTAGCGCCTTTTGGGGAGTTCTCTTGTTGTCTCCAGATTCCAAGGATGATTAAGGGGTATGGGAGTTCTGTTATGCCCCATGTAATCCTTCAAAGATGACTGGAGCATCAGAGCATTTGGTGTACTTGAATTTTACAGTATAGTGTGTTTCTTCTGCATGTTGAGAGAAGCAGAATCCCCCCTGCCACCTGCTCTTCAGCTGGGAACCTCTTTCTGTGGATGCTGGCAGCCTGGTCGGAGGGAAATTTTTCACCACTCAGCCTGACTCTGAGAAGCAGCAACTTTCTCATGGTCAGGGTGAGAAACCTCAANTCTTTTGGAGATCTCTTTGCCCTGTTCTGCTTGTCCCTGAAATAAAGGAGATAATTACCCTTCTGATGGAGTCGTTCTTATGCTGCAAAGGGCCAAAACCTGGTCTGAATCACAACATCTTTCAGCTCAGATTACTGACTAAAAATAATACTTTTGTCAGTAGGCATAGAGTTGGAAAGCAGATTTATTTTTCATTACAATACCAAAGCTAACGTTTGTCCTTGTATCACACGTGTCAGCTTTTCTCCTGCTCCCTTCTCTTTTCATAGTCATTCATAGAATTCTTGCATGAACTATATTATCCTTATTTTCAACTTTGTTTTTTGCATAAGCTTTATCTGGTCACAATAGATTCAGAAAAGAAATTTGAATTTAAAGGATATCTCAGAAGAAAAAAGACAACTAAAGGAACACCTGGACAAACTATACTTCTTGAATGAGCATTGTTGTTCCAGAACCCCCATGTATGGCAGAGACCTATTGGAAACTTGCTCTTGGATCAGTGAAAGAAAAATCTCTCAGCATTGTTCTGCCAGGATTAACAAGTGGTGCTGGATTGCAAATTGCCTTCCATATTCCAGCACTTCCGAGGTTCTAAAGGTCCATTGCAGGAACTCATTTTGACACTGAAGATTGCCCTGAAGGATGTCATTACCAGGTAATGGACACAAATCCATGAGCAGTCTTTGCATGGATTTGATGGGTGTGTGCTATGCTCTGAACAGGGTATTTAAGTGAACAGCTGTAAAATGCTAAATAAGCTGCCTTGTTTTATCCTTTTTGCAGGCTACATTCCTTTATGCTGAACCTATTTGCATCCCAGATGTATAATTTGGGATCATTCTAGGATCTGAAATTCAATAGTTCCATGACAGCTGTTACTAGTTATATAACAATTCCACTTTATTTTGATGTATCTTGTATTTGTTGTATTAATATCAAAAAAAGAAAAAAGTAGGAGGTGTAAGTACCAAGCTTATCTTGGTAACCTTAGGGATACTGGCAATTTCCTCTTCAGTGTTTTTGCATTTACTTGATGTCAACATAAAACTTCATGTCCTGATTTACTTTCTATTACCTTTAGCCAGGTGCTTTGTGCTTCTTTGCCAATATTACTGGTTTTGAATAGTTAATAGCCCAAGCAGTTAAAAATTAGTAAAATGAAGTTTTGATTTGTTTCATAGAGGTCTGTGAGTGTTGCCAGCTGTAGCTGTTGCTCCTCCATGTTTGTATGGAGCAAATGTTCCTTACACTTGTACCGATGGAATGAAACTCTTGCAGTTTAGCCTCAAGGAGCAGAGATGGTGATTCAGGTATTAAACACCCAACCCTGGTTACACCTGTGTGCAGGGGCTTTCTCTGATTGTGAGTGTGACCTGCAGAACCTTCAGGTTCTCGTTTCATAACCAGGCCAGCTGGAAGCTCTGGCTGTCCTGCTTTGGAAGCTGAAAGCAGAGGGAGAGCAGGTATTGATTTTGACACAGATGATTGTAATGCTCGACATCCTGGAGCTTTTCTTGAACTTCCATTTCCTCACGTGAGTGAGAGTTAGTGAGTGGTGCTCACAGCTGGCACTATCTGGTAAGAGGATCTCTTACTCAAGCCAGGAGTAAAGGGATGCTCATAGTGGGAGGGAAAATGCTAAAGGGAAGTCCAATACATTTGCAAGATTCATTTGCATAATTTCCTTACTTCTTGAAGCAAATTATGTATGTAGCTGTAGCACAAATATGTAATTATATATGAAATATGTTGGTCATATTACTATTTCATGATGCATCTAGGGTGTTTCCAAGGAGTGTGCCACTAGTTATCTTACATTTATGAGCAATTTGTGCTTCAAATGCTCATGTTTTATTCCACAACAGACATTTGATTAATTGTTTTTGCTTTCATTATCTGTAGCTATTTACATTGTTAGCACTTTAAGTGTAGTTGGTGTTTTTATGTTGGCAGTTCCTCAGCCTTACTCCAGGGGCTTTTATTTTTTGTAGAGTGCCCTGGCATTGCCTGAGGATAAATTGAAAATATGCTCCTTTCCCTCCCCAGTAAGATTCTCTGTATCCTCTGGGGCCTACAATTTGAGCAAACATTAACAAAATAGTTAAGTTTTTCTTATTTTTTATTCCAAATTGCATTGTTATGCTTTCTGTCAGATGCAGTATAAAACATAAAAGAATACTTTGCCTTAAAGCAACACAAGGCAGCACAACAGAAGGGACTTGACTTAGTCAGTAGACAAGAAAAATGATGGATCATGTACAGGAATAACAACTCAGGTGTACTTAGTCATAGGACATAATGTGACTAATGTGAAAGATCTTTTGATTTTTATCTGGCTGACTGCACCATAAATTAATAGCTTTAATGGTAGACAGATTAATTATGAATTGTGTAGATCTGTAATATGGGCAGTCAGATAACTTAAAATGTTTGCATGCTTAATGTAGGTTGGGGAAGTAATAAGAAAGCAATTTTTCCAATCTTCTCACTCTGTTAAAAAAAGTTTGTTTAGAGATTTATCCTTTATTAATGTGAATTTGTATGTAAGTTGCTTGTTTCCCCATTTTAGGAATTCATAAAAAACTTCAACCAAGACAAGTGATGCTTCTGTGCTGTCCTTTTTTCCCACATTCCTTCCACAGGTGTCAGTCACACAGATGTGATTATTGTTGTCTTCTGTGACTGTGATTTAGATCTGCTGATGGACACAAAAACTAAGGGATGGTGTGAGAAAATTGCAACAGACAGAAATACCCACATATACAGGTGACTTTCATGCTAAGAAATAGTTACTGATATTTTTAAATCAAAAATAGAGAGAAGATGGTTTGGGGTGAAACTAGGATTTTGGGTTAAGGTCATCCTTCTAGTTTAAGTAACTTGGTCTTTTAAGATCCCTTCAAAGATGATATGATTCTTCTTCCCTTCAGACTAGAGGGAAAATAAAAATCATGTCCTTTCCACACTGCCTCTTCTGTTCCTGTCTTTCCCTCCCACTTCCATCTAATAAACCATCTGGACTTCTGTGTTGGGACAGCCAAAATAAATGTGGGTGTTTCCAGCTCTTGATAAACAAGAAATGTCATTCTTGATTATCACTGGATTTCAGATCCACCAGTGATGAGATGTTGTTTGTGTCGTTCTAAGATGTATTTGAGAGCTTCTCTTGAGTGACTGTTTCTTTTCTTGGAAGGATGTGCTGAGAGCACAAGGACTGTAATGGGTTTCTTTGTCTTACAGGCTTGTAAATGGTAGTTCTACTGAAGAGAGGCTGTTGAAAAAAGACTATTACACATCTGATTCAAGAACTGGCTGCTCAGGGAGGCGGCTGTTCCACAGACTTTATCTCAGGTACTGTAACATTAAAAATGTGAGCAGTTGTTATTTAATGATACATAAAAAAGAAGTGTTTTACTAGATCTGAGTCAGAATTTTGAACAGGTAGTGGTATATTTATTTCTAGGCTTGTTTGGGAACCAGTGATATATGTTCACAGTTAAATTCAATAGAAATCATGAACTGTCAGCTCATATAGAAAATCAGAAGGTAACAGTATCTAGTAATAAAACTTTGCTTGTTCCAATGATAATGTTACCCTTTTATTGGCATTGTTTTAATCAATCGAAAGCAACATCTCCTGCAGCATAAGGTGTCAAATACACCTGCAATCTGACTTTCTAAACTTGATTTTAGGATAACTAAAAAATTTCTGGCATCATGTCTTATCTTATTGAATACTTCAAACATGTTTCCATAAGGTTCTTTGCTGTGAATATGGAAAAAAGGGTTCTGTAACAGCTCGGAAGAGAGACTGTCAGAGCTAAGAAATGATGCAGATTAAGAGTTGTATGGTTCCTACTCACTTAGAACAGCTGGCCAGCTTGGTGGATCAGGTATGGCCATTTCTCTTGTTTTATGTGAACCTTTAGAAAAATTTGGTATTTATTATCCTGTACAACAGTCAAGTGGCTTCTGTGAAGCCTTGTTTTCATTTACATCAACACATTTCTGTGCAAATTTAAATACTGAAACACTCATTGCAGGTCATTTGAGCTTGTTGATAGATCTGTTCTTGGTCTGAAACATTTAAGTTACCAAATAGTCTCTTGAGGGTTGTAAGTTGAACTGTATTAAACTATCTTGTATCTTGTGTTGTAAAACTGTTTTACAGTCCTGTGCTTTACCAAGTATTTGCATTTTTTTCTTAAAGGTCCTGGACCATGTCAGTGATGTGGTTAATGCTTGTAATGATGTTTCTCACTCTCCAAAGCATAATCGTTACATAAAAAACACTGCAGGTCCAAAGGTGAGTTTAAGTTGAAACATGCTTTGCATTGTGAGCTTGGGGGCTTCTGGGCTCTTTTTTTCTTTTTTAAAATTCCTCATTGCTGTTACAGTATGATATAAGTGTTTCTAAGCAGAAACATAACTGTATTTTAGAATTTTGAATAGCTTGGTAAACAAGCAAATATTGGTAAATACCTTTCCCTGACAGTATGACTAATATATTTATTACATCTCCATACACTGAGGAATATAAATTTTCCCAATGTTATGACAATATGACCTTGGATGTATCATTTTGCACTACCAATATTCTAAAAATAAGAGAGAGGACCTGTTTATTTTAACTTTTAAGTGGCAGGATATAAATTGTCTTCAGTCAAGACTATTGATAATTATGAATTTTGAGACAGGGCACTTTTGATTATGTATTTTTGCTACCTAAGCCTTCACTTTGTATTTATCCCAGAACACAGGTGGTCATCCTCTTCGTGTTAGACAAGCCTATGCTAAAGACCAGAATTCTGAGCATACTCAAATCCATATGAATCACTTTGAGTTGTTGACAATGACTACTAGAAAAAGAAGTTCCTCAAATAGGTTTCTTTAGGTTTAATTCTACTATCAATAATTTTCCCCAGACTTAACAGTAAATCACTTTGATGGCCTGATTGGTGATTTTTTTTTCTCTTAAGCGTGAATGTATTTCACGGGGGCCTTTCTCGTGTCAAAGGCTCTGTGATGACATTTAGCCTTAAGGTAAAGCAGTGTGTTTACTGTCCGAGAATCAAATCTGTGCTCGTGCTGATGTAAAGAAAAGCTTGAAGCGCTTCAAGTATTGCTCCATCTGATGTACCAACAGTTCTTCCTCGTGTCCGGGTGGAACCTCCTGAGCATCAGTGTCTCTTGTCCTGTTACCCGGCACCACCGATCAGAGCCCGGTCCGTGCTCTGAGTCTCCCTGCAGGCACTGACAGACAGCGATGGGGTCCCCTCTCAGCCGCCTCTTCTCGAGGCAGAACAGCCCCAGCTCCCTCAGCCTTTCCCCGCA
This sequence comes from Erpornis zantholeuca, assembly GCA_013400515.1. Lineage (NCBI taxonomy): Eukaryota > Metazoa > Chordata > Aves > Passeriformes > Timaliidae > Erpornis > Erpornis zantholeuca. The sequence goes on from VZTN01007755.1 coordinate 134,924, forward strand.
AGAGAGAGATGCTCCAGCCCCTCCATCACCTTTGTTTCCCTCGGCTGCCCCGCTCCAGGAGCTCTCAAGTCTCTCCCGTCCTGAGGAGTAAAAACCCCGCGAGCTGCATGTGTGGATTTTTACACCGCGTCTTGAAGAGAAGCGTCAGCCCTGCTCCCAGCGCGGACAGAACCTACCCTTCGCTCGGTCCTTACCCTCCCCTGCCTCACTACCATAAATATAATTTTTCCCCCCTGTCGCCGAGCCCGTTCCTATCGCGACAGCAGCCGCGGGCAGCCTCCCCGGTGCGCGCA